>CM038469.1:28574666-28895445 GCA_021464415.1 Lonicera japonica | reverse complement strand
TCCCACCCTCATCCTCTCCCCCCCCTCCGGAAACCCAACATTTTGTAACTTATTTTTATAATATAGCACATTTATCAACATTTAAGTTAATTTTATACATTGGCCATCCAAAATTATCTAAATCTACTGGCCAAATAAAAGTAATTTAATACTTTAACATCGCCCCTAAACCCTAATTATGGATCTTTTAGTTGATTGTTTAAACAACTTTTTTTCCATTAAATTTGTGGTACCTGCAAAATTGAATCATGGTTTCATCCTAAGTCTATTTAAAGTGTCTTGTGTAGAAATAAAATAAAACAAATGGATCGATCTAGGTGACTGGGTGAAGTAAATCATAAACTTGATACGTTGATCAATTGCTCTTGGAATGAATTTGTTTTAATGATCCAATTCGCAAGAACAGTAGGCCAAAGAGGATATCCATTAACTTGTCCACTATAATAAAAAAAAAATTATTCTCATTTTCTTATATTAGTTTACTTTAGCAGTCTCCTAGATGTTGGTTCATGCCCATCTAGTCTTGTAATTTCCTTCAATATTATAAATTTTAAGTTTTCCTTTTGAAAAGGAAAAAGAAGAGAAAATAATGACTCTTGGATGTGTGAAACTTCTTTGTATTATATACATGTATTTATTTTTGAGACATACCATTGACAGAGTAATTATTATTTTGTTAAAACAAACCACCTCATTTTTTTTTATTTTATATTAAAACAAAAATATTCACACAATGTTATTACCTAACAATAATAAATTCCTTATTTTTATTAGGGAAAGTCGAAAATCAAGTCAAAATAAAACTTAGATGCAAAACAAAGGGGACCCACTTATGCCCACATCATGGAATTTGCAATATCGAATATCGAATATGCCCCCTGATATGCTTTAAGGTACCATGTTCAGATAAAAAAATCTATCGAAACTTTTATGTCGTTGGCTGTAACTTTGCCCTCCTCTTCTTTTATATTCCCTTTATATATTATACATATAGTTTGCAATTCTATTTTATGGTTTTTAATTTCCTTTATATATTTAAAAAACATATATATAGTTTTGCAAATCATTTTATATATATATATATATTTTTTTTTATTTTGACATTAAGAAGCCCGCTACTAACAACTACAAAAGTTTTTTACAAACTAATAAATAAGTTTATGAGAGATACATTTCACATTGACACGCAAGAACCTTATTTAAGAGCATGTCTAGTCATCCAATTAGCAACTACATTAGCCGTTCTACGAATGCCAACAAAGAGAGAGGCTCTGCTAGCCAAAAAAAAAAAAAAACAAGTGAACTAGTCGAATTGAAAAAGATACCTACTTAGACTTGAGAGTTGAGACTAGAAAAAAATTGAGAGAATTATCGTTAAAAGATGAGGCCTTAAAACCTTTCTATTTTCGAAAATTAAATAGAGAAAGAAAAAATAATTATTTTTTCGTAAACTATTTCGATCCAGGACACTCATTCCCCCTTCCCCTTGCATCTTCTAGATCTATCCTAGCCAAAAAAAAAAAGAAGATCATCTTAAGTACCGTCGATTTTTCTTCAAAAATGTGATATCGAATAGCCGCTTTATTGTTGCGGGGAAGAAAATTTCAACGGAAGATTAGACAATGAAGGTACTAAACAAATAAGCAGCTAGCTTTAACAAGGCATTACTTCCTTTATTTAAAATTATTTGACTATTGAAATAGATCATTATTATCGATGAATACGTTTTGTGATATGACTTCAATTACGTTAGTGGAACGTCTTTAGTATAATAGAGGTGTAATCTTTAGAAATCCAAGAAAGATGACATTTTTGTTCTGCATAGATTTTGGCGTACTAATTAGATTTTAGTAAAAGGTTGGTCTTTGTAAATACATAAGATATAAAATTAAAAGGTTAGGGGTGATTTTGTAATACATTAAAAGTTTGGAGTATTTTTGTAAATAAATTTAGTATTCCGTTAAGTTTTTTTAATGGATGAACCTAATTGATAACAATTAAAAAGTCAATTACCACGGTTGATGACAAATTAGTTGGTCGAAAAGTGCTAAAAGGGTAAAAATTCATTACGATTTTTTTACCGTTTAACCTATTATTTCAACTTTGTTCCTACAAGAATATGACACTAATTAGTTTAGCTCAACAGGAGTTATGCAATCGTATGTTATCACAAATTGTAACCTTACAAAACGATGTAATCTAGAAAAAAAAATATTTTACTTTAAATTATATCGGTGATTCGACCCCTAATGCTCCCCTCTCAATCCCTATGTCAACTAGGACTACCACTATGAACTTTTTGAATGAGCCAACTCCGATAGGTGCAATCTTCGAGCTTGAACCTGGTGATTTCCATGATAAGTTATTGAGAGCATCGCACTCAAATCTAATTAAAATAGTTGAAGCAGTGCTTTGCAAGGCCTTGAATTCCTAAATTTATAGGAAGGGCCATCACTTTTTATATATAGTATATTTATCTTTATTTAATTAAATTTTTTATAATGGACCTTTGCAAATTTAATTTAAACCTCTTATTTAACTATATAAAATAATTTAATACTTGCTCAACCCTTATATTTACTTAGATTGGCTAATAAAGTATTAAGAAAAAGTTAAGATATTCGCTCAAATAAATTTAGCATGTAAAAATTTTATAATTTTATAAATTTCCTATGCGTTATAAGGATAACAAAGTGGAAATAATAATGATTAGTGAACAAAAATACCTTATATATTTTCTTTCCGTAATTTTTTTTTAAGTAATTTACGGCCCTCTACAAGATTGAATCTTGATTTTGTTTTATGGGCTTTTGTGTTAAGAAATTTTTTCTTCTTCATGCAATTGGGCCAGGATAGCTCTGGGCTATCCCTACAAGCTGGACTGCTCAAACTATGTCCAAGTTTTAAGTCCAAATTTTGCTTAAAAAATACAAGAAATTGTAGCGTATTTTTAGAGATAAGATATAAATGCACATATGATTTTTTATTTTCATAATCTTTAAAATTCTCTCGATATTTTAAAATTATTTACAGGTGAGGGGAAAAATGAATGGGTTCATATAAAATAATATGAAATAAGCTGAAATGTTTATTTTATATAGGTAATTTTAATACAAGTAGCACACACGAATAAAATCTAATATTTATAAAAACAAAAGGGTAGGCCTAATTTCATATTAATAATAAGAGCTAAAGTTTAAAGGAAATGGAAAAAAAAAAAGTTTTGGGTTTAATTTTAAACAAATTCTTAAAAAAGAAAAGAAAAATGTCTCTAAAGTGTATACCTATTTACCCAGCTCTCTCTCTCTCTCTCAAATTCAAATTATCACCGGCGCCAAACCAACGAAACCACCGCCCTCCCACCTATCTCTCCACCTCCACCGCCACACCGCAACCTAACCACAAAGTCACGCAACTAAACCACCAGTGCGCACCCAATTAATGAACCACAAACCAACCTCCTTATACCAACAGACCAGCCCATACATAATCAATTAAAAACCTAAGCACTGACCTGAGGGATATACCTCAGCGGATACGGATGGTTTGTGGTTGTAGTTGTGGTGGAGGTAGATAGTTCAATTAGACAGGGACGGAGCCACGAATATATGTCAGGAGGAGCGCAATTGAACATAATTAAATAATTTTTTCAGCATAACATAATGAACAAATTAAGAAATTGTGACACTTTGTAAGTGATGATTTTTTTTGAAACTAATGCTTTTTTTAGAGTGTCAAAGTATCATATGTTTTTAAGAATATATTATTTTTAATATAATCAAAGGTTAAAAATAAATTTTTTCTTATCATGAGATATGATGCATTGATTATGTTTTAAAGAGTAAATTGAACTCTAATTTAGGACTCTCAATTATGAAGGGATTGCTTAATCGGAAAAACTAATTATTTGTAAGTTTATATATAGTATAAGCACAACATCCAAACAAGTCTAATAAAAAAGGGGTTGTTCTTAAATGCATCCACAAAATCGTCTCTCACTTCAGCATGAAAATATTTTCTTCTCACCTCACCAATTATCTGAAAAAAACTTGCAATTCACCTAGTGGTAGGGTGAGTTTACTGAAATAATATTTGGACGATATTGTTTCATCGCTAAAAGTAAAAATATTAAATAACAATAATTTTTGCACAAAAATTAAACATAATAATAAAAATTATATCGTTCTAAATAAATTTTATTAATAACTACGTACAAGTCATAATACTATGAAAAAAATGTAAAATATTGTGTAATAAATACATTTTTAACGATCATATGATATTTCATATCACAAACCATAGACATTTTTTGTTATTACACCAGGCTCTTTCTTCCCTAATAATTTCATTAAAAATTACATACAAGTCATTATACCTATAAAAAAATAATATTAATTGTAATAAATACATTTTTAATGAATATATGATATTTCATATCATAAATCATAGACATTTTTTTTTACTAACACCCAGGCAATTTTTCCCTAATAAATTTCATTAAAAATTACATACAAGTCATAATGCCTATGAAAACATATAAAACATTAATTGTAATAAATACAATTTTAACGATTATATGATATTTTATATCCCAAACCATAAACACTAATTTTTTTACTAACACCTGGGCTCTCTTCTCTAATAAATTTCATTAAAAATTACATACAAGTCATATAACCAATAAAAAAATATAAAATATTAATTGTAATAAATATATTTTTAACGATTATATGATATTTCATATCACAATTCATAGAATTTTTTTTACTAACACCCAGGCTCTTCTTCCGAAGCTCTCTCTCTTAAAAATTAAAATTAACAAACTAAAACTCGTCCACTCTTTCGAGAACAAATCAGCATAACTTCTATTAACAATTAATTTTGATGGACCTTAAAAGTCGTCTTTTTGTACACCTCCATCACCAATGGTGGATCTTCAATTGATCAACTCCTTCCTTTTCTGGTTGGAGGAAAAAAAATAGGAATTTTTTTTCCTTTTCTTTACCGCCTCCACTAACCCCAAAGCATTGCTTGTCCAATGTTTTGATTTAATGAATATATAAAGATAAAAGTGAAAATACCCAATTAGACTAGTAACAGTATTCATGAGATTCTTACAGTTGATTGTTATAGTATTTTAATTTATATTCCTGTATTGATTTTTATTTACATTAGAAATGGGACTTGTGAAACAAAAAACATACCCTTCAATATAGAGCACATACCTTAGATTCACATATTTAAACCACTGCATTGAGTACTTTTATTTTCAAGCATATGCCTATATACAAGATTTGACCACCCTTCGATGCCTATATACCCTTCAATGCTTTTTTTTTTTGTATATAATTTCTCCACTCTTTACTTTTTTATGCCATGCTCACGTATAAAACTTTTTATATTTATGTACGAGGCTTATGTATTTTATGCCATCCTTTCTCCTCTCGTATTTTTTTACGCTATGCTCACTTCTAAATTTTCGAAATTTTGTTATGTGGCTTATTATTATTTTTTATGCTACGCTTTCCTCTCTTACTTTTTTATGCTATACTCTTGTCTCTTATTTTTTTATACTATGATCTCCTCTCTTAAACAATCAAAACTGCAATTCTAAATGCAGAGAAGCAACCGATCTAAGTAAGGGCAGTGAAATAGATGACATTAGGGTTTCGTTAATGCTACTCACAATGTGTAATTCGGTCTGTTGATATTATGGTGCCGTTTCCGACTAAGAAAAAGAGAAACTCGAGCTGTAGCAATTCCAACAAAGAAGAAAAGGAACTCAAGTTATAGCATTTCCACTTAGAAGAGAAGAAGATTTCGATGAAGAAGAATTATATATCTTGTAGACCTTTGAAAAGATAAATAATATAATTTTGTAATTAATTTTTTTTTTTTTAAAATTTAAGTGGTGACAAGATAAATTAGCACCGTTTTTTTAATGTATAGAAATTGAGGTGAGTATAATGAGTTTTATGCTATCTTTTAGGTTAAGATTAACGTAAATTTGACTTTTTGTGGAGTGAGAAGACGGATTATGTAGGTGCATTTAAAAACACTCTAAAAAAATGTTAAATTAAGGGGGAGCATTTAATAACATTTGAAAACTTCTCTATAAAAATGTAAAATGCGGAGAAAAGTGAGAGGGGGCATAGGGAGCGGCTCCTCTAGAGTGGGGCTTCCCACTCTAGAGGTAAAGTGGCATTAATTGAGACCGTCGGATTTTATTTAACGCTCTAGATTTTATTTCAAAAAATTACTTGTTTTAAAACTTAAATACTGTGTCGTTTAATTTTGTTAGGGGTTTAACGCCGTTTGAAAAATAAAATCAACGCTCTTGGGTAGACAAGCTGGCAGAAGGGAAAATCTTGGGTACACCCGACACGATCAAAAGAATTATCTAAGGAATAGAAGGAAAAGAATTATCTAAGGAATAGAATTAATTTGTGATTTACTAATTTTTTTTTTTTAATGAGAGAGATTGGTATATATTGTTTGACGCAACAAATCCATCAATTTTTAGTTTGATGGAGAAGCTGATTCCTCAATCAAGAACACTAGCATTGAATTTTTGGTTATCAAAATTTTGCCTCACTCTTCATTGAGATTTAACTTATGCAATTTTGAAGAAATGAAAAATAGAGAATGGTTATTACATTAACTCAACAAAAATAAATAATGGTATTGAAAAATAAAGCTGCTACATATACACGCACTAAACAAAAATATTAATTAGGAAGAAAAGCCCCACTCAATTAATGCCACTTTACCTCTAGAGTGGGAAGCCCCACTCTAGAGGAGCCGCTCCCGGGGGCATATGCCTCAAGTAAATTCGTCCATGCAATTAAGTGTGCCAGTGTAGAAATTGAATTTGACAGAGAGGGGCCGCAAAGAGATAGATGTGAAACAGCGAGACAATTTGATAAATAGAAAGTGGTGGAGCTAAAATTTGGATCCAGAGAAGACCAAGTTAGCACTACGAATTTATGATATAATTTTTCTCAAAAAGTAAAGACGTGATAATAAATAAATATATATACATAGACCATATATAAATAGTACTTTTGCTGTCTTAAATTAAGACTTATATTTCAATATTTTTTTCTTTGGACATAATCATATCATACCCTATCGTAGTGAATAAAAATTATTTTGTTGCAATTAATGGATTAAAATAATTTATTTCCTAAAAAATATAAAAATCAAGATTAAAAAAAAAATTTACAAAAAAGAAGAAGAGAAGAGATAAAAGAGCAGTCACTTTTTCTCTCCTTTGTATTGCTTTTCTAATGACTGAATTGTTACGTGGAGGCCCTTTTGCTTCAACATATAACGTTTTGTTCTTATTACAGAATTAACATTATCTTCAAATATACAAACTAGACCCTATACTTTAAAAACAAACAAAAAAGTCCACAATTCAAGGGGGGGAGAAACCCCAAGTGGTGGCCTAGTGGAGGGCAGGATTTGGGACGTACGGTAACTCTTTGGGGCCAGCCATTACTCATGGAGAATGGGCCGTGTGTGTGGGTGGGTGGGGGTTGCAAAATTACAATAATTAAATTCACATCGTGCATTATTCTCAAATCAAGAGGAAAATGCAAAATACAATTTGGGGTTCAAAATTGATAACGTAAAATATGTTGAAGTAGATCACTTACAAATCATCATATGAAACTAAGAATAGGCTTGATCATCTCCCGATTGAAACGAAGAAAACCAAAACCTGAGCTTAGCGCCAGATTTCTTTTATCATAATTTTGAAACTCATTTTAAAATTCATAAAGACTCTTTTTATATACTTCATTTTCTTTGGAAGAATGTGATTAGAAAATAAATTGCTAAAATGTAAATTTTATTAATTACGTGGCACCACTAATTTATTTAACTTAAAAAATTGCTAAGTTTAATAATTTTTTAAAAATTAGTAACTCATTCATAGTTGTATATTTTAGGTAAGGAAATTAAAGTGGTAAGAATTGGTTGTTTATAATTTTGCCATCTTTTTGCCCAATTTTACTCAAAATAAATCTTTACTACTTGAATATCCAAATGAGCAAACAAAAAAAATTCATTAAGAAAGAACCAAAATAAATTATTTTACTCAAAATAAATTTTACAAGTACTTAAGAAGTAGTTGTAAAAATTAATAGAAGTTGCAATATTAATTTCGAGTTGATTGGCATAGCTTTACAAATTATGATAGAACCTAATCCACTACCATTCTTCTATTATTTCATTAAGTTTTGTTCCAACAAGAGGCAATTAATTAGTTATTTTGTTTAAAATAAATCTTGAATAATAAAAAAATTAAGTTTGCTCAAATATCTCAATTATTATAATCACAAGGTTATTACATCTACAATGATACTAATCTTTTTCAATGGCTTTTCCAACATTATTTTTATATGTGAAATTTGGAAGGCAACGCCCGCCATCTGAATTTTGAAAAGGGCTTGAGATCTAAATTTGGCTTCAATTTAACACAATATATATATATGAAAAAAGAACATCATAGTAGTGTTTTTGATCACATAGAACTGATGATGATCGAGTTATTTGTTGGTATGTATTCATAAAATAATGATCAATTAACTACACATATGATTTTTTTATTTTTTTTTGAACACATCAAATTTTTCTACACCTAAGGGGAAGGGGGAAAGGGGAGCTGCTGAAATGCAGCCGGTGAGACTCGAACCCCGGTTGCCCGGGAGTTCGGGGGAGGGGCTTACCACTGGGCCACCTCCTCCGCTCAAACATATGATATTTGCATTAACGATTTTATATTGTCATGCTAGTTTAGTGACTAGAACTCCTACTTTCAATAAAAAGATGATGATGAAACTAAAATTTATGTAATTTTTACATAATCATTATGTAATAACGATTTCATCACGATTTCATTATGTAATCATTATGTAGAACTCCCACTTTCAATAATGATGTAGTAACAATTTCATCACGATTTTATATTATCATGCTAATTTTTACATCATCATTATGTAAAACTAGTTTATTTTCTCAACCTTGTGATATTGAACAATTTAAATGAAATAAAATTGTAAAAATCCAAAATATCCTACATCGATAGTGCAATAAACTTAACTTATAACTTGAGTTAGCCATTTTGATAGAGCACTCGGGTGATTACATACAGTATTAGAGCAGACCCATGACTATTATCACGTGTGTTAATTATATTGTGTTTCTATGTTTCAATCTCATTTTTCTAAAAACTTGAATATATCTTTTAATAAATCGTTTTTTATATGTTTTCTATAAACATTATGATAAGAAATAAATCCTTTTTTTGTATGTTTTCTATAAACATTATGATAAGAAATAAACTTAAAATTTTAATTGCACCTAGTTTTAACAGAACTCCTAAAAATATGAAAAGAGAGGTGGTTGGAAATATATCTTTTAATAAATCGTTTTTTATATGTTTTCTATAAACATTATGATAAGAAATAAATCGTTTTTTATATGTTTTCTATAAACATTATGATAAGAAATGAACATAAAATTTTAATTGCACCTACTTTTATCAGAACTCCTAGAAATATGAAAAGAGAGGTGGGTGGAAATATAAAAAGACAGGCAGGTGCACAATTGATAGTCTGAGGCCGACACATCAATTAATTAACAATAAAACAAAAAACAAAGGCGTAAAAAATTTTGAAGCAAATAAATTTTTGTTTTTATTTTTCAAAAAATGGGGAGTTTTACTACTAATCATTTTGTCAGAATTCTTAAAAATGAAAACGTGGGTGGTATACATTTAATATTAATTTTCAAAAGATGAAACTAAAATTTATTTTCAAGTTGCGGACAAAAAATAGTCTTGTGCCCTTCAATTAAGAGTTCATATTTTTTTATATAAAAAAGCAATAACAATTCAATATCAACAATTAAAAATACTATCACGAGATTTGGTATATTGATTATGTCTAAAATATAAACTTAACTCTTCTTCATTTGGAATATTCCAAATAGAAATAGTGAATTTTCAATTTAAGACAAAGGAAATACACGCTTTTAATTTATTTATTTTAAAAAATCAATATAAAAATGAAAGCAAAATAAAACGGAGGATATTAGACTCTCAATTTGTACTATAATAGACTTTTAATTTGAAACTGTACAATGGACTTGTAATATTATTTCAATACTTTTTATATGAAATGTGCCAATTTCCAGTATTAAGAAAGAAAATAAAAATTGAGGCATGATTTCTATTTTTTTCCTATGTATTATTTCAAGACATTTGTTTTTCTTTCAAAAGGAAAAAATTACTAGAGGCGTTATGATAACAGCAGCTATATTTTTGTCGCGTGTGCAACTCGTTCATATACAATTTAAAGAGAAAACACTGCAATAATAGCAAGACAGGTAGTGATTGAGAGTCATAATATTATTATTAATAGTAAGGGTTTAAATCACTTTGCTTTTGTTATAACATAATAAAAAAAAAATGTGAAATAAAAATATGCAAAGGCAAAATTGAAAAATCAAAATCCAACACAAATTTAATAACTGCTAAAATGCAACCCACTCGAATTTTATTTTCATGTCTCACCCATTGCAAATATATACAACTTATATTCACTTGTCAATGTAATGATGTAGAGTGATTATATTCAGTTCTTAGACTTATTACTAAGTGCTTAGGAATTAAATAAGGCATAATCTATAAAAAAAGAAAAAAGGAAGCTTAATCCCGCCCATACTAAGACTCTGAACTCAAGACCTCGAGTTGCAAGACAAGCACGATCACCCACTGGAACAATTGTTCCGTTGTTTTCTTTTATTCAACCAAAAATTATTTTAATTTTACTTAATATAAATTATATAAAAGGGGAAAAAAAATTGGGGACTCCTGTTACGTCGGGGGCCCTAGACGACCGCATGGATTATCTATGCCCAAAGCCAGCTTTGAGATTCTTAAAAATTGAATAATAAGTCTTTACTCGATACTCAAGAAGTGAATGATGGTAGAAGTGAAATCACGTATTATTGGGGTTGAAATTAGAAACACACATAATGTAGGTTTGCTTTAAAAAAATTAAAGATAAGAATCTAAATAATTTGCAATATATGGTCTAGTTGAGAGTGCATAGGGTTAAAAAGTGTAATTTTCCCAAAACGGTAGAAGATTTTAGGATATTCCCCTCAGCTGTTTTAATTGATGCCCCAATAGAAACCAAGAGAAGAGGAAGAAAAAACAAGTACATATATCCCAAATCCTATAATCATATCATGCAGTATATATAGGTCTCAGTATTTTACATAGCTCCGAGGAAACCCTTTTGAATTCTCTTTCTGATTCCACAATACTCACCAGGTAATCTTCTCTACTCAACTGTTGCTCAAAAATTTCACTCACTTAATTGTTTTGCTTCTTTTGTCTTCAAATTTCAAGCTTATTATGGTTTTGTCTTGGTACTGTGAGTAAGCATAGTCTCCTCATGGTTAGAGATGAATTGGGTGTTTGGATGATTGAAGATTTTGGGGTTTCTTTAATTCTTGTTCAGAAATGCAGCTTATGTGACTGTAAAAATGCCTCAAAATAATTTTTTTTGAGAGACCCAACTTTGGTATGAAAAAAAAAATCAGTACCTAACTTTGGTATTTCACTATTTTGTGTTAAACAGTTTGCCCTGTGCATTTTGCAATATATTACCCCTTTTTGCCCTATGATTCTTTCATCTACATTGATGAATGCCAGTTTCTTTGTAAACTAATTTGATGGGAGAAGTAAGGATTCATGTTCTTGAGGAGGAAAGTCAAAATTCAGATCAGGTTTATAAGATTTTTGTGCCATAAATTCAACTATGTTTAGCATAGGATTTTATAAAAAAGGCAAACTCGAGTGTATCTTGATCTGGAAAATGCTATATATTGAGTTGGAGAAGTGTTTAAGCCTTGTGAAGACGTTAAATCCTTGTTCAGATTTAGTGTCCCTGTGGTTCTTTTTCAATAGGTAATTGACCTGAGGAAACCTAACTGGGAACTTTTCTTTAGTCCATACTCCATAACTAAAGATCTTTACCCCAGCAGGATAAATTCCCCCCATTTGTGTGTGGGATCTTGATGCCAAGGTGCATCAGTTTTTCCTGTATGAGTTGCAAGTTTCTTTAAAGTATTTCTGTAATCTAATGCTATACTTAAATACATGACTGTATTGTTGTTTGTTTGCCTGCTTGACCAGAACATTAGCTTTCCTTTGCTTCCCTTCTATAATTCTCAGATTTTAAGACTTGAACTGCTGTTTTCATTTTTCATTCAATGATTTTGTGAGTCGCAAAGACCTCAAAATTGAATCTAACCAATTGGGTATTCCTTCACAGGTACTTATACATATATTAGTGGGTGACAACTAGATGTTAATATGGCACATTTGCTTTCTACCTCTTGTTCTTTGAATATCTACTCCGCCAGCAAAAATCACCCCAAGCCATTTAACCAAACCTCCAGTTTCTTTCCCTCCTCTTTTAATCTCCAAACTTCGAGCTCACCATTTAAAAAGTCCATCTTACAAAAACAGAATTCCAAAAGACTATGCACAATCAGTGCAACAACTCTCCCTTTGAGCCAACAAGCCAAAACCCAACCTAGCTCTGGGTCTCACCAAATGAACGATGAACCATCTGGCCGAAAAAAGGTTATGATCATTGGTGGTGATGGCTACTGCGGTTGGGCCACCGCTCTTCATCTATCCAACAAAAATTACGAAGTTGCCATTGTAGATAACCTTGTTCGTCGCCATTTTGACCACCAGCTCGGCCTCGACTCCCTCACCCCCATCTCGTCCATCCACAACCGCATCCGAAGGTGGAAATCTCTCACTGGAAAATCCATCGAACTCTACATTGGCGACGTTTGTGACTTTGAATTCTTATCCGAAACTTTCAAATCATTCGAACCTGATTCTGTCGTCCATTTTGGAGAACAAAGGTCTGCCCCTTACTCCATGATCGATCGGTCAAGAGCAGTATACACCCAACACAACAATGTCATAGGAACACTTAACGTTCTCTTTGCTATAAAGGAGTTTAGAGAGGAGTGTCATCTAGTGAAACTCGGGACCATGGGAGAATATGGAACCCCAAATATAGATATCGAAGAGGGTTATATAACGATCAATCATAATGGGAGAACCGATACTTTGCCTTATCCAAAACAAGCGAGCTCATTCTATCATTTGAGTAAGGTCCATGATTCGAATAATATAGCCTTTACTTGTAAGGCTTGGGGTGTAAGAGCCACTGATTTAAACCAAGGGGTGGTTTATGGGGTAAGGACCGATGAGACTGAGATGCATGAAGAGCTTTATAATAGGTTTGATTATGATGGAGTTTTTGGAACTGCATTGAATCGGTTTTGTGTTCAGGCTGCTGTTGGTCATCCACTCACCGTCTACGGCAAAGGTGGTCAGGTTAGATTTCTGTAACTTAAAAAACCTATATAATTTGTGCCAATGTTATGATTTTGAATCAGATTGATCCTGATTTTGGAGGCATTTGCTGAACATAGAATAATTTTATGGTTTTTTTTTTATTTTGCCCAGATTTTTAATTATAGTTATCCCGTGTCATAATCATTAGACTGTGTCCCCTACAGGCGAGGGAATTGTAAATTATTACGTAAAAATGGGGGGGCAATGTCTAATTTTATTAGTGTAATTCTTTGAGTTAACCCCCGTTTTTATGTAATTCTTTGTTGATAATTACCTTCTTGCAAGGGTCAAAGTCTAACAATTACGAAAACAGGGAGGAGGGTCGCTGAATCTTGTTTTGCAAAGTCAAAAAGGCCCATTATTTTACACTCTAAAATTAGTGTTAATTGCCTCCTTTAGATGATTTGTGATATAGCATCTTGTGGGGTGCTTCAATCATTTGGTAATGTGCAAGTTTTAAAACTATAGTTACCATTTTGTGGGAGGATAACCATTATCAAGACCCTAAGTAAACTGATGTAATGTGTGTGTGTGTTTAATCATTTCCTGGGAGGGGGGGTAACCCTTGTCAAGAACCCAAGAAGACCACATGTATTTTCATCTTTAATAGGCCAATTTATTTATTTTTTTGGGAATCAATTACATGAAAAATCTGTAATGAAATGCTAAACCAATCCCATGAACTTTTTCCTTAAAGAAACCAATTAGGGTTTGTTTGATAATAGTTGGAAAATGGAGTGAGGGGCATGAAGATCTGACAAACTCACTCATCTCTTTATCCAACTTCTCATTGAGCTTAATTGTTTTTTTGTCATTTTCCAACTTTTTTTTTTAATCAAATAGACCCTAATTTTCCACCCTTTTTTGTTCATATACTTGCATAATCTCTTTCCCTTAGTATCTCTCAGCATTACTTTGCTCGCTTGATTCTATGAGAAGCTCCTCTGAATTTCATACATGAACATCTCTCTCTCCAGACTAGAGGATACCTAGACATCCGAGACACAGTCCAATGCGTCGAGCTTGCGATAGCAAACCCAGCACAACGCGGGGAATTCCGGGTCTTCAATCAATTCACCGAGCAATTTTCTGTTAATGAACTCGCCTCCCTTGTCACAAAGGCAGGGACCATGCTCGGCCTCCAAGTGAAAACCATATCAGTCCCAAACCCAAGAGTAGAAGCAGAGGAACATTACTACAACGCAAAGCACACCAAACTCATTGAGTTGGGATTGAAACCACACATTCTTTCGGACTCTCTCATTGATTCACTTCTCAACTTTGCTATCAAATTCGAGGACCGGGTTGACAAGAAGCAGATAATGCCCAGCGTTTCTTGGAGGAAAATCGGGGTCAAGCCAAAGACAGTTCCAGCATAGGAGAAAAAAAATGTAGGTTTTATAGATGGATAGAGTGGAGGGAGACCTGAGTATGAATAATCAACATGGTTCTTTATATCTTGTTAAATTTCTGATAAGAGATACACTCTTGTGAAACTACTTCATAGTTGTTGTTGAGGATTGAGTTGTTGAAGTAGAAGTACCATCTTGAGGGTCATCACGTATTAAGATTGTGTAACTGGCTTTTGCTGCTTTAACAAAAGCTACCAAGTTGATGTGACTGTAGTGGAAATTTGCAAGATATTAAATTCCTGCATGAAGTATATTGTACATGGGTGTTCATCATATCCAATCCGGTGGTTTTAAGCGATGCGCATTCGATCCGATTGTCAATTATGGAATTAGAGAAATTTGGAATCCAATCTGAACAATGCGGACTAATGCTGAATTTTTTTCTAGATATTAAAAAGATGGCAAAAAGTTTTGCTTGCACCAAGATGTAAACCCACTGTAACCCAAAAAAAAGTAAACCCACTGTTGTAAAACTGTTCTCAAATTATATATCCAAGTAATATACGCATTACATGTACAATTAATCTAAAATTATATATACGTAAAAAAAGTTTCCAAAATTGTATCGCATCCTGCATACCACATCCACATAGGTCCGTCTCTGAATTGGAACCATCACATTTAATAATCCAATCCAATCTGATTAGATGGGTTTTAATCCAACCCAATTTAATTTGACACTTAAATGTGATCCAAACAACAAGGGTGGTGATGTTGGCACCCCAAAAACACTTGGTAACATTCCCACTTTAATTCGGTCATTCGCAACCGAGTAAAGTGTCTATTATTCGGTTCTTGAGAATCGAATATAAGTCTATATACTTGGTTCTTGACAACCGAGTAAGGCATTTTCAAATTTTTTCAAGTTTATACTCGGTCCTTCTGGCGTGGTGTAAGACATTGAGAGTTGTAGTCAGGTTAATAAGTTGTAGTCAGGGACGATATGCAAATTACTACGGGTAATCTTGCACCAATATACTTAACAGCGGAACATCAAAACAATTACAAGGATAAAACCTGACTTAGAATAATAGGAACAAGAAGGAAGACTTATCTTAAAACCAAAGTAGTTTCATTCATTGATGAGAAGAGGGAAATTACAATAAGCAAACAACTTATTAACCTGACTACAACTCTCAATGTCTTACACCATTCCAGAATCCTTAACAAATACAACTGAACTCCATATTTATAGGAGAAAATCTAGAAAAGCAAGGCCTAACAGCTGGCCAACTTGCACACAACAATAATTACATCGCCGAAAGCAAAGGAATCAAACTTTTACACAAAGTCAAAAAGCTAAAGCGAAAGATACTTTAAAAAAGTAAAGCTACTTTACTTTATATTACATCAATCTGATAAAGCAGGGGGCAGAGGGAATCTCTGGATAAGCTTGTTTGGCGCTTCTAGCGACGAAAAGATAGGGACGAATTAGTCAGTGTCGTTTTCTGAGTTTGGGTCCCAGTGATTATCATAATGATCATTGTGAATAGGATCATCATCATCACTAGCATCTTCTTGACCTACGAACATGTCTGTGTCTGAGCTTTGAGAACCAGTACTCCAAAAATGATCTTCAGAGTAATTGAACAAATGACCAACAAGTTCGTTGCTTTGCCAATCCTGAGTATCATACCAAGGATCTAGACCATACTTGATTTCTTCTGGGATCTTAGTAACATCAACATTATTTAAATGACAAATATAATTCAGAAAATAGACATAATCCAAATTATATGGTTCACGGGCAACCTTTGTGAGATTGTAGGAATACCAATGTTGAATTACTGCTGATGGAGGGTCTGGCTCTGGGTAACATGTTGTTCTTCTTTGAGGACCATGAAATGTGATCAACACATAATGATGGTAGTGAGTGTGGAGGTCAATCTTCCATTTAGCAACTGGCTTGAACCACAGTAAGAACTTTAACAGATTTTTTGAACCTGGATGGCCGATGTCATAACTTGCACTTCTATGAAGGATTTCTTGTTCAGCAAACCTGATATAGTCTAAAAGGACTGGGGCATCAAAAATGAAAGGGATTGTGTATGCTTTAGTGAGGTACCAAAGTAACACGAGAGCTTACTTTGGAAGTCTGGATAACCTGTGGATATGGAGAAGGGAACAGTATGGGTAGTTGGGATGCATCTTTAAACCACGGAAAACTATTCCATACTTAACAACTGTGAGAGAGAGATACTTGAAAATCATATCTTTGTTTCTCTGTGAAATAGTGTGTTCTCCAATTTTCTCATTAACATCTGATGGAAGGATAGAACATGCATCAAGGATGGGAATATTGTTTAAAGGATGAGGGTCTCTGATGAGGACAGGGACTGACGAGGATGATGAGGCTTGATTGGAGTTCATCCTGTTTGGAATATATCTTTCTGGGAAAACAGGTAAAACTTGTGTAATACCAAGGTAGGTAAGAGGGTAGATAGAAGGGATGGCTTGAGGAATTTGCTGAGTGGGGTAAAATAGGGGCAAATTCTGGATAACTGGGATCACATGATCGATGTGGGATAAAGAGTTGGGTAATGGTGGTTGTGGGGGTCTGGAGAAGAAGTCAGCAATAACATTATTTTTTCCAGGGAGATGCACAACAGTGTATGACCATTGAGCAAAGCATTGAGACCATCTAAGAAGCTGGGCATTGGGTATCACTTTTCTGTTGAAATTAATCATCTTAGGAAAGGCTTTCATATCCATTTCTACAAGAAAATGACGACCAACAAGATGGAACTGGAACTTCTCTATACCGCGCTTGACAGCCAGAATTTCTTTGAATGTCGAATGATAATGAATTTCTCCGGCTTTAAACTGACCACTTTTGTATCCACAAACTTGTCTTTTCCCATTGATTTTTTCAAGAAGAATAGCAGCCCAAAACTTATCACTGACATCTGTTTGAAGAATGCGTTTGCCATCAGATGGGATTTGAAGAGGTGGCAAATTCTGTGTAAGCTTCTTAAGTTGTTGGACGCTTGAAGTTTGAACATCAGACCAAGGAGGTTGTTCCTTTTTCAGCATTACAGACAGGGAGGACGTGAACTTTGTAACCTGTGGAATAAATGGCGCCAACTAATTCACGAGCCCTAAAAATCGTTGTACTTGTAGGACACTCTACAATCTATCAGGAAACTTGAGGAGATCCTTAGCGATGTGTGGCTGGAGCTGTATTGTACCATTGAAAATTTTCATTCCAAGGAAATCAATTTCTTTGACACCAATAACCATTTTCTTTTCTGAGAGCATTACTCCATGATCTAGAATAATTTGGGCAAATTGCTGGAGAAGTTTTTCATGAGAATCTTCATCTGGGGAGAAGAGCAGAATATCATCAATGTAAATCAGAGCATGGGGTAATAATGGTTCAAAGATTTTAACCATAGCTTTCTGAAATACAGCAGGAGCATTTTTCAATCCAAATGGCATAACAGTCCATTGGAAATGGTGATCTGGTATATAAAATGCAGTCTTCTCTCTGTCTTGGGGACTAACTCCTATTTGCCAAAAACCTGCTTTAAGATCAAACTTGGAGAATATGCGAGCATTGGTGAGCTAACCAAAAAGAGAATGCTTCTGAGGAAGTGGGAACTTATCACTAGCAAGGAAGTGATTAAGTGGCTGGTAATTGATTACTAGGCGAAGCTTTCCTCTAATTTGTTCAGACCTTTTGTTCACATAAAATGCTTCACAAGTCCATGGGGAAGTGGTTTCTTCAATAAGTCCTTGATGGAGTAAGGTGTGGACTTCTTTAAGAGCAAGGGCAAAGTGTTCTGGATTCATTCCTGAATGGGTGGCTTTTGTGGGATTTATATCTTCATTCTTTTTGAACGGAAGAGAGATAAAGAATTTAGGATTCTTCCAAAGTGGATTTTGACATTTGGCTAAAAACTCTGTATGAAATTCAGCACAAGAACGGAGAATAATCTGAGTCTTGATTTGTTCAAAAGAAGAAGGTATTGGAGCCATTTGAGTGGAAAACAATGATTCATCAATCGAATTAGGGAGATAAAGAGGATTTGCTTGAAATACTGTTGGAGATGGTAGCCACGATAGGAAATAATTCTTAAACCGTAGACCGTCAAATGACCATCCGATTTGATTCAGTTTTCCAAGAACATCAAAACCAACGAATAAATCTCTATCTATTTCATCACTACCAAAGATTTGGTGAGTAATTGATAGACCTGGGAAAAACTGGAGAGTAACAGTTTTGCTTATCTTGGTGACTTTGAAAATTGAACCATTTGCAGCTCTAAAGAGAACCGAACAAGGTAACCAAAACTTTTGAGGAAGGAAATGAGTTTTGAGTAACGTTCTCTGTGCACCGGTATCAAAATAAGCAATGATTGGAATCGGAGTTTCATACTTGTCCAAAAGAATCTTAAACTTGCCATTGGGAGAGGGAATTGCTGGAGCAATGGCCATGCTATCTTGAATTTCTTCAAAACTATAAAGAAGAGGAGTTTCTTCATCATAGTCACTGGAGAGAGATTCATCATCTGTGGCTTATCTGAATCTGTATAAGAAATAGAAATGATTGTGTTGGCAGATGCTTCATCTTCTAGGGATAGCAAGGATTCAAGATCTGAATCAGCAATTGTTGGATCTAACTTTTGGATACATCCCATGAACTGAGCTTTCTTGGATGTCTTTGGACAATTCTTTGCATAATGACCAGATTTGTGACAGATAAAACATCTATCTGTTTTCTTGCCGCGAAAAGGTTTGCGCTTCACATACTTCCATTTCTTCTTTACTTTGAAAGGTTTAGCAGATACTTTTGCCATGTTCTGCTGAGAAGATTGTTTCGATCTTTTCTTGAAATGGCTCTTCTTTTTTGTCTTGCAATCACATGAAGAGGACGTATGCTTGCATTTGATCTGGAGATTGTCTTTATTGCACGATTCTTTCAACATCTTTCCTGCTTTCTCAATGTCATCGAAGAATTTCTTTTGATTGCACAAACTATCAACTGCATCATTAATGTAGTCATAAACTTGAGCAATAGTAACATCATGGATTGTGAGCTTCTGAATCTTTAGTAACTTGTTGACTTCAGTGACCAGAATTTCTGGGAAAGAATTGAGGAAGATTTGATGAATGTTATCATCATCAACGCCGCCAATAAGAAAATATCGTTGAGACATTCGATTATAATGACGCTGGAGATCTTTCTTCTTGAGAGAGCAACATTTCATCTGAACAAACTCTTCACGAGCTATATCACTAGATCTGCCAATATGTCCAAGGAACTGTGGGAAGATTAGTGCCATAAAAGCATCAATAGTTGGACTTTACTGTAACTGGATCTGTCTGTATTCTCCTAGACTTTCATACCATTCTCGTAATCGACCTTCCATTCTCGCAATAAATTGAAGTAAGACTATAGGAAGCTTATAGTATTGTCGGTCTGAATGGAGCCAAGCATTCCAAGAAATCATTAATTCACGCCATTTGTCTGGAGGAGTGTTCTCAAAGGTAAACACCTGGTGAGTTTCATGATTTGGGAAAGGCATTCGATTATGAGCTTTGACAGAAACTTCTTGAACTTCTTCATCAGGCAGATCTTCAACCATGGGATCTTCAAAGGTTTCTTCTGGGTTTGAAAGAGGGGTAGGTTGTGCCTGTGGGTTTGAAGATTGGGGTTCTGTTCTGGTTTGGTTTGGGGGAACTGTTTGGGATGAAAAGATATTCTCAAAAGCATAGAATAATTCTTCATTGGTAGGGGTTCCAGGAAGGGTATGAGGAGTATTACTGACAGCAAGGTTTTTCAAGAAAGAACCTATTTGGTTAACGGGTTCATTTTCATGAATTTGCATGTAGTAACTATCAGAAGGAGGTGTTGAAGAGGCTACAATAGTGTGCTGGGAGAAATGGGGTTTTGTGGTTATGGTTGTCTGGGGGTCATAAATCCGCAGAGGACCTGGGGACTTATAAGGAATTTGTAACTTGGGTTTTGGTGAGGAAACTGCAGGAGCCTTGTGCTTATACTTCGGTGGACTTCGAAATGGGGTACTTTGGCTTTCAACAGTGGGAGTCTGCCAACGATGAAACGTCTTAGGCAAAACTCTTTTAAGAACAGATTCTGGATCAGCAGGCCAGAGATCTTTTGAGCTGAAATCAGTTTGCAACTGTTGTGACCGATGTGGATTGTACTGGTAAGTCCAAGGGTTTATGAGCATAGGCGGGTTTGGTTTTTGCCAAGGGGTTGTATCTAACAGAATTGAAGGAGCTTCGGTTTGTAAAGGAGGCATGGAAGACTTTTGTAAAGCCAATAGCTGTTTCTCTAGAGACTTCTTTTCTGCTTACTTGCTAGAAATAAGCATAGTCGCTTGAGAAATATCATGGACGGTAGACGCAATATATAAAAGTTGTTCATGCAAGACTTGTATGCGTTGTTTAAGATCAGCAATAGCAACATCCATGGTGCTAAATGAAAGCATCTTGGCTTCAACCCGTTCTTGAGAAGACTCAATCCTGGTTTGGGAAGTGGCAATCTTGTATAGGACACGATTCTGAGCAATAGCATTCTCAGCTTGCCAATTCAAAGCAACTTCAGCAGCATTTACTTGCAACCTTTCTCCTGTATGAGAAACTTCAGTGGGATTCTGTATTTTCCATTGGTGACGAGCATTCTGCTGGATGTTTTCAAAATCATGTAATGGAGGGAAATGATTATCATAATCTGTATTAGCTTCAGCAAACATGCAACAGTCAATTGGAACTTTAGAAACAACAACTGGTGGTATATCCGATTGTGACGGCCTAGATGGAGGCTTAGGGTCTGTTTTTCTGAGGGCTTTAAGGGCTTTTTGGTAATATGGAGGTAAAGGTGGTGTTTGTGGAGGTGAAGGTTTTGAAAGGGAGGATTTAGGCGTACAAGTGGTTATTTCAGGTGTAGGCTGTAAAATTTGACTACCATAAGTAACATAATAATCAAATTTTCCAGAGGGATGACCTAGCAAACCAACTGTGGGATCATTGTTCTCATATCGTTCTTTGAGACGCTGTTGAGAAGAATTTTTCTTGCGAGAACTCGGCCTATCATCTTCATCACTTTCTTCACGAGAAACACAATCTGCACAAGAACAGACATCATACCAGATATGACCTGTGGAACTTTTGCCTTCATAACAGGGAGTACCATCCTTGTTAAACCAAAGAATTGGAATTGGATGAGACTGAAGAACTGGATCTTCAGGCAATCTGTGAACTTCTCCAAACGCCATGATAGGTGTAGTGAAAGGACTTGGATTCTGACGAACTGTCTGAGATCTGTTAAATTTTACTTCAACAGTTTTGCCAGGTCGTCTGAGATAGTCAACACATGTAGAAGAGAGAGCACTAGGATTCTCTTGAGCATGGAGTTGTTCATAAGCAGTGACCCATCTTTCTGGTAATAACTTGATTAACTCATCACGGGACAATTGTCTGGGAATAGAAGTAACATGAGGAGCTTGATTTGTGGTAACATCAAGAAAAAGAGCTTCAGATTCCATCGAATTAGGGATGGAAAGATCAAAGGCATGATCTTGGACACGATATATCATCTGATGGTGGATAGTAGTTGCAGCAGTACCTTCTACCATTGAATCACCTGCAATCTGGATTTGAAGTTTAAAAGCATCTAACAAAAAAGGATATGTCATAGGCATATTGAAATTTGGGATTATGGTGATAAACACGGTTCCGGCATTTAAGGTAACTTGAGCTGTTCCAAGGCACGCTTGCTGATATTCTGAGAATCGAGAATCAACAAGAGCAATCAAAGCTACTACAGGAAGACCTTTTCTACCATGAAAAGTGACAGCGATACGCACAGCACCAAAATGGAGATGTGTATAATCCTGAGCTAACGCCATTCGAGGAAAATCTTTGGGAATATAAAGGGGAAACAGATGTTCTTTTCTTCCAGAAGGAACAGTGATATCTGTAAAAGTGGAAGACTTAACAAACTCTTTTACAGGTAGTTTGGAGGATTTGGATCCGAGCAAGCTACGGACACTGGAAGTGAAAGTTCGGGAAGATGGTTTTCCAAAGATATGATATGGGTTAACCATAGGAAGATCTGTCTCTTGGATTTTTTGATTTGGAAGATAAGAGATCTCATGGATAGAGGAAACCTTATCAATAAACTCTTTAGACTCAAAACGAGAAGAATTAAAAGAGGAAGAACTACTGGACATAGAATTAGATTTAAGGAGTTGAGCACGACTATCAGGACGCTTTAGAAATTGAGACATAATTTTGAGGAATAATAGAGAGCCAGACTTCTTTACCAAAGAGGAATAATTGAGACATAATCAATTACTCACCAATGCTCGCATATTCTCTAAGTTTGATCTTAAAGCAGGTTTTTGGCAAATAGGAGTTAGTCCCCAAGACAGAGAGAATACTGCATTTTGTATACCAACTACCCATATTGTTCCCTTCTCCATATCCACAGGTTATCCAGACTTCCAAAGCAAGCTCTCGTGTTACTTTGGTACCTCACTAAAGCATACACAATCCCTTTCATTTTTGATGCCCCAGTCCTTTTAGACTATATCAGGTTTGCTGAACAAGAAATCCTTCCTAGAAGTGCAAGTTATGACATCGGCCATCCAGGTTCAAAAAATCTGTTAAAGTTCTTATTGTGGTTCAAGCCAGTTGCTAAATGGAAGATTGACCTCCACACTCACTACCATCGTTATGTGTTGATCACATTTCATGGTCCTCAAAGAAGAACAGCATGTTACCCAGATCCAGACCCTCCATCAGCAGTAATTCAACATTGGTATTCCTACAATCTCACAAAGGTTGCCCGTGAACCATATAATTTGGATTATGTCTATTTTCTGAATTATATTTGTCATTTAAATAATGTTGATGTTACTAAGATCCCAGAAGAAATCAAGTATGGTCTAGATCCTTGGTATGATACTCAGGATTGGCAAAGCAACGAACTTGTTGGTCATTTGTTCAATTACTCTGAAGATCATTTTTGGAGTACTGGTTCTCAAAGCTCAGACACAGACATGTTCGTAGGTCAAGAAGATGCTAGTGATGATGATGATCCTATTCACAATGATCATTATGATAATCACTGGGACCCAAACTCAGAAAACGACACTGACTAATTCGTCCCTATCTTTTCGTCGCTAGAAGCGCCAAACAAGCTTATCCAGAGATTCCCTCTGCCCCCTGCTTTATCAGATTGATGTAATATAAAGTAAAGTAGCTTTACTTTTTTAAAGTATCTTTCGCTTTAGCTTTTTGACTTTGTGTAAAAGTTTGATTCCTTTGCTTTCGGCGATGTAATTATTGTTGTGTGCAAGTTGGCCAGCTGTTAGGCCTTGCTTTTCTAGATTTTCTCCTATAAATATGGAGTTCAGTTGTATTTGTTAAGGATTCTGGAATGGTGTAAGACATTGAGAGTTGTAGTCAGGTTAATAAGTTGTTTGCTTATTGTAATTTCCCTCTTCTCATCAATGAATGAAACTACTTTGGTTTTAAGATAAGTCTTCCTTCTTGTTCCTATTATTCTAAGTCAGGTTTTATCCTTGTAATTGTTTTGATGTTCCGCTGTTAAGTATATTGGTGCAAGATTACCCGTAGTTACTACATGCAACTCCTTTATAGGAGTTACTACATGCAACTCCTATAAAGTGAGAGGTTTTATCCTTCTCATCAACCGAATAACGTATACGTTATTCGGTTGTTAAGGATCGAATGAAAAGTGAGAGTGTTTTCTAGAGATTTTAGGGGTGCCAACATCACCACCCAACAATAAACTACATACAAATTAAATAAACTAGTAAAGATGGCTCAAAATTTTACCAGTAATTGTGAGAATCCGCAAATGCGACCCCCGGGTCTCAATCCCTGGTTTGGGAGTCTGAAACATCGGAAAAGATTCCGTTGTTCCATTTGCTTCTATGTGTTGATAGTTCATATCGGGAGTCCCTCTATCCTATTTCTAGATGCAAGAGGGTTCGTTCAGAGTCGCCAGTACGTTTTACGAGAAAACGGACAAAAAGGGTCGTGTAAGAGGAAAGGCTACATATAAGCCTTTCTTTACACGTTTGTCTACGAAACCAGGATTCTATAGGGTTCGGGAACTATATTACGGTTTGGGAAGGTGTTAAGCACCCATTCCGCCCTTTCGGTCTCTAGTGGTTTTATATGTTTATTCTATGTTGGAAAACTTGGATGCTTTTACTGATATTCTACTGCTTTCTGGAAATAACTAATGAAAACCTAATTTTCGGGCATGTTAGGAATCTACCACAACCATGTCGCTACTTCGCTTACTAGGACGGGGATCGACCTGCCCGGTCAGGTCGCGGGGTGCGGGGCAGCGCCCCGTTAGAAAAATCGAGTTTTAAACAAGTCTACAATAAAATTAATATACAAATATCTTATTTAATTACTAGAAGAGACTTTAGTTACCTTCCCGACGATATATATAAGAATAAGAGAGAGAAAATATAATCCGGCAGAGAAGACCTCCGGCGAATATTAGCTTTTCTCTTAGAAATATTTCCAGCGGTCTGACTCTAGAAGGTGGCACTCCGGGTGCCAAGATTAGATCCGAGACTCTTGCGGAAATAAAAGTTATCACAGATGCTTCCGGAGAAGGCTTAAAGATTAGAAGATATCAGAGAGAAATAAGGAATTTTAGTATAGAGATTGTGGCGAGAAGTTGCCATTTCTAGAACCCTTGGGGGTGTTGGCCTATTTATAGTGCTCGGGAGAGATTGTCGCGCGACATTCCCCCAAAAAGGGCAAGTGTCGCGCTACATATCTCTTTGTCGCGCGACAAACGGCTGAAGTGATGGATTCTGACACTGTGATGTGTCAGAAAGTGGTTGGTCGGGTGCAGAGGGGTTTGTCGCGCGACATAGGAATGATTGTCGCGCGACAAACGGCTGAAGTGATGGTTCTGACACTGTGATGTGTCAGAAAGTGGTTGGTCGGGTGCAGAGGGGTTTGTCGCGCGATAAGACATTATTGTCGCGCGACATATCAGGGATTGTCGCGCGACAATGTGATATGTCGTGCGACAATCTCTCTAAAAAAAATGTTTGTTGGCCAACAAACCCACCAAGGGTAGTTTCGGGTGCTCGGGTGGGTCCCGGACCTAAAAACAGTAGTTCTCGAAGGTCGTTAAGGTTCTTGCGGGGGTCACGGATCGGGGTGTCTACAGTAATACTGTAATCAGAGCCTATGTGCGTACGCACCAGTGCCCCTCGCGTAGAAATCGAGACAGAAAATACTTTTGTTATTTCTTCGGTCAAACAATACATCTCTCTCTCTCAAATACAAGAACACAAACAATACAGCTCTCCTCTCTCTCAAATGCATGAAACCCAGCTCCATGCCTCTCTCAGAAATCCGACGACCTCCATGTCCCTCTCTCTCTCTAAAATCGGACGGGAACAATCTCACACTCTCTCTAAAATCCGACCAACCTCCATCTTCCTCTCTTGAAAATCCGATTGTGAGGTGTATAGTTATGAGTTTAGAATAATTGATGGATTATTCTGTTCTTTTAAAGATTGTTGTAGAAGTATTTGACGGAACCTTGGTTCGAAGCTTGCTGACAGTTGGATCTCCTTCCACAGTTCTTACTCTTATTAGCTTTTTTTCTTTAGAGGTTGTTCCATGTTTGTAACCAATGACATTGATTATCTTTCTAATACTAGAATTTTTCCTCCAATTCTCTTAATCAGTCACGTTTTCATATATTTGGATTTGGTAAAAACACATCATCAAAACAGCAGTCTATATCCATATTTTTTTGGATCTGGTTCATGATGTAAGAGGTCTTGGATTTAGTTTCTCTTTTCGAATTAGGTGCTAGATGTGGTTGAGTACTTCTTCAGTCCTTTACACGCTCCTATATTTCTCTGTTTCGATTAAGGCTTGCAATTTGATGCTGCGATTTCATTCAATTTTATATCAAACATTGTACTACCTCCAATACTCCCATTAATAGATTTTGTTCAAAACTTGACTCACTAGTACCAAAGTTTAACCTCGTGTGAGTTCTTAAATATGAAGACCACAAACTTTTCTCACCGCTTAAATAATTAGTATTTGGTAATTGGAATAATTCAATTGACATTATAGTGGAACTCCCATAAAAACTATGAAAACAAATATACTTATCTTCATCATAAACACTATGCAAAACTTCAACAAAAGTTTCCTCATCCCAATTACTCCAATCTATGGGTAAACTGTGTACGATATTATTTAATTTTTAGTTTACAATGGAATTTTAGAGAGCGAGAGAGATTGTTCCCGTCGGATTTTAGAGAGAGAGGGACATGGAGGTTGTCGAATTTCTGAGAGAGGGAGGGACCATGGAGCTGGGTTTTCGAGAGAGAGAGGGAGATGGACCATGGTGCGTAGGCACCGGTGCGTATGAGATAGGCTCTGATACCGTAATAAATTAAAAGTTCAAAGTGTAAGTACAATTACCACCAACCTTGCAATAGTGGCCATTTATGAGTTATCTTTAACTCTTTATTAGAATCACTTTATCCAGGAAAAAAACCCAAAGGAATATGGAGATTCAAAATTGCATAAAATAAAATGTAACCACTATGGGAATTAAGAACTCGCATAAATTGAGAACTAGGACTCAAAATGAGGCCACATTCCCAATGTTTTCTCTTTTTTTCCACCTCTCTCATGTTATATTTTTGGACACTACTTTTTTAGCATTTGTATTATGAAATTGTTTTCTGTTGCATTTATAGATATATTTCTTTAATATACTTATAAGATATTTTATTTTATTTATTCTTTAAATATATAGCACTCCGTTTAATAATAAAATAAAAATTGTATGTGATAAATTTGCCATCAAACACGATATATTAAGATGAATAACATGATGTCTAGAGGCTTTTCATATAAAAGATGTGTTACCAAACACACATTAATTAACCAACCATTCATTTTAAATAAGTTAAACGTTATGAATGAAAATTGCATTTCTTATCTCTTTATATACACAAACAAATTAAGAAAGATCCAATTTATTTTGTTTCATTGTTCTAAGTTAGTTCTGGAGCAATATTCCCCTCACAAATAGAATTGGAAGAAGATGTTTTCAAATTTATTTAATATTTTTAGTGAGTTAATATTAAAAGGATTTGTCATTTTATTAACTATTTTGTATTCTACTAATTTTATCCTTTGAAATATGGGAGGAAACTAATCAATTAAAAATATATCATCAATTATATTAGTTCTGTTACAAAATTACCTCGTTTGTGAATTCTGATGCGCATTTTAAGAATCTTATTAGATCAGTGTGATTTTAATCTAGTATAGCAGGAATTCACTTGTGGTGAAACAGGCGTGGCCAATTTGTCCAAATAACAACACAAGTGGCCAATTTGTCCAATAACAACACAATTTATATACATACAGGTGGTTGCTACTCAAGTTATGTGTTGCATTTGTATGACAATGTTAGTGGTGCTAACGGGAATTGATCAAACCCTCTCTCTTCATGTTAAAGAGTGGTTCACGTCTCAGATCTCTTGTTAGTAGCTTTATACGTAATTTGACTATCTACACATACGATATATATGCTAGTCAAATATATTTAATTTAAATTAAAATATAAAATAAAAATGTTAAATAGTCTAGCTAGTAGTTAAGCAACAAATTATTTTACTAAAAGTCTAAGCTCTCTTACAAGCATATTTTTTAGTTAAAAAATAGACCGCATACAGGGATTAAAAAAAAATACAAAAATTTGACATAACTTCATTATTTATCTCTCTTTCTTCAATATTAATCCTGTCTGAATAATTACTTGTTTCTTCTAACTTGATAATTAGATTGGCTTTGTATACATACATATATATATATATATATATATAAAGCTTATTATTTCGCTCGGTCCTTTCATGCCTTATCATTCTTAATTTGTTGTGTTCAATCAGATATATTATATCCTTTTTGTTGTTTAGACATATTACTTTTTTGGTTACTCCATGCCTTAATATTCCTCTTGTATCCTTTATTGAAACTGGTCTAAATATATTGTCTTGAAATTTTGTTGCTTTGTAATCAATTTTCTTAATTTATTTTTGATCTGTTTGTGCAACACTTGACATGTCTGATACTTAACAAAAATTTATCTCAAATTCACGGATATATTGGACCATCAGATCTTAAAGTTTGATTTTTGTCCACCATTAAAGCTTGTAAGATTAAATTTTGTAGATTTGATTAGTTGAGTATTGTATTTTATTTTTTTTGAATGCATATTGTTAGGATTTTTAATTATGAATAGAATTTGTGATAATAAGTTGGGTCATCAGATATTAAAACGAATCCAATTTGTAACTCTATGTTAATGTATTATTTGTAAATATTAATAATATTTACAAGTAATACATTGTTACTGTACATTTATAATTAATAATATTCATATCGAAAACAAGCAGTTGATCCTTGTGGGTAAGGATTAGCCCTTTCAGCTTCAAAGAATATGTTAATGTATTACTTTGTAAATATTTGGAAGCATGTTTAAAAAATTACTCTTACACTTTATTAAAAAAATGTAACTCTAAAAATCTTATTTAAATCTATACAAAATTCCATCCCATCATCAGGTAATAAATGAGGCGACATTCTCAATGTTCTCTTTCTTTTCACCTCTCTTATGTCTCGTGTATATATTTGGACACTTTTAATACATTGACGATACTTTTTAAACTAGAACATTGTTAATATATATGTACATTCTTGTTTTGGCGTTTGTTATTATGAAATTGTTTTCTATTGAATTTATAGATATATTTCTTTAATCTACTTGTAAGATATTTATTTTATTTATTCTTTAAATATCTAAGTTCTTAAAATTTACTATTAAGAGATTCAGCTGTGAGGGTTTTAATTTATTTATTAAGATATGAGGTTGCCTTCGGTAACTTCCACGGAATAATTTTAATGAATATTGAATAATTTTAATTTTTTTTTATGAAAATACTAACCATAAATTAGAGAGAATTTTTGAATTATAGGAAAAATCAGATGTGTTACCAAACACACATTAATTAACCAACCATTCATTTTAAATAAGTTTTCATACATTTGCTATTAACTTAAATATCATGATAGTTCATCTCGCCAAGTGCAAAACATTATGAATGAAAATGGCATTTTTTTTCTCTCTTTATACACACAGACAAATTAAGAAATATCCAATTTGTTTTGTTTCTTGGTTCTAACTCAATTCGGGCTCACCCATAGAATTGGAATTCAAGTTTAATTTTATTTTATTATTTTATTGAGTTAATATTGAAAAGATTTGTAATTTTATTATCTATTCTGAATTTTAGCTTTAGAATTTGAAATATTGGAGGAAATTAAATCGCTTTTTACTCCGATTCACAATTTGTAGCCAAATTTGTAGCTATTGAAATATCTGAGAAAATTAACTTGTGTTTCACTCCCATTCACGATAATTTTAAATAACTTTTGTGCGATTAACCGATAATAAGTTAAGTGGGTCTAAACCTTGATTGCTTTAAATTACTGCCCAAAGTTTGATTGCATTACATTAGTTTCATGTAATCGTATTGTGGGGTTGAATTTGAGAAGGAGAACCTTTTTCAGAATTTGAAATGTGTTGTTGAAAGTGAAATTTGAGGATTCAATTATTGGGGTTTTTAAAAAAAAATTTACTTTCATGATATTTAGTATTCTATTTCAATTGGGTTTTTATGGGAGTTTGAATTTTAGGCATTTAATTTACTATTCGATTTCAATTGGCGTTTTTCTTAGGGTTTGAATTTTTATTTTATTCTATTTTATGTTTTGACAAAACAAACAAACACGAGGCAAACAACTAAACAGGGCAGCATCCATAGACAAAAGAGATGCCAGCTTAGGAGGAACATAAGAATGGTTGTAACACCAAGAACCCGAATCCCTTGCACGTCGAGCAATCCCATTTGCGACTTGAATAGGGGAGGACCTAGGGGGACATAGTGGGCTTTAACACAGGAGAAAATTTTGAAAAACCTACTAGCACTTGTAAAAAAAAGTAAAAAAAATAGTTTAAGCTCACCCCTTTGCTAAGTTTTGGCCCACTCCTTTACTAAGTTTTAGTTCACCCTTTAATTCAACATAAATATATATTAGTTAAAATCTGTAATTGATGAATTTAAATCATTAAAAACTCGTCGAGCTCAACTTTGTTAAATACTTTTCATTATGTATGAATTCAAATATTTAAATTATATTTTTTTTTCACTTTATAGTCATATTTTCGATATTTTTTTTATGATTTTTTTGTTTATTATTATCGGCCCACCCCTCGAAAAATCCCTGGTCCGCCTCTGGGCTTGATTGGCAGATTTATGCACTGTCACAAAAGAACGAGAGCCAATCAAGTGTAAGATAAAAATGTCCTTGATAACCAATGCAATTTCCTACGAAGGGTCCCCAAGTGCAGCGCTACACAACGAAACCACTGAGGCTCCGAGAAACTAGATTTAACGCAGTAGATACAAGCCTAATGAACATCTAAAAGCACTGAAGAAGGACCATGGATTTTATGAGCAAATCCATTAAAAGCAGAGCCAGACACGTCTCTCACCACCAGTGGTAGATCCAGGATTTGGAGTACGGGAGGGCCAAAACCTATGATGCACGGACACTCTCTTGGAGGGCGCGTATCCTACCCGACATGTGCCGGACACACAGACACGCGAGGACACGCTGGGACACGCGTGTCGGAGAGTGTCCCATTGTTTAATAAATTTTTTTTACACCAACACGCTGGGGACACGCTGAGGACACGTTAGGGACACGTAAAAAGGGGTGAATATAAAACAAAACTAAAAATATGGGGTGAAAATAATAATAATAATACAATTTGAAAATAAAACAAATGTAACAAATATCATTTCTCTCTTTAACCCGTAAAACCTAGCCCCATTTCCAAGCTACCATCGAAAGAAAACCTTAGCCCCAACCATCGACGACTGCTCAGCCCCAACCCGAGGCCTACACAATAGAAGATAGTAAGTATTGGGATATTACCAGTGATACTTTTGACACACTTGAAGAATTGCATGTCGTGTCCTACATTTTAGAAAAATTGCATGTCGCATGTCACGTGTCGCGTGTCGTGTCGAAACGCGTATCGCGTGTCGCGTCCGTGCTTCATAGGCCAAAACACAACATAAAAAATATGATACTCTATAAATTTATTAAGAGGAACCATAGCCACTTAAATTTATTGAATACTTATAATATAAATAATAATGGGTATAACTATTGACACTCCATAAAAAAAATTAACACTCTAAAATAATTTTTAGAGATAAAAAAATTTATAACAAAATAAAAATGCATAATTTTATTTAAAGAGTGCCAACAATTATATTTATAAAAAAAAATACTAATACTAATGAGGGTTTAAAATATCTCGGGGGTACCCGGGCCCCCCCCCCCCAGCCCTCCTACATCCGCCACTGCTCACCACGCAGGCGACAGCTGCCCCATGATTATCAACAGCTGCAACACAGTTGTTATGAAATTGGTGGAAGGAAGCTCACACACAACTAAAGTAAAATTGAGAAAATGAATAAATTAAACACACAGAATTTACGTGAAAAACCTCCAAATAAATTGAAGGAAAAACCACGGACAAATGACGAAGGATTTTACTTTATAAAATAGGATACAACACATTCTCTTTAAATATAAGGAGAGAACAATTACACCCTCTCTTAATTTAGGAGAAACAATAATCTCTCTCTCTCTTGCTTGAACCTCTATATTGTCAAGCTTTATATGCAATTATTGTTCTAAACTATACATATGCATCCATATTTATAGATGAATATAACCTCCCATGACCGTGTACAAGCTGGCTGTAAATTAGATGGCATGTGAAAGATTGGTTGGTAAGGTCAAAAAGTGGTAACCACTTTTGACCATTTACCACCACCCATGTTTGAACATTTACCCAACAACCATCACCCATTTTTGACCATTTACTCAACAATCTCCACCTTGGCGAATAATTGTTAAAACAATTTTTAACAATATTTGCCATACTAAAGTAATCATCCGAGAGATCTTTGTATCCCTTCCATCCTTCTTTATTTGTCAGCTCCATACATGTTTACATTTTTGCTAAACCACACAAGGATCTACTCCATTCAAACTTGTCAGTATTAATCGGCTTGGTCAGAACATCTGCTAGGTTCTCATTTATATGAATCTTTTGCATATCCACATTTCCATCTTCTATCACTGTTCGGACGAAGTGATATTGTACTCCTATGTGCTTTGTTCTTGAATGAAAGGCTGGATTCCTTGCAATGTACAAGGCACTCTGACTGTCACAAAATAGAGTAATTTTCTCTTGTTTGTGCCCGAGCTCCTCCAATAATTTTTGAATTTAAACTGCTTCCTTGCAAGCTTGTGTAGCCACCATATATTCTGCTTCTGTTGTAGACAAAGCTACCACAGTCTGCAGTTTTGATATCCAGCTTACAACTCCTCCTGCAATTGTAAACACATAACCTAAAGTAGATTTTCTTTTGTCGAGATCTCCTGCAAAATCTGAATCCACGTAACCTCTGACAGTTAATCATGATCCTTCATAACATAAAGTTGCATCTGAGGTTCTTTTGATATATCTCAGAATCCTCTTCACTATACTCCAATGCTCTCCACCTGGATTCACCATGTATTGACTAATCATTCCCACTGCTTGTGCAATGTCTGGTCTTATACATATCATAGCGAACATTAAACTTCCCACTGTTGATGCATACGGTACTCGAGACATTTCCTTCATCTCTGCGTCATTGCTAGGACACATACTTGAGGATAACTTAAAATTAACAGGTAGTGGGGTTGAGATTGGCTTACAATCTTGCATATTGAAGTGTCGCAAGATCTTCCTTAAATAGTTCTTTTGAAAAAGCCAAATTTTCCTGTTATTTTTGTCTCGGTGAATTTGCATCCCTAAAATCTTGTTTGCTAGTCCCAAATCCTTCATTGCGAACTCCTTAGCCAATTGTGCCTTCAATTTCTGGATTTGAGCTTTGTTGGGGCCTGCCACCAACATGTCATCCACGTACAACAGCAAGATAATAAATTCATTATCACCACCAAACCTCTTGTAGTACATACAATGGTCTAAACTAAGCCTATTGTAACCAAGGCTAACAGTGAAGGAATCAAACCTCTTATATCAACACATCGGCGCCTGTTTGAGGCCATATAAAGATTTGTTCAACCTACAAACCAAGTTCTTATTACCTATTTCAGCAAAACCTTGTGGTTGGAGCATATAAATTTCTTCTTCAAGTTCTCCATGAAGAAATACAGTTTTCACATCTAACTGCTTCAAATATAAATCAAGTGTAGCACACATAGCCAGAACTATTCTGATTGACGTAAGTCGTACCACCAAAGAAGATGTGACGCCCTGAGTGATGAGTACTCCCTGTGTGGAGGAATGGTAGCTCGAGTGATGAGTACTCCCTTGTGTGGAGGAATGGTAGCTCAAAGGGGGCATCCCACACCGGAAGTTGGGGGATCCTTGGAGACCCATATAAGTAAAATATGGTCGCTAATTAAGTACGAGGCCTTTTGGGTAGCTCACTGGCTTCGGATCCCATGAGAACTCCGAAGTTAAGCGTGCTTGGACCAGAGAAATCCAGGGATGGGTGACCCCCTGGGAAGCTGGTCGTGAGCTCCCAAAAACAAAGCCGTGAGGGTAGATGTCCTGGGGCTGAAGCCTGTCTAGGACGCTACCCAGAGCGGACAATATCGTACTGAGGTGGGACCGGGTCGTTACAAATGGTATCAGAGCGGACCCCACAGAGTACGGTGTGTCGACGAGGACGTCGATTCCCTTGGGGGGAAGGATGTGACGCCCTGAGTGATGAGTACTCCCTGTGTGGAGGAATGGTAGCTCGAGTGATGAGTACTCCCTTGTGTGGAGGAATGGTAGCTCAAAGGGGGCATCCCACACCGGAAGTTGGGGGATCCTTGGAGACCCATATAAGTAAGATATGGTCGCTAATTAAGTACGAGGCCTTTTGGGTAGCTCACTGGCTTCGGATCCCATGAGAACTCCGAAGTTAAGCGTGCTTGGACCAGAGAAATCCAGGGATGGGTGACCCCCTGGGAAGCTGGTCGTGAGCTCCCAAAAACAAAGCCGTGAGGGTAGATGTCCTGGGGCTGAAGCCTGTCTAGGACGCTACCCAGAGCAGACAATATCGTACTGAGGTAGGACCGGGTCGTTACAAATGGTATCAGAGCGGACCCCACAGAGTACGGTGTGTCGACGAGGACGTCGATTCCCTTGGGGGGAAGGATGTGACGCCCTGAGTGATGAGTACTCCCTGTGTGGAGGAATGGTAGCTCGAGTGATGAGTACTCCCTTGTGTGGAGGAATGGTAGCTCGAGTGATGAGTACTCCCTTGTGTGGAGGAATGGTAGCTCAAAGGGGGCATCCCACACCGCAAGTTGGGGGATCCTTGGAGACCCATATAAGTAAGATATGGTCGCTAATTAAGTACGAGGCCTTTTGGGTAGCTCACTGGCTTCGGATCCCATGAAAACTCCGAAGTTAAGCGTGCTTGGACCAGAGAAATCCAGGGATGGGTGACCCCCTGGGAAGCTGGTCGTGAGCTCCCAAAAACAAAGTCGTGAGGGTAGATGTCCTGGGGCTGAAGCCTATCTAGGACGCTACCCAGAGCGGACAATATCGTATTGAGATGGGACCGGGTCGTTACAGAAGATATCTCATTGAAATCAATGTCTTCTTTCTGAGCATATCCCTTTACCACAAGTCTAGCACGGTACCGCTCCACCTGATCATTGCTGTCACGTTTGATCTTATAAACCCATTTATTACCAATAACTTTACATCCACTAGGTAATGGTACTAGTTTCCACGTTTTGTTTTTGTGTAGAGCTTCAATTTCCTCCTGCATTGCTGTTATCCACAAAGATGCATCTGAGCTACTTATAGCTTCGTGGAAAGTTGTTGGCTCATCTTCCTCCCTTAAAAGACAGCATGCAATATTAGTTTTCGTAACATATTCCGACGGCCAAGCTGGTGGCCTTTTCTCGCGAATTGACCTCCGAACTTCTATAGCCTTAGACTGGACTGGTTCCTTTATCTCGTGTTCTGGTGTATCTTCAGAAGAAGCTGGATTTTCTTGTACTGAACTATTATCCACCTGAACTGTTGTAGTATCTGAATTTTCTTTCTGAGTGTTTTCCCTTTCATCTTTCTTTTGTAGTTAATCCTCTATAAAGATCACATCTCTGCTGAATATTACCTTGCGGGTAATGGGATCCCACAGGCGATACCCCTTCACTCCATCAGCATACCTTAAGAATATACATTTCCTAGATTTCGGGTCCAGTTTCGTTCTTTTTTGGGCGTTGTACATTACATACACAGGACATCCAAACGAATATAAAGTAGAGTAATCTGTTGGCTTTTCAATACACATATCCATTGGCGTCTTTAACTCAATTGCCTTTGATGGAGATCGATTTATCACATAACAGGCAGTTTTAGCTGCTTTTGCCCAAAAAGAGTTGGGTAATCCTGCCGTTCTCAACATGGCTCTCATTCTTTCTGCAAGAGTCCTGTTCATCCGCTCTGCCACCCTGTTTTGCTGTGGATTGTATATAACCGTGAACTGCCTTTCGATACCTTCTTACTTACAAAGAGTAAGAAACTCGCCGTTTGTATACTCTGTTCCATTGTCTGTCCTTAAACTCTTGATCTTCTTTCCAGATTCAAGTTCCACCCGCACTTTGAATTCTTTGAACACTAGAAACATATCTGACTTCTTCTTAATTAGGTACACCCAACATCTCATAGAGAAATCGTCTATGAAAGACACAAAGTACTTTGCTCATCCTAGGGATATTTCTGGTGATTCCTAGACATCAGAATGAATCAAGTCTAAAATACATTTACTCCTGGCGATAGATCTACCAAACTTTATTTGTGTTGCTTACTTGTTATACAATGCTCACAAAAAGGTAGATTTACCCATTTGAGCCCCAAAAGTAACTTTATGTCTGCGAGAACATTCAAACATCGTTCCGACATATGGCCTAATTTGTAATGCCACATCATCGTCGATTCTTCTTCCTTGTTGGTTGACGCAGCACAAACATTACCTTCCTGTAGTGTTTCACCCTTAAGCATGAACAGATTTGCACCAATCTTATCTGCCTTTAAAATAACAAGCGCGCCTTTGATAATTTTTATGGTCCCATTTTCTATATGGGTTTTGCATCCGAGATTATCTATCTGTCCCAATAATAGTAGATTCTTTTTTAGGCCTTCAACGTGTCGTACATCCTGAATTGTGTGAACTGTTACATCAAACATTTTTATTTTAATAGAACCAATACCAGCAATCTCCAAGGCATGATCGTTACCCATGTAGACAGATACTCCAGAGATAGGTTTATACATGTGAAACCATTCTCTCCGAGGTGTCAGGTGCCAGGTTGCTCCTGAGTCTAAGAGCCAGACATCAGCGAACAATTTTCTGCCTTCCAAGCTCAGTGTTGCCTTACTGTATAGTACTTCACCATCATCTGAGGTACTTGCCACATTTCTTTGAGCATTTGATGACTCATGATCTCCACTCCTCTTCTTACAGTCCCTTTTGATGTGCCCTTTTCTTGCCACAATTATAGCACCTGAAATTCTTCTTACTCCTTGATTTTGATCTACTACGATTTTGACTTTCATTAAAGCCACGCTCTGATGATCTTCCTCTCATCATCGTCAATGCTTCCACCTACTGTGAATTTGATTGTCTGTCTTCTTTATTTTTGCGCCTGCTTTCTTCCTCTAGAACTGCGGCTGCAAGTTCGTCGAAGACTAGATAGTCAGTCAAGACGTTGTTTGTCAGGTTGATGATGAGTTAATCGTATGAGTCAGGCAAACTTTGGAGTAGAAGTTTCGCTCGTTCAGAAGTCTCTATTTTATGACCCAACATTGTAAGTTGTGAAAATAGAGTATTCAGGGTGTTGATATAGTCGGTCACCGGTGTGGATTCCGCCATTCGAAGAGTATAAAGTCTCCTTTTTAAAAAGATCTTGTTGTGTAATGACTTTGCCTCGTACAACCTTATTAGTGTGTCCCATATCTCATTTGTTGTCTTCTTTTTTGCCATACTAGATAACACTCCGTCGGCTAGTGCTAAGTGCAAGTCAACAATTGCATTGCCATCCATCTCGTTCCACTTGTCATCGTCAGTGATCAAAAATTACTCCCGTTGAATTTCTCAATTTCATACTTTGTCACCATCGTAGAACATGCCTCCTTTTTGCCAACTGAATTTGTTTTCTAGTACAAAACCATGTATGAACCTGGCGCTCTGATACCATTGTTATGAAATTGGTGGAAGGAAGCTCACACACAACTAAAGTAAAATTGAGAAAATGAAGAAATTAAACACACAGAATTTATGTGGAAAACCTCTAAATAAATTGAAGGAAAAACCACGGACAAATAACGGAGGATTTTACTTTATAAAATGGGATACAACACCTTCTCTCTAAATATAAGGAGAGAACAATTACACCCTCTCTTAATTTAGGAGAAACAATAATCTCTCTCTTGCTTGAACCTCTCTATTGTCAAGCTTTCTATGCAATTGTTGTTCTAAAGTATACATACTCATCCATATTTATAGATGAATATAACCTCCCAAGACCGTGTACAAGCTGGCTGTAAATTAGATGGCATGTGAAAGATTGGTTGGTAAGGTCAAAAAGTGGTAGCCACTTTTGACCATTTACCACCACCCATATTTGAACATTTACCCAACAACCATCACCCATTTTTGACCATTTACTCAACAACAGTAAATTTTCAAATGACGCTTCGAAGGGGGAGACCATAGAGTTAAATCTAACTCACAGGTCAAAGCAATAAAGGATGGACTTATAAACACAGAATCATAATCCCTCAGCAAATTCAAAGCCCACTCAGCCACACAACCAACAAAACAAAGAGGAAACTAAAAATAAACATGTTCCTAGCACACTAGATACACCAACAAATAAAGGGCCATCTTTCCCAAAACACAAGGGGCCTTCTTACGGGGCAGAGAAGACCAAATCGACACAACCCATCGCCCCACTAACGAAATAGAATCCAACACCCCAAGAGCAAAATTGCTCATCTTTCAAACTCTAAGAATCCAATCACAACGGAACAACACGTGCTCAATGGATTCCACTTCTAAAAAGCAAATGGGGCAAAGGGGAGAGGAAGAACACTTCTTAACAAACAAATTCTCTCTAGTAGCCATCACATTGCGAATAGATTTCCACAAGGATTGGACCATCTTTGGAGAAGCTTTTGCTCTCCACAAACATTTCCAAAAGGCTGGGGTAGGAGAGAAAGAAGAAGAGGGACAACTAAGAAAGTCCGCCTTCAAGAAACCAAGGGCTACCATGTAACCAGACTTCACCGAGTACACCCCGAATTTATCACATTTCCAAATCTGGCTGTCAGTCTCATTAGAAATAGACACTGGAATATTTATAATGGCTTCAATTTGGTCCACCGGCAAGGCTTTAACCAAATATGCATCCCACGAGCTAGTCCTTTCACAAGTAAGTTTATCCATAGAATTCTGCATACAACCGTTCACAGTTCACAGTTCTACACTTTACGTATTTTTTTGGTCATTTTTAGCTTGCAAGCCTTTTATTTTTTATGTTTTGGCTCAAGGTTATTCCTTTAGTCTACATTGCAACTTAGATAATTTTCATTTGTGTTTTGGAGGTCTTGGGGATGGCCTTATTGTATAAGTTATTAAAGACTAATATTTGTAAATTATTATATTATATGTTTTTACGGTTGTACATAGGTGTTCATCAGATCCAATCTAGTAGTTTTAAGCAATGCGCATTCAATCCGATGTCGATTTTGGAATTTGGGACCCAATCTGAACAAGGCGGACTTGTGATTTTAGATGGGGAAATGCTGAATTTTTTTCAAGATATTAAAAAGATGACAAAGAAATTTTGCTTGTACCCAGATGTAAAGCCATTGTTGTAAAACTGTTGGCAAATTATTTATCTGAGTAATATGTGTGTTACATGTACAATTAATCTAGTATTGCATACATAAAAATTTTCCAAAATTGTATCGCACCCCGCATACCACATCCACCTAGGTCGGTCTCTAAATTGGAACATCACATTTAAATAATCCAATCCAATCTGATTGGATGGGTTTTAATATGACACTTAAATGTGATCCAAACAATAAACTATATACAAATCAAATAAACTAGTTAAGATGGCCCAAAATTTTACTAGTAGTTTAAAGTGTAAGTACAATTACCACCAACCTTGCAATAGACAATAGTTCTTTCGCTCATTATTCGAATCACTTTTTTCAAAGAAAAAAAAAACCCAAAAGATTATGGAGATTCAAAATTGCATAAAATAAAATGTGGCCACTATGGGAACTAAGAACTCGCATAAATTGACAACTAGGATTCAAAATGAGGTCACATTCCCAATGTTTTCTCTTTCTTTCCGCCTCTATCATGCTATATTTTTGGACACTTTTTTGGCATTTGTATTATGAAATTGTTTTCTATTGAATTTATAGATATATTTCTTTAATTTACTTGTAAGATATTTTACTTAATTTATTGTTTAGATATATAACGCTTCATTTGATAACAAGATGAAAAATTAGTTGTATATAATAAATTTTCCATCAAACACCACTAAGATGAATAACATGATGTCCTGAGGCTTTTCATATTAAAGATGTGTTACCAAACACACATTAATTAACTAACCATTCATATTAAATAAGTTAAACATTATGAATGAAAATTGCATTTCTTATCTCTTCATACACACAAACAAATTAAAAAAGATCCAATTTATTTTATTTCATTGCTCTAATGGAGCAATATTCCCCTCAAAAATAGACTTGGAAGAAGATATTTTCAATTTTATTTAATATTTTTATTGAGTTAATATTAAAAAGATTTGCCATTTTATTAACTATTTTGTATTCTACTGGTCTTAGCCTTTGAAATATGGGAGGAAACTAATCAATTAAAAATATATCGTCTATTATATTAGTTCTGTTAGAAAATTATCTCGTTTGTGAATTCTGATGCGCATTTTAAGAATCTTATTAGATCAGCGTGATTTTAATCTAGTATAGCAGGAATTCACTTGTGGTGAAACAAGCGTGGCCAATTTGTCCAAATAACAACACAAGTGGCCAATTTGTCCTTATAATGTTTTCAATTTCTTTTTGGCTCCAAAATTTTTTATGTTCTCAATTTTTTATCTCCCATCTTTGCTTTTTTGTTTTCCCAATTTATCTCTGAGGTAAAACCTTTTTATACTCTCAATTTCTTGCCAACGGAGATAGTAACATTTTAATTCGCAATTACACATTTATGGTATTATCTTATAATTTTTTTTAATATATATATTCATTAAATATATATGTGCTTATGTCACTACTGAGTTTCCAAAATCCAATCCCAAAAACAATTCAATAAGGAGATATCGTAGACTGTTGAATATTTATACTAAAATTTATTATAAGTACTATGTTAAAATGAACTGGACCAAATTGGTGCAGATTTTTGTTTTTAATGCATAACCGAAACTTGATACACAACCATTTAACACAACACGGAAAACTATTATATTTAGGTCGGATCGGATCAAACATGTTAAATTTATGCTAACCTAAACTTGAAGCAAAGTAGTGAAATGTATTTGTTATATTCGCCTCAGTATCCAAAAAACTGTTTCATCCCCAACTTATTAGGGAGATTATAGTCCATATGAAATCTCTATAGCGAAAGTCAATATGCAAGGACTATTGATTAGAAAGAATCCAAATCAATAGATGAAAGTGTTTTTTTGAAAACTTGAATCCCGACTTATTGATCACACTATAATTATATGATATTATAATTATATTTGATGAAAAATGATTATATTCAAATCGGGTTGGAATAGATCAAACGGGTTAATCTAAAAATAATTTTAAATAGAAAATAAACATTATGGTTGTCCTATATTAATCTAAGTTTATTTAAATAAAAATTGAAAAAAAATCAATTTTAGTACGTTTTATGTTGTTATTTTTTAAAGAAATAAATTATTAAGGGATTGAAACATAATTTAGTAATAAAAAAAGTTATAGAAAATTGGGATAGAGGACAATATATATGATTTGGTTCTAATGAAGACAACATTTTCACTCATTAGTTTCCAATTCAAAGTTTATATTAAAGGACAATATTTTGACTCAACGACATCAGTATTTATTTATTTTTTAGTAATAATTTTCATTTTTATTAGAGATATATATATTACCGATTGTGACCCTCATACTTTCGGTTATATATTCCTATTTTGTTGGTCGGTCATTAGGTGGGTAACTTTGAAATTCCAATAAAAAAAACGACATATATATATATACAAAAAAAAAGCCCCCTATTTTAGAGAGAGAAAGAAGAGACAAGAGAGATGGACGAAAATAATTCTAGGGTTTGAGTTCTATGTGTTGCATTTGTGTGACAATGTTAATGGAGCTAGCAGTAATTGATCAAAGCCCCTCTTCATGTTAAGTAGTGGTTCACTACTGAGATCTCTTGTTAGTAACTTTATATGTAATTCAACTATATGCACATACGATGTATATGATATTTAGATATATTTAATTCAAATTAAAATATAAAACAAAGATATTAAATAGTCTAATTAGTAGTTAAGCATCAAATTATTTTACTAAATGTTTAAACCCTCTTACAAACATATTTTTTAATTAAAAAATAGACCTCATGCAGGGATAAAAAAGAAATTGCAAAAGTTTTACATAGCTTTATTATTCATCTCTCTCTTTCTTCAATATTAATCCTTTGTCTGATCAATTACTTGTTTCTTTTAACTTGATAATAAGATTTGGCTTTATATACATATATATATATATATATATAAAGCACATTATGTCGCTCGGTCCTTTCATGCCTTATCTTTCTTAATTTGTTGTGTTCAATCAGATATATTATATCATTTTTCTTGTTTAGGCATATTACTTTTCTGGTTACTCCATGCCTTAATATTCTTCTTCTGTCCTTTATTAAAACCGGTCTAAATTTATTGTCATTCGTCCTAATTGTCTAAAATTTTGTTGCTTTGTAATCAGTTTTCTTAATTTATTTTTGATCTGTTTGTGCAACACTCGATATGTCTGATACTTAACAAAAAATTATCTCAAATTCACGGATATATTGGACCATCAGATCTTAAAGTTTGATTTTTGTCCACCATTAAAGCTTGTAAGATTAAATTTTGTAGAATTGATTAGTTGAGTATTTTTTTCTTTTTTCTTCTTTTTTGAATGCATATTGTTAGGATTTTTAATTATGAATAGAATTTGTGCCAATAAGTTGGGTCATCATATATTAAAATGAATCCAATTTAATTATAAAAATAGGATTTGGTTGTTACTTTACATTTCTAATTAATAATATTCACATCAAAAACATGCAGTTCATCCTTGTGGGTAAGGATTAGCCCTTGCAGTGAATTGTGCAAAACTTCAAAGAAGCATGTTTAAAAAATTACTCTTACACTTTATAAAAAAAATGTTACTCTAAAAATCTTATTTACATCTATACAAAATTTCATCCCTTCACCAGGTAATAAATGAGGCGACATTCTCAACGTTCTCTTTCTTTTCACCTCTCTTATGTCTCGTGTATATATTTGGACACTTTTAATATATTGACGATACTTTTCAAACTAGAACATTATTAATATATATGTACATTCCTTTTTTGGCGTTTGTTATTATGAAATTGTTTTCTATTGAATTTATAGATATATTTCTTTAAACTACTTGTAAGATATTTATTTTATTTATTATTTAGATATCTATGTAAGTTCTTAAAATTTACTATTAAGAGATTTAACTGTGAGGGTTTTTCTTTATTAAGATATGAGGTTGCCTTTTGGTAACTTCCACGGAATAATTTTAATGAATATTGAATTATTTTAATTTTTTTATGAAAATACTAACCATAAAATAGAGAGGATTTTTTAATTATAGGAAAAATCAGATGTGTTACCAAACACACATTAATTACCAACCATTCATTTTAAATAAGTTTTCATACATTTGCTATTATTAACTTAAATATCATGATAGTTCATCTCGCTAAGTGCAAAACATTATGAACGAAAATTGCATTTTTTATCTCTTTACACACAAACAAATTAAAAAATATTCAATTTGTTTTGTTTTATGGTTCTAACTCTGGCTCACCCATAGAATTGGAAGCTAATGATAGTTTCAATTTTAGTTTTATTTAATTATTTTATTGAGTTAATATTGAAAAGATTTGTAATTTTATTATCTATTCTGAATTCTAGTTTTAGAATTTGAAATATTGGAGAAAATTAAATTGCGTTTTACTCCGATTCACAATTGTAGCCATTGAAATATCGGAGAAAATTAACTAGTGTTTTACTCCGATTCACGATAACTTTAAATAACTTTTGTGCGATTAAGTGATAATGATATCCTAGGTTGAATGTGTATAAAACTTGATTGCTTTAAATTATTGCAAAAAATTGAATGGCGTTAATTTCATGTAATAATATTGTAGGGTTGAATTTGAGAAGGAGAAACTTTTTCAGAATTTAAGATGGAGTGTTAGAATTTGAAAAAGTAAAGTTCGAGGATTCAATTATTGGGATTTTTGTAAAAAAATTACTTTCATTATATTTAGAATTCAATTTCAATTGACGTTTTTATTGGGGTTGAATATGAGAAATTTAATTTAGTATTCTATTTCAATTGGGTTTTTATGGGAGTTGAATTTTAGATATTTAATTTACTATTAAATTTCAATTGGCGTTTTTATTAGGGTTGAATTTTTATTTATTTTATTTTTTGAAAAAACAAACAAACGCAAACAACTAAACAGGGCGGCATCCATAGACAAAAGAGAAACCAGCTTAGGAGGAACATAATAATGGTTGTAACACCAGGAACCCGAATCCCTTGCACGTCGAGCAATCCAATTTGGATTGGCAGATCTGCGTAGTGCCGCAAAAGAAAGAGAGGCCAACCAAGATAAAATGTCCTTGACAACCGAAGCGAGTGCCCACGGAGAGTCCCTGGATACAGTGCTAAACAATGAAACCACCAAGGCATTGTCAATTTCAATACACACCTCCGTGAAACTTGATTTAAAGCAGTAGATGCAAACCTCACGAACAGCCAAAAGCACTAAAGACGGACCATGGATTTTATGCGCAAACCCATCAAAAGCAGAGTCAGACGCGTCTCTCACCACGCAGGCAATAGCTACCCCATGATTACTAACTGCCGCACCACAGTTAATTTTCACATGACCCTTCAAAGGAGGAGACCATAGAGTTAAATCTAACTCGGAGCTCAAAGCAATAGAGGATGGACTTATAAACACAGAATCATAATCCCTCAACAAATTCAAAGCCCACTCAGCCACACAACCAACAGAACAAAAAACTCAAAAACAAACATGTTCCTAGCACACTAGATACACCAGCAAATAAAGGGCCATCTTTCCCAAAACACAAGGGGCCTTCTTACGGGGCAGAGAAGACCAAATCGACACAACCCATCACCCCACCGATGAAGTAGAATCCAACACCCCAAGAGCAAAATTGCTCATCTTTCAAACTCTAAGAATCCAATCACAACGGAACAACACGTGCTCAACTGACTCCACTTCTAAAGAGCAAATGGGGCAAAGGGGAGAGGAAGAACACTTCTTAACAAACAAATTCTCTCTAGTAGCCATCACATTGTGAATAGATCTCCAAAAGGATTGGAGGAGAAGCTTTTGCACTCCACAAACATTTCCAAAAGGCTGGGGGAGGAGAGCAAGAAGAAGAGGGACAACTAAGAAAATCTGCCTTCAAGAAACCGAGGGCTACCATGTAACCAGACTTCACCGAGTACACCCCGAATTTATCCCAATGCCAAATCTGGCGGTCAGTCTCATTAGAAATCGACACTGGAATATTTAAAATGGCTTCAATTTGGTCCACCGGCAAGGCTTTAACCAAATATGCATCCCACGACCCAGTCCTTTCACAAATAAGTTCATCCATAGAATTCTGCAAAGCCTGTTCACAGTTCATAGTTCTACACTTTATGTATTTTTTTGGTCATTTTTTGCTTGCATGCCTTTTATTTTTTATGTTTATGCTGCTTGTATTTTTGTTTATCTCTTTCCTCTATGGAAACCTGTTTAGACAATGTTTATATTTTTTGAATTGCTTGATGGACTTTAAAGTTATTCCTTTAGTCCACATTGCAACTTAGGTAATTTTCATTTGTGTTTTTGGGGTCTTGGGGATGGCCTTATTGTATCCCCCTCCTTTGTTTCTTTTTTGGTTTTTATGCTATTACTCTAATGCCCAAGCTTGGGCGTAGAGGACTCGTTAAAAAAAAAAAATGTTCGTCCATAGAAGAAATGGAGTAGCCAAAGAAAGCGTTCGAATAAACATTAAAAACCAGAGAGAAACATTAAAGGACAAGCACGACATAGCATGGCCCGGGATGGCTTGAATCACGGCTTTAATAAGTACATCCCTTGTCGCCTGAGAGAGAAAATTTTGCTTCCAAATCTGGAGGCATTTAGAAACTATATCAAAAATAAAAGACAGTGATTCCTTCTTAGATTTTCCTGGCAAAAGAGGGAGACCCAAATACTTCTGCTTGGAGGTAGCTTGCCTCACATTAAGGGTGAGGCTAAGATCATGCCTAGTATCCGAATCACAATCCGAAGAAAAAAATATATCCGATTTCAGAAAGTTAATACTTCTGCTTGGAGGCATTTGCTGAGCATAGAACAATTTTAGGGCTTTTTTTTTTACTTGGCCCGGATTTTTAATTAGAGTTACCTCATGTCATAATCATTAGACTGTGTCCCCTGCATGCAAGGGAATTGTAAAGTACTACAATTCCCAGCGTTTCTTGGAGGAAAATCGGGGTCAAGCGAAAGACAGTTCAAGCATAGGAGAAAAAAAATGTAGGTTTTATAGTTGGATAGAGTGGAGGGAGAACTGAGTATGAATAATCAACATGGTTCTTTATATCTTGTTAAATTTCTGATAAGAGATACACTCTTGTGAAACTACTTCATAGTTGTTGTTGAGGACTGAGTTGTTGAAGTAGAAGTACCATCTTGAGGGTCATCATGTATTAAGATTATGTAACTTGCTTTTGCTGCATTAACAAAAGCTACCAAGTTGATTTGACTGTAGTGGAAATTTGCAAGATTTTAAGTTCTTGCATGAAGTATATTTGACAAAACAAAAATTAAAGACTATTATTTATAAATTATTATATTATATGTTTTTACAATTGTACAAGGGTGTTCATCGGATCCAATCCGGTGGCTTTAAGCAATGCGCATTCGATCCGATGTCGGTTTTGCAATTTGGGATCTAATCTGAACAAGGCGGACCCCATGATTTTAGTTGGGGGAAATGCTGAATTTTTTTCTAGATATTAAAACGATGGCAAAAAAGTTTTGCTTGTACCAAGATGTAAATTCATTGTTGTAAAACTGTTGGCAAATTATATATCCGAATAATATACACGTTACATATACAATTAATCTAGTATTATATAAGTAAAAGTTTTTTAAAATTATATGGCGCCCGCAGACCACGTCCACCTAGGTCTGTCTTTGAATTGGAACATCACATTTAAATAATCCAATCCAATCTGATTGGATGGGTTTTAATCCAACCCAATCTAATATGACAATTAAATGTCATCCAAACAATAAACTATATACAAATTAAATAAACCAGTAAAGATGGCCCAAAATTTTACTAGTAATAGATTAACAGTTCATATTGCAAATTATTGGAATCACTCATATTAAATAAACCAGTTATCTTTCGCTCATTATTGGAATCACTTTATCCAAAGAAAAAACCCAAAAGAATATGGAGATTCCAAATTGCATAAAATAAAATGTAGCCGCTATGGGAATTAAGAACTCGCACAAATTGACAACTAGGATTTAAAATGACACCACATTTCCAATGTTTTCTCTTTCTTTCCACCTCTCTCATGTTATATTTTTGGACATTTTTGTGCATTAACGATACTTTTTAAACTAGGCTACCGCTAATAACCGTACACTACTTTTTTACCATTTGTACTATGACATTGTTTTCTTTTGAATTTATAGATATATTTCTTTAATATAATTGTAAGATATTTTACTTTATTTATTCTTTAAATAAAAAATGCTACGTTTAATAATAAGATGAAAATTTAATTGTATTCAATAAATTTGCCATCAAACACCACTAAAAGATGTGTTACCAAACACACATTAATTAAGATGAATAACATGATTTCCAGAGGCTTTTCATATAAAAGATGTGTTACCAAACACACATTAATTAACTAACCATTCATTTTAAATAAGTTAAACATTATGAATGAAAATTGCATTTCTTATCTCTTTATACACACAAATAAATTGAGAAAAATCCAATTTATTTTGTTGCACGGTTCCAACTCAGTTATGGAGCAATATCCCCTCACCAATAGAATTGGAAGAAGATATTTTTAATTTTATTTAATATTTTTATTGAGTTAATATTAAAAGGATTTGCCATTTTATTAACTACTTTGTATTCTACTAGTTTTAGCCTTTGAAATATGGGAGGAAACTAATCAGTTAAAAATATATCATTTATTATATTAGTTCAATTAGAAAATTATGTCGTTTGTCAATTCTAATGTGCATTTTAAGAATCTTATTAAATCAGTGTGATTTTAATTTAGTATAACAAAATACAATTTATATATAGGTGCTTGCTACTCAAGTTATTCATTTCATTTAAAAAAAAATTACTCTGCACTATGGACACCCTAAACTGCTCCTCTCTTTTTTCTATTCTCAATTTATCACAAACTCTAAAAACTTTTTATTCTTAATTTCTTTTTGGCACCAAAATCTTTTATATTGTCAATTTCTTACATCCTCTCTTTGTTTTTTTTTGTTTTCCAATTTATCTCTGACGGTAAGAAATTTTATACTCTCAAATTCTTGCCAACTGAGATTGTAATGTTTTAATCCACAATTACACATTTATGGTGACATCTTATAAATTTTTTTATATATATTTACTAAATATGTATGTGCGTATGGTACTACTAACTTAAACTCTGTTGAGTTTTCAAAAATCAGTCCCAAATCTGATTCATTAAAAAAATATTGTACGCCATTGAATATATATATATATATCAAAATTCATTATAATTACAATGTTAAAAAGAACTCGATCTAATCAATGCAGCTTTTTATTTTCAATATGCATAACCCGAATGCAATATTAAATTTTTGCTCATGGCACCTCTACCCCCTCCTTTCTCTCCCTTCCCCTCCGATTTAGGATTTCGTTCGCTTTTTTAATTTGTTTTTCGTTGATTATCAAAACCCCTACATGATAATTAGCTTGGCTTTATATATATATATACAGCATATTATTTCGCTAGGTCCTTTCATTCCTTATCATTCTTAATTTGTTATGTTCAATCAGATATATTATATCCATAGATATATATTCTGAGATATATTTTATCCTTTTTCTTGTTTAGGCATATTATTTTTTTGGTTACTCGATGCCTTAATATTCTTCTTGTGTTCTTTATTGAAACCGGTCTAGATATACTGTCATTCGTCCTAATTTTCTATAATTTTGTTGCTTTGTAATCAGTTTTCTTAATTTATTTTTGATCTTTTTGTGCAACACTCAACACATCTGATACTTACCCAAAAAAATTCTCAAATGCACAGATATAGTGGAACATCTGATCTTAAAGTTTGATGTTTGTCTACCATTAAAGCTTGTAAGATTAAATTTTGTAGATTTGGTTAGTTGAGTGTTTTTTTCTTTTTTTTTATTATTATTTTGAATGCATTGTTAGGATTTTTAATTATGAATAGAATTTATGCCAATAAGTTGGGTCATCAGATATTAAAGTTTGATTAAGAACACACATGAAAAGTAACCACTATGGGAATTAAGAACACGCATAAATTGAGAATGAGGATTCAAAGTTTATATACATGAAAAGTAAGCTTCTTTCATAGGGAGAAAATTGGATCGGGCTGCTTTAAAGTGATAGAAAATCATTTTAGAGAGAAGTTGCTCAAATTTACATTTTAATTTAAAATTAATGGTCTGGATTTAATCAAACTTAAGACATAACTTAAATTACGTCGTTTTATTATCTTTTTAATTTAACACTACGAAATTCCTTCGGTTGTTTTTTCGAGGAAAACAATTACCATCCATTTTTTTTTTATCTCCACGCCTCTCTTCTATTCGACGCATATGATTTTCTCTTGACAAAGTAAAGAGATGTGACTCTAACGAGCAGGATATTTTTTTTCTTTCTAATGAATAGTTCTCTTATTTTTTATTATGTATGACAAACATACATATATATATACACACATAAATATCTTGTCGGCATCCAAAATAGTGTCCCGACAAGTAGAAGTCATAGCAATCCAACTCCTTGAACTTGGCTCTTGATAATTCAGGCAGGCATTCCAAAAGAAAGGTGTAGACACCATATATTTATTCAACATATATGTGTGTATCATATTTGTGCAATGCCAAGCCATTACAAGGTATCGAGCCAATGAATCTATTCACTGTTTGTTACTTGTGATTTCATAGTGAGTTTTCGAGTCTAGAAATAACATAGAACAAAATTCACTTTGAATTCGAATGAAGAATTACAATAAAAGAAAGAATTTCATCCCAATCACTCTTTTGATTTTGGATCTAAATGAAGACGGAAGGAGATGAACGGCGTTAAATTATGTAACTATTAAAACGACATAATTTATGTTTTATTTTGAGTTGGGTTAAATCTAGGCTATCAATTTTAAATTAGCTGTGTAAATTTAAGCAACTCTCCTCTAAAGTGATTTCCACAACTCTAAAAGAATCAGATCCAAGAAAATTTATCTTCTTGTCTCATTGTGATAACCTCCGATTATACTTTGACATGTGCTCATTTTTAAACTAAACATACAAAATAATCCATTCGGTTTGGACCGATTTCTACAGTCCCCAAACCAAAATCAATTCAATAATTTCGGTTTTTTAAAAAGTGAATTCAATCCAATTATAAAAAGGGGATTAAATTGTTACTTTACATTTCTAATAATATCCATACTGAAAACAAGTAGTAGATCCTTTTGGGTAAGGATTAGCCCTCTCAGTGAATTGTGCAACACTTAAAGAATATGCTAATGTATTAGTTTGTAAATTTTGGGAGCAATGTTTTAAAAATTACTCTTACACTTTATAAAAAATGCTACTCTAAAAATCTTATTAAATATATACAAAATTCCATCTCATCATCAGGTAATAAATGAGGCAACATTTCTAATGTTCTCTTTCTTTTCACCTCTCTTATGTCTCGTGTTATATATTTGGACACTTTTAATATATTGACGGTACTTTTTAAGTTAGAGCATTGTTAATATATATATATGTACGCTATTTTTTTAGTATTTGTCATTACGAAATTGTTTTCTATTGAATTTATAGATATATGTCTTTAAGCTACTTGTAAGATGTTTACTTTCTTTATTCTTTAAATATCTAAGTTCTTAAAATTTACTATAGAAGATTATTTTGTTCTCCAATTAACAAGTTTTGACATATATGTATAATATTGTTTTCCATTTACTTATCAAACTAGAGTTTTAAGCGATTTAACGGTGAGGGTTTTTTTTTAATTAAAATCTGAGATTGCGTTTGATAACTTCCATGGAATTATTTTAATGAACATTGAATTATTTTAAATTTTTGTATGAAAATACTAACCGGATTAAACCAAGTTGCGACATGAAAATTGGTTGTATGTGATAAATATGCCATCACATACCACTTTGATGAATAACATGATCTCTAGAGGCTTTTCATATTAATTAAGTTTTCATACATTTGCTATTTAGCTATTAAACTTAAACATCACGATAGGTCATCTCGCTAAGTGCAAAACATTATGAATGAAAAATGCATTTGTTATCTCTTTTATACACACAAACAAATTAAGAAATATTAAATTTATTTTATTTCGTGGTTCTTACACACAAATAAATTGAGAAATATCCAATTTTATTTTGTTTCGTGGTTCTAACTCAATGCTGGTTCTCTAATAGAATTGGAAGCGAATAATTGTTTCAATTTTAATTTAGAAGAATTGGAAGCGAATAATTGTTTCAATTTTAATTTTATTTAATTATTTTCTTGAGTTAATATTGGAAGCATTTAAAATTTTATTATTTATCCTGAATTTTGGTTTTAGCGTTTGAAATATTGGAAGAAATTAACTCACGTTTTACTCCAATTTACAATTTGTAGCAATTAAAATATTGGAGCAAATTAACTTGCATTTTACTCCGATTCACGATTGCTTCAAATTACTTTCGAGTGATTAAATGATAATGATATCATGGGTTGAATAAGCAATGATATGATGGGTAGAATCGGTACAAAACTTGATTGTTGATATGAGGTTGAATTTGAGATTGAATTTGTGGGATTTTATTTATTTATTTTAAATTTTAAATTATTTTCACTGTTTCAATTGGGGTTTAATTTGAGACGTTAGACATTACAAAATGCTTTCGTTAGATAGGTTGAATTTGAGATTGAATTTGTGGGATTTTATAGATAGGTTGAATTTGAGATTGAATTTGTGGGATTTTATTTATTTATTTTAAATTTTAAATTACTTTCACTGTTTCAATTGGGTTTGGCTGCGTTTTTATTGTGAGATATTTTTTATTTATTTATTGGGTTTGGCGGCGTTTTTATTGTGAGATTTTTTTTTATTTATTCGAATTTTTAAATTATTTTCACATTTTTTTATTCAATTTTTTAAAGTAAATTCAAATGGAATTTTTTTATTTTGTTTTATTAAAATGGCTTTCTGATTGAATTGAGAGTTGATATTTTGTTTTTTTTTAATGGCTTTCATGATGAGCCTTTTATGATGAATTTGTAAGTTGAGATTTGAAACATTGGCGTTTTTTTGGGGGTTGAATTTGAAAGGTTTAATTTGCTATTATAGAACAGAAAAATAGTTTAATTTCAATTGGGGTTTTTATTGAAGATGGAACAGAAAAATAGGGGAGAGTTTACTGACGATGGAACGGAAAAAGAGGGGAGAAATAGGTATGAACATCAAATAGGACCTCTGCGGGTACGAACCTTTTGAATGTAATGTTATCAGTGAACAATTAGCGCACAAAAAGAGAAATCACGAAACTAATTGTTACAAAACGCAGGAATTGAAACTATAACCTCCTAAACTAAACTGTTCTACAATTTGTATATAGGTAATCGAAAAGTACCTCATATTATTCTGTTCAACTACAATACTTAAAAATGAAAATTTAGGACAATTAATAGAGTCCAATTGCTACAATTTCACACAGCTAATTAACTTACTGCCATTAATAACCATCTATTATAGCTCTCAACACTTCCATTATGATGATGGTACATCAAATTGGACCTCAGTGGCACCAATCAAACTACAGTTTCCTTTCTCCATAAAAAAAAAAAAAAAAAGTCTAGCACGGTAATAAATTATATGCACACTAAATCCATCCAATTAGTACTCACTAAAAAATAAAGATCTTACCATACATCTCCATGTGCTAAGATCCCACTGGAGCAATCCCTTTCGTCTTGGCTGCAGCCTTGGCAGCTGCAGCAGCCGCAGCCGCTGCTACCGCCGCCGATGCCGCCGCATTTGGTGCTGATGGAGGAACTGCACTAGACTGAGAAGTACCCTGAGGTACAACCACCTGTTGCTGTTGCTGTTGACTCTGCTCAGAGTTGACTTTAGCAAGAAGGGTCTTTATCTGATTTCCCGAAAGTGTCTCGTGCTCGAGCAACGCGTTAGCAAGCGTGTGCAACTCTTTCCCATGAGTTGTAAGTATAGTTTTCGCGTTGTTGTAAGCTGTTTCCAACATTTCTTTAACTTCCTGTTCGATAAGAAGCCTCGTTTCAGTACTCATACTCTTTCCATTATCATCATAGTTATGAGTAACCACTCCTACTTGCTTGCTCATTCCGTACTTTGTAACCATCGCTCTTGCAAGTTTAGTTGCTTGTTGTAAATCCGAAGAGGCACCTGAAGTAACTTCACTTTCACCAAATATAAGCTCTTCGGCTACCCGCCCACCCATACAAACGTCGAGCCGGGCAAGCATTTGCTTACGGGAAATGCTCGTTTCGTCTTTGTCAGGCAGTTGGGCAACCATGCCAAGGGACATACCTCGGGGAACAATGGTTGCCTTGTGGACCGGGAGGGCCCCGTCAGTGTGTATGGCAACAAGGGCGTGGCCACCCTCGTGGAAAGCCGTTAGTTTTCGGGATTCGTCTGAAATGACGGCAGATTTGCGTTCGCTGCCCATCATGATCTTGTCCTTTGCATATTCGAGATCAGCCATGCTTACGGCCTTTGCACCGTCCATTGCGGCCTTGAGAGCTGCAACGTTTACCAAGTTTGCAAGATCGGCTCCTGAGAACCCGGGGGTTCCTCTGGCAATTATCATCAGATCCACATCGTCTCCCTTTAGGACCTATCAAATGGTAGTCCAAGCACATAAGATAATTTAGAAAGTTTTTCCTTTTCATTTTTTTTTGTGGGGGGAAGGAGCAGAGTGGGGATTGTAGTACTCCATGTATGGAATGCCGTATGAGTCAAGGTTATAGTGTCACCTAGGCAATAGAATACTCCGACCTCCCAAATTAAGAGTTCCCTACTCCTCTTTTTGATGTCCCTAATTAAGAGACCACTTTTCTTTTCTAGACATAACTAATGCACAAAATATCAAAATTACCAAACAAGTTTTGTTTTAAACCATTTATTACGTTGAAATTAGTGTTCTTGTAAAAAATAACCAAAGTCAAAGTGGGACTCTTAATTGGGGACAAAAGGAGTACTGCACACTCAGGAGTAACATGTGGTGGTACTCTCTGGTCAATGGTAAATGTGCCACATAGGCACCATCACATGGGCTTGCCTCTTGTACGCAAGGATGGCACTTATGTGGAATACACATGGCAGGACACCGGGGGTATAAAAAGGGCCAAATCTAAGCTCAGTCCAAATGACTTTTTGAGATGCTGGTCAATCCTATACAGGCTTGCTTTCTTTTACATGGACAAACAGATAACACAAGTTTGATGCATGACCGTAGCAATTTTACCACAAAGTCTAACACTAAAAAGAAAGAAGTGCGGCCTATTAAAAGCCAGAACAAACTCTTTCAAGGAGCAACATTACATTTTGCCAACATGAAATGACAGATTGCTAAGCATATGCTAGTCGTCCAGAAACTTAAGGATGTGTTCAATTGCAATTCGTTTCTATGGAAAATGCTCAAATTTTTGTATCTATCTCTAGTGGCGTAAGTTTGATTGCAAAATTTTCCATGGAAATTAAATCCTTAATACAACTTAGTTTGGCCTTATATTCTCCTGTGTACTCCCTCCGTCCCAAATTAAAAGTCCGCTTTCCTTTTCGAAACATAATCAGCGTACCAAACTCATGATAGGAAACAAGTTTTGGTCTAAACCATTGATTGCGAAGATATTAGAGCATTTTTAAAAATGCGACAGTCCAAACATAGACTCCTAATTAGGGACGGAGAGAGTAATTCAAAAACCACCTCCTCCATACCGTCTGTTTTTTCATGGAAAAATTTTCCATCTAAAAACAACTCCAAGGAATTCAATTATTTCCCACGTAAACCAATCAAATGCGTTAAAAGATTTCTTCTCAAAAAGCTAAAATTACCTTTGACATGTGAGATTCCATAATTTGCCTCCGCCCTTCAACATCAGGATTGGGAACAACGATGTGACGATCAAATCGTCCAGGTCTCACCAGTGCCTTGTCCAACGATTCGGGGAAATTAGTAGCTGCGATCACTATAATCCCTTCATTTTGTTTGAACCCATCGAGTTCAACAAGCAACTGATTCAAAGTCATCTTCATATACTGTTGGTCTTTCGGGTTTCGGCTACCTCCAATGGCATCAATTTCATCCATAAATATTATGCAAGGTGACCGTTTTTTGGCGGCGGAGAAAAGGTCTCTCACTCTACGGGCCCCAACACCAACAAACATCTCTTCAAATTCACTGCCGCTACACGAGAAGAAAGGTACTCCTGCTTCTCCTGCTATAGCCCTTGCTAACATAGTCTTACCAGTACCAGGTGGACCCACAAGCAAAACGCCCTTTGGGAGTTTGCCTCCAAGTCGAGTGAAGCGCTGTAGAATACGAAAAATAACATCAGAAGTTTGATGTATTTTGGAAACCTGAGAGTGCACATATAACAAGTGAAAAATAGTGCTCTCAAAAGACCCGCCCAAGAATGCGTTTGACTGGCAAAGTTTTCCATGTAAAACTTGGAAAATATGAACTTTTCCATCTTTTGGTAGGTTTGATTGCCTAATTTTCTAGGTGGCACAAGTAAATGATGCGTAATACTAGGAACTTGAATTCTTACCCTCCCCCAAGGAAAATCAATTATAGGTAAGGTGGAAAAGTGCTCAATGGCAAAAAGTTCATTTTTAAGTAAAAAGTGGGCAATCAAACACCAACTATTGGAAATCTGTCATCATTGAATGGTTCCACGTAGAAAATAAATACAATTAAACACCTTTAAATGCCTTTCCATGTAATTCAATTGCCAAGAAAAAGAATTGCCTAGAATTTAAACATCTTCTATCCTAATTCCATGCCAGCTATCAAACACACCCTAAATAAAGTCGGACTTGTTTAATGAACTTAACCTAAAGAGGCCTGTTCACAAAACAAGAACCCAAAGCCAGAAATAGAACTAAAATCTGGTGAAGGGGGCCTACAACCATCCCAATCCAGAAGTTTTATAAGATAGGCTGCGTTTAGGACAATGGATAACAAACTAGGATAGGATAGGACAGGATGAGAATATTATGGATAAGGGTTATTACAAACCTGCATTTAGAACAATCCCAGGTTAGAAGTACGGATAGGGGTAGTATTGTCTTTTTTTGGGGATAAGGGATCAGTTTTCATGATAAATAATCCACACTCATATCCAATCCTGACCAACACTAGAATTGGAACAGGATAATGTTATCCTACCATCTCTTGTACTGCACGCTGAACGCAGCCTTAAGGCACACATCTCAATTAGACACGATAGCCCTCAACATCGAGGGGAAATCAAAGCTCACCTGCTTAAGAGCATGGTGTCAAAATCGCAAAAGATCATAGAAAACAAAAGGCGCTTAATTACTTACCTTAGGGTCTCGAAGGTAGTGAACAATTTCTTCTAGCTCGGCTTTTGCTTCATCTACACCCTTCACATCACTAAACTTTGTACTAGATTCCATGCTCGGTTGCACCTCTTCATTAAGACCAAGTCCTAAAAAATTGATAAAAAAAATGGAAACTTTTTATTAACTACAAGCAAGACTGAACCTAAATCATAGACACACACAAATAACACATACATACGTAAAGTTATGTATATCTATATAAATAAGAGAGGAAACACTTCTAGAGGGACATTCTTATGTGACATAAAATAGTGACCTTTTAATTTGGCGATTACTCATTGGTTACAAACTTACAATGTACTGCAATAAGGATGAATTTCATATGAACCCCAACTTCTAACCAATACATGGTAGCCATACTGAATATGTCAAATCTTTTATGCCAGACGTATATGTCCCTCTAGAATTACTCATAATAGAGACATAAGCATCATAGTACAAGATACTAATAATACCTTTACTTATTCCCCTATCCTCGATAAGTGCTCCAACGCCTGAAATCAAGAGAAAGGCCATGCCCAGAGCCCTTAATGTACGCCACAACTGTTCCTTGAAATGGCCTCCTTCGGCAGCAACCATATGTATGGGAGCACTTGGAGTTCCAAGTACACCTTCTTTTGTAGACTTCCCCACATTCCTTAAAGATGAAAGCCCACCAATACTTTCTTCTTCCCCTATTGACTTACCACCACGCACAATTCCTGTATTAAAATCTTGTTAACTTTGTTGAGATTAATTAAGAAAAAAATATGTATAATTTGAACAGACGACAAAATATAGTTAATTATTATCCAAGGTTTTTGCTTTATAGTTTCCACAAGAAGCAGCAACACTCTCCTACACATTCAAGGTCTAAATTTTTCGAAGATTTTAATCCACTGTTGTATTTTGATTCCTTTGGAAATTGGAATAACATCAATTATTTTAAAATTTGTTAAATGCATAAAAAGTTCATCGTGTATTTTCACTTTGCAAAGTTACAAAATAACACCTGGCATTTAGCCCAAATGGTAAAATTTTCCCCAAGTTAGGGGAGAGGTCTCTAGTTCAATTTCCCCACCCTGCAAATCGAACCATAGGTGTGTCTGTGTACACGACGCTGTGTATAAAAAAACTTAAAAAAGAAAAAAGTTGCATAATACATTTTGAAAATTGTATTGGTTAAGAAGGCTTCACTTCACCAGAAACCTTGGCAATATCAAGGAGAATTTTCCAGGATAGTACATTATGATTTATGACACAAAAGTAGTTTTCATTTGCCAAATTCCTTTTCAACTATCAACTAGACAATAAAGCCACATTTGGTTCAGGGTGAAAATCTCCAACCTAGGTGTAACTTGAATTGGTGTAAAGTACTTTTCCGATTAATCATGTAAATGTCATTAATATACAAATTTCTACATAAAATATGAACAAAATTCAATTGCACATTAACGGAAATGCCTTTCGCCATATTTTGTTTTCACCCAATAAAGATTAGTTTACCCAACCCAAAGGATTGCTAAGGTAGAAAGAAACAGAATAAACATTCAAAAGGTCAATGAGCAAATCGATTACCAAGACTCACCTCTCTGCAATGTCTTAAGCAACTCACTTTCATCCAACCTATCAACTTTGATCAAGGCCTTAACATATTCCGCAAGTGCTGAAGGGTTAGAATGTATCGAAGGTTGGCTTTCAAACAATCTAATCACTGCCTCAGGATCACTTCGATAGAGCTCTTTAAGATATGCAGCATCGTTTGATACATCCCTATCTCGTACTTTCAGGGATAAACTGCCTACATAACTTGACTGAAACCTTCCTTGAGCACTTGGAAGCCTATTCACTGCACAAAAAAATGGATCAATTAAATGTTCTTATACTTTGAGAACAAGAAGATAATAGAAACTTCATAAATAATAGGATAAAGATATCTCAGTAGGAATATTAATTCACGCATCTCAATATGATTGATAAGTAAATTTCAAGATTTACTTCATACTTGTCATAAGCACTCAAGAAGTTACATGTGCTGCATTAATTCAATCCGTCATTTCATAGCCCTTAGAGGAATATCAAAATTTGCCATCCTAGAGACTGCAACTTTAGCAATTAGGCTGTGTTAAGCATGATATTCATTGTGGCTCCTTCTCCTAACAACTTAAGCTTTTGGGAGAGATGGTTCCTAACTTGGTATCAGAAGGATTCAATCCCAAGCTAGGGTTTTTTCTTCATTGTGCCACCCCTCTGCTTAAAGGGTTTTTTTTCCAACTCCTTTTTGCTTCTGTAGCAGTGGACTTTGTCCAACCTTTGGCCTATTCCGCTGCATCTAAAGCGAAGCTGCTGCTTCCCTTTCTTTTTTGTGCTACTCTTTAGCTTCAATCTTACTGGTGGTTTGAAGTGCTCTGTGGTGCTCTGTCCAAATGCCTCTTCTTCGCCTTTGACCTCTTTGAAGCATTCCCTTAGGCTCCATTTGATGACAAGATAGAAAATGGTAGGATGATAAGATAGAAAATGGTTGGAAAACAATGTATTTTTATGAGAAGTTGGAAAATTAGTTGAGGGATAGGGTGAGATATTCTCTTGCTTTCTTGCTTTTTGCATGGAAAAAATTTCTTTGGATGGTGGTGAAGAAAAAATTTCCACAAGGAATAAAGGAGGATGGGGGACATGTACTCATAAAATGAGCATGAGATGAAGAGCATCTCAACACATCACTCAACTTGATTTCCAACTTCTCACACAAATCAATTGTTTTTTCTACCATTTTCCATCTTGTTATCAGTCTATTTACCTTTACAATACTCCGGAATGTATCATGGCACCCCTCGGGCTCCATTCATACCTTCTTTTCCTATCTTCCCTTAACAAGACCCTTAGTTTCCCTTAGTTTCCTTTTGATGGTCTAAGGGTCCTCTTGGTGTTGACAAGTGTTTCTCGGGTAGCATTTTGTTGGTCGTATTGGGCCACTTAGTCCCGTTATCAACCTTATTTTGGGTGGATTTTGTTCCCACTTTTAGCGCATGTTGCTTTTCTTTTTACAGAATCAAGGTTACTTTTTTGGACATGCACGATTTATGCAACACATTCTTCGACAAAGCAGCAATTTATTTGAATACTTGAGGGGAGTAATTTTTTCAACAGACTTGAGGGGAGTAATTTTTCAACAAAAGAGCAGCATATTTTTTTTGATAAGAAACAAGCTTATATTGATAGAAAAATCAAGTACAAGCAAATGAGCAGCAATATTACGATGGCAAATTGATTTTGGTTTAACAGCTCCTTCGATTTGAGGGGGAGTGTCGTAAATCATAATTATTTTTTATTATTTTGGTAATCAAGTAATATTAGGCATCTTTTGTACATCCCATATGTAAAGGATCTTTTAGATTTAAACTAAAATAAGGGTTTGGCCGTGTCCCTTTTTGTCTTCTTATTTATTTTGCTTCAGCTTTGTTACCGTAATTTGTATCAACAAATATAAGTCATGGCCTCCAATTAGAGTATGCCAAAACCAATTACACTTCCAACTTGGTATCAGAGGCTGGTTGTCTGGGAAGTTCAAGCCTTGGTACCAGCATCCCCCATTTGTTAATCATGTTCATGTTTGTTGTCTGCCATTTAATCCTGATCCGGGTCATGTCTGCTTTCCCAGTACAATATGGGGTTGCACGTGAGGGAGGCGGTTAAGCATGATATTCAATGTGGTTCCTTCTCCTAAGAGCTTAAGCTTTTGGGGGAGATGGTTCCTAACAGGTTGATCTTCCTATTTTACTAATCTTTTCTGATAGTGGGACCAGTTAATGTCCATTTGTGTGTGCAAGGTACTTTGTCGAACAAGAGGTTCTTCAAGAACTCATCTTGTACTATTTATAGTTAATTGTGTTGTAATTTTTCCCTCACTGTCATATGTTTTGGTTTGTGTGACTAACCTGGAAGTTCAAGCACAAAAATAATATGGTCAAAAGAAAACTTTAATCAGTATAACATGCACAACTAAAATGATAGTTACGAATGCAAATGATATGGAGAAGCAATGATGTGTTCTCCCAAAAAAAAATTGAGCTTTCCAAGTTAAAATGTTACATTGACTACAAAGTTACATAGAGAACATCATCCCCCCATATGGTATACAATTTCGGGTCACTAAAGGCAGTAAAGATAAGTGTACCTCAATAAAGGTGTAACATATAAACAATGATATTTTTGAACCAAATCTGTAGCAAAGATAATTGTACCTCCATCACGTCCAAACTTTTGTGAATGGAGATATGACCGAGCAAATAAATTGTTCAATTGCTTAAGCTGTGATTGGTGCCTTGAAACCTGTTGCAAAGGAACACAAAATTAAAATACAGCATAAGCTAAATCCCCATGAAAAGGCATAGAAATAAGGTATCCAAAAAAAAAGGCAACGAAACTTGTTCCCTCAATATTTTTTTATTGGAAACGATAAATTTTATTGCACAGAAAAAAAATACAAGCGAGAGGACACCAATTCCACAGTCCGCTACAAAACCAAAAAAAGAAGAAGGAAATTGTGACGCCCTGAGCGATGAGTACTCCCTTGTGTAGAGGAATGGTAGCTCAAAGGGGGCATCCCATACCGGAAGTTGGGGCATCCTTGGAGACCCGTATAAGTAAGATATGGTCGCTAATTAAGTACGAGGATGGGTGACCTTTTGGGAAGCTCACTGGCTTCGGATCCCATGAGAACTCCGAAGTTAAGCGTGCTTGGACCAGAGAAATCCCAGGATGGGTGACCCCCTGGGACCCAGAGCGGACAAGATGGTCGTGAAGCTGGTCGTGAGAAACAAAGTCGTTACAAATGACAAAGTCGTGAGGGTAGATGTGCCTGGGGCTGAGGCCTGGCTAGGACGCTACCCAGAGCGGACAAGATCGTACTGAGGTGGGAGGGGACCGGGTCGTTGGGGGGGACAAATGGTATCAGAGCGGACCCCACAGAGTACGGTGTGTCCCTTGTGTGGGACGAGGAGGACGTCTTGGGGGGGAAGGATGTTACGCCCTGAGCGATGAGTTGGGGGACTCCCTTGTGTGGAGGAATGGTAGCTCAAAGGGGGCATCCCACACCGGAAGTTGGGGGGATCCTTGGAGACCTATATAAGTAAGATATAGTCGCTAGCGTGCTTGGCCATTAAGTACCCCCTGGGAGGCCTTTTGGGAAGCTCACTGGCTTCGGATCCCATGAGAACTCCGAAGTTAAGCGTGCTTGGCCCAGAGAAATCCCAGGATGGGTGACCCCCTGGGAAGCTGGTCGTGAGCTCCCAGAAACAAAGCCGTGAGGGTAGATGTCCTGGGGCTGAAGCCTAGCTAGGACGCTACCCAGAGCGGACGATATCGTACTAAGGTGGGACCGGGTCGTTACAGAAATTAAAAAGGGCCCTTCAGAAAAAAGTGTAAAACACCAGCTAAAGAGTGCTAGGGAAACTAAATGGGATCACAAATGCAATCTATTCACAAACCAACCACATGAGAACAAACCCAAATCACCATATGGATTAAATGCACATAAAATTGCATTTGCAACCAATTAATTGATTAGACTTATACCGCAGAAACCCTAGAAGCTAAAATCATAGGGTTTTCTTAGAAATTGGGAGTCCCATGAGATGCAAAAGAAGTATTTTCAGAACAATTGAAAGGATAGATTTTCACAGAGAGTACATATCAACCAAACGCACATCAAAATGCAACAGAATACCATTCATATAAACAGAGCAAACCAATTAAATTGATTAAACTTATACTACAGAAACCCTAGAAGCTACAATTATAGGGCTTTCTTAGCAATTGGGAGTCTCAAGAATTGAAAAAAAAAAAAGAGGATTTTAAAAAAAAAAAACAATTAAATGGACAAATTTAAAATAGAGTACATAAGATTAACCAACCAAATGCACCTATAATTGCAACATAATGATCTTCTTCTGCATACTGAAGAAACCCTAGAAGCTACAATTATTCGTAAAAAGATGATTATTTTTTTGAACAATTAAAAGGAGAAAGATTAAAATAGAGTAGATAAATTCTGGATTACGTTCAAGTGTACCTCGGTGAGAAGGTGCCTTAGACCCATTATCTTCAAAAGAGACCGAGAATTGGATCTTTTTCGCTCTCTCTCTAAAAATTGAACTTTTTTTGACCTTTCTATCTCTAAAACTACGTGTTTATGTACACACGTATGTTATGTATGTGTGAATTATTGTGTGGTTCCGTATTTATCAATGGTGACTGAAGATCGACAATGGCGAACGGTGTGTGAGAAAGAACGGAGATGGATTTTTTCCAAGAAAAAAGAAGATATATGTAGGCTCCGTTTGATTGCAAAGATGAAAAAGGAAAATAAATTTAGTTAATATGTGTGAAAAAATAGAAAATAAGGTGAGAGATGTTACTTATTTTATGAGTATATATCATCCATCCTTCAATGTTTTTGGTGGAAAATTTTTACTCATCACCAAGCAAAAAAAATTTCTTCATAGAAAAACTTAAAAAATAAGAGGATATCACCTCTATCACTCAACTTATTTTCCATCTTTTCACCAAAACTAACTCAATTTATTCTCCTTTTCCACCTTGCAATCAAACGGAGCCGTATATTACGGTTAATGCCTAGAGTAAGAATAGTTTACACTTTAACCCCCAACCCCCTCCCCCCACCCAAAAAAATAAAATAAAAATAAAAAAACCATTAATGAGATTATATAAACCTAGCTTTCAGAGCACTTCCAATGTTTGCGCAACGGACTGAATAAATAAATTGTACAAAAAATGATGTTATATATCATAAGTATATAATTAGTTTATTGTATGAAAAGTTATTGTAATAAATACAGGACAGAGCTATTGACACATTCAATATTTGTCTGTAACATTCTTATATTGACTCGATGCAATAGAACAAAATATGTGTACATTGATTATGTGTAATAAGGTCGAATATGTGCATATTACTCGGTACAATAAGGTCGAATCAGTGTATTTTTTTTGTTACTAACAACAATTCAATCATATTGCACCGAGTAAATTATCACATATTCGGTCATTTTGCACCGAGTCAATGTAATGAGTGTTACTAAAAGATATAGGGTGTGTTAATAACCCCACCCTAAATAAATTGATTTGCGTGCATGTCTTTAAATAATTTTGTGTACATTACAAATTATAAAAAGTAAATCTTGTAAAATCAATTTTAGGTTTACCTATCTTAAAATTAAACATGATAAAATAATACCCGATACTGTAACACGATACGAACCGATATGATGTAATTAGTTAATGAGTGAAACCTTAATAGTTTCAGGTTATATTAGTGCTGATTCGATAAAAACTCGATCAATTAACGAGTTGTTTAGTTATAATACATTAAGACATTAATAACATGATTACAGACCCGTTAATAATATATATAGGTATAAACCCGTTATATTATTTACATGTATATAGTTGATATTTTTAGTATTAAATATAGTATACATGTATATATGATATTTTTAGTAATTTATATATTACACTTATATTTATTTGTTAATTACAATGATGAGCACATATATTGCATATAATATATAATATATATATAATATAATATACAAACACATTTTTTGTTATATATGTACTCAATGGGTCATATTGGGTCGATCATATTGGGTAATTCATTAAAACTCAAAATAATAACACCCAAAATACGATAGCACTCGATAAAAATCCACCTGTTTAGACCTAAAACAATAACACCTGAAACACGATAAAAAACATACGCAAACACGATCCGAATTGACCCATTGCCAGGTCTACCTAAAATAGTAATTAGTTTTTTTTCCATTATCTTTCTCTATATGTATTGATTTTAAAACATAAACTTTTAATTTAATATAAATTATCTAACTACATATTTCATTTCCATTATTGTATTTTTATTAAAAAGAAATTTAATTTAAACCTTTTTTAGTTGTTAGTAGGCTGGTAATAGGTAGGGTACGTTGCGAGTGGATCGGCAAGATCCGAACCAAACCTGTTTAAAAGTAGAGTAAATACCATCAATGGTCACTAAACTATTACCAAATTCTACCAATAGTCACCAAACTTTATTTAGTTACAATCGAGCCATTAAACTTTTAAAAAGTAGTACCAATGACCACTCCATCAAATCTCACTGTTAATTTTTTGCAAAACCATTATCACGCGAAATTTTAAGGGTATTTTAGTTTGTTTTTTTCCTCTTTTCTCTATTCCCTTTTTCCTTTTCTTTTATTTTATTTTCTTTCTTCATCTTCTTCTTCTTCTTCCGTCCACACCCCTCATCGCCACTGCCACTGACGACTCACCCCCCACCCCTCATCACCATCGCCGCCGCCACTGACGACATTCTCCATATTCAATTCTTACCAAGTACCAATTAACCTAAATTTAAACCATCCAAAAACCACCTAATCAACCTCTCTACAAGCCCCAAAACAACACTGCCACACTCACTGATATACTCATCCTCTGATTTCTTCACTTCCACTGGTGAACTAACTTATCTCGAATACGAATTTTGAAGGTCTATCTTATAAATTAAAGGAAGGTCCATCTCTGAAATTAAATCAAACTCATTAGGATTTTGGAATTTTTAAGCAATTGGTGGAGAGGATGGTGATGGTCGGAGCAATGTTGGAGAAATAAATGGTGGCGGCGATTGTGATGGAAGCTATGAGAGTGGTGAGTGACAGCAATCTAGGAGGTGAACAGGGCCAATGTGCGATGGTGGTGAAAAAGAGATATGGTTCTGTGGTGAACGGTGGTGGCTGGGAGTTGAGGGAGGTTAGGGAAAAAGAAGAAGAAATAAAAGAAAAGGAAAAAATGAAATAAGAAAAGAAAAAGACTTAAATGTCCTTTATATCGCACATGACAATAACTGTGGGATTTGATGTGGTGGCCTTTGATAATATTTTTTAAAAGTTTAATGGCTCGATTGTAACTAAAATAAAGTTCAGTGATATGGGAAAATTTGGCTAAATAAGTTCAGTGGCCTGGTATTTAATTTTAAAAGTATGCATAACCTTAACCCCTTCTTAACCTGACTCGAGGCGGTCTTAGTTGGAAAATTTGAAAATTCCTGATTTAATTGTTCTTTGATTTATAAGTGAAAATTTTTAAAAACGACATGATAATACCATACAAATTTGATTCAAGAATTTGTGTTTATGTTTAGAATTTTTAACATGAAGTGTGTTCATATTCAAATTTTGAAACAAAATTGACATGAAATTGGAGATATGTTGTGCTAATTGTGAATTGGGTCTTATCATGCTTATTAGGACCCTATGTTGTGTTAATCGTATATTGTCAAGTTAATTGCATCATTTCGTGTATAATTAAGAAAACAATCTTTTTTACTCGTGGTATAATATTTTTATTATGACCTAAAGCTGCAATGATGCATGTCATCTCGTGTTGTGTATTCGGAGAGTTGTGTTTATGTTTTCATTAATAATAATACAACATCATGTCGGTCTGTATTTAGGTATAAACATGATAAAAAAACCTGAATTATAATCGAGATTTCTATTTAATATCTAATTTAAATAGGTTAGTCGTAATTTAGAATTTGCTAATTTTACGGTATTCAGCATCCCGAATTAAAAATAGATTTTTATTATATCACCATTATTATAAGCTGTGTTTTATTTTCTAAAATATTTTTAAATTATTTTTAAAATAAAAAAGGAATGACCTTTTGTAATAACCATAACGTGGGGATACAAGCGGTACCTATTTTTATTTACATTAGTTGTAAAGAAAGAATTATGATAATTTTGAATATGTTTATATAGTATAGACTCAATATCTAAAAAATATAATTAGATATTTTTTCTATGTCCATGGTGGTGGATATATTTCATTGGGATTTATTATTACTGATTATTTGCTTGTTTGATTTTAGTTTAATTAGATTAGTTTCTTACTTAAGATAATTTAAAAATGAAAATTTAAAACGTTTATTAACCTAGATTCCTAAACTATTGGATTTTAACAAACCTTCATATTTTTAGGTATTAATTTGAATTTGGATAGACTCCTACTTACTCACTATACTACTAATTTAATTATTTTACATAGAAGTAGGATTTTTATGCATTTAAGTGCAGAATAAAATAACAATAAATTAATTCTACAAATCCCCCTTAAAGCAATGAGTCTGAAAGTGATTGTAAATATGAGTATGAGAGTGAAACAAAAACTGATGTAGCCAGTTTAGATAATGTTAATGATGGACAAGATGAGGAACTAATTGAAGTGGGAAAGCAATGTATTGATAGGAAGAATATAAGAATAATCCAAATGAAATATGCAGGAAAGGCATGCAAATGAAATATGGAATATGCCATAAGTATGGTTATAAAAGAAGACATGCAGGGGTCCACCTAACGTAAGTATCATATAACAAAATTTATTTTATTTACAAAAAAAAAATCCTTTTTCAAAACAAACTGCTTATAACTAATATATCCATCTTATATGCTATTTTAAGTGAGCCAACCAAGAAGGAAAAACAGTAGCCAATTAATAAGGAATCAAGGGAGTAAGAGAAGCAATTTAACTCAGTCTCAGTCCACTGCCAAGCCTCCAAAACTGCCAATAAGTCCAGTAGTTGTGATTGTTACGTTAAATCAACAATTGTGTTTCTAACAATTTGATAATTTATATACTAATATGTTGTGAAACTTTATTAGGCAAAGAGAAAATAAAAGGTACCTAATGGCTATAGAGTTTATATATCTCTTGATAATGGCAATACATTTGTAAGGTATGTTTATAAACTGTGGTTGTTTATCATATAATTTAGTGTAATAGTTAGAGCACTTATCATACAAATAGTTAATGGACAAATGCCAGGTTATGGTGGACCACCAGTCCAACTAAACAACAACTCAGGTTAATCATGTGGATTAAGAGCAATGTCAACATCTTCCCCATCTAAAAGAATGAAGACATCTATACCAACTGAACCAATTCAAACAAGCAAGAAAACACCACCAAGGATAGTACAATCACTACAATAGCAAACAATATAAGGTCAAATACTCTAACAAATGGACTAGCTAGTTACAACTAATATAAAGGCAAAGACATTTGGTTTAAAGAATAGAGGATGATATGGATGTGTCACGCCCCTAATTATGGATGCTTAAATTAGAGACGCAATGTACCAGTAACACTATATGTTTATTATAATTATAGATTTTTATAGCGTAACATATAATAAGGAAATTACATAATGGTTAAGGTTCAATATTTAGAAATAAAATATTACATCTCATAATATATAAATTATTAAGTCTTTTTTAATAATAGTTGAATTATGTATATAATAACTTTTATTCTTATTTAGTGCTATTGCTCATGCCCTTCTATCCGTTTTGCTCTCTTCCCAACACTCATTATTGGAGTCATTAGGGGCTACCTGTAATATAAAAATAAAATAAAGGTAAGATTCACAAGCCCGTTAGTACTAAATGTCTAAATTTAAAAGTTAAATGGTGCCGCCAAGATTTTCGTATATTTAATTTATAAGTAGCCAATGATATAAGATATTTAGATTCTTTGAAATACAAGGAATAGATATAAAATAAGAATTTAGTTTATATGCAACCCCTTTCCCAAATCAGTACAATTTTATCCCGTTACGGGGCCACATATTTTTCACTTTTCAATCAAAGATTAGCCAATAAGGAACTAGTTTTGAACAACACTGGTGTTCAGCTCGCCATCCAATTATCCCTGAAATGGTACAGGTCACTGAGAAAAAAGGCTGTCACATTTATCTTTTTGCTTCCATCTATTTTATTTATACATATTTATATAGATTAAATACATATATAAGTATACATATATTTAAAAATCAAGTGTACAATAGCCAATGTTATAAATGAACAAGTTTACTCATATATATGTATATATATAACTGTCATACATAAAGTCTCACAATATTTTTTTATTTTTATCAATTTATGGTATCTTTTATTTATACTTCCACCTAATCATTTCTTGAGTACCTTTCTTTTTGGATACAGAATTATAATTTTAAATGTTTAAGTATAAAATTTAAGTTTTCAAATGCAAGTAAGAGTAAAAGCCTTTGATATAAATATAGTACTAAGTACATATAGCATATTTAAGTTTATAAATATAGAACTATAGTGGCTTCAATCTATATGTAGAGAAATTCAACACACACCAAAAACAAATTATTGGTTAACATACTTAAATCAATGCCACATATACACACACATATATATATATATGGACGAGTTTTCAATAGTTACATTTTCTCTCTACTGTGAGAATCCGCAAATGCGACCCCCGGGTTTTCGTTCCCGTTGGTGGGCGTCTGAAACATCGGAAATGATTTCGTTGTTCCATTTGCTTCTATGTGTTGATAATTCATATCGGGAGTCCCTCTATCCTATTTCTAGATGCAAGAGGGTTCGTTCAGAGTCGCCAGTACGTTTTACGAGAAAACGGACAAAATGATTGTGTAAGAAGGAAGGCTACAGATAAGCCTTTCTTTACACGTTTGTCTACGAAACCAGGATTCTATAGGGTTCGGGAACTATATTATGGTTTGGGAAGGTGTTAAGCACCCATTCCGCCCTTTCGGTCTCTAGTGGTCTTATATGTTTATTCTATGTTGAAAAACTTGGATGCTTTTACTGATATTCTACTGCTTTCTGGAAATAACTAATGAAAACCTGTTTTTCGAGCGCGGTAGGAATCTACCACAACTATGTCGCCACTTCGCTTACTAGGACGGGGATCGACCTGCCCGGTCAGGTCGCGGGGTGCGGGGCAGCGCCCCGTTAGAAAAATCGAGTTCTAAACAAGTCTACAATAAAACTAATATACAAATATCTTATTTAATTACTAGAAGAGACTTTAGTTACCTTCCCGACGATATATATAAGAATAAGAGAGAGAAAATATAATACGGCAGATAAGACCTCCGGTGAATATTAGCTTTTCCTCTTAGAAATATTTCCATTGGTCTGACTCTAGAAGGTGGCACTTCGGGTGCCAAGATTAGATCCGAGACTCTTGCGGAAATAAATGTTATCGCAGATGCTTCCGGAGAAGGCTTAAAGATTAGAAAATATGAGAGAGAATAAGGAATTTTAGTATAGAAATTGTGGCGAGAAGTTGCCGTCCTAGAACCCTTGGGGGTGTTGGCCTATTTATAGTGCTCGGGAGAGATTGTCGCGCGACATTCCCCCAGAAAGGGCAAGTGTCGCGCGACATATCTCTTTGTCGGGCGACAAACGGCTGAAGTGATGGATTCTGACACTGTGATGTGTCAGAAAGTGGTTGGTCGGGTGCAGAGGGGTTTGTCGCGCGACATAGGAATGATTGTCGCACGACAAACGGCTGAAGTGATGGTTCTGACACTGTGATGTGTCAGAAAGTGGTTGGTCGGGTGCAGAGGGGTTTGTCGCTCGACAAGACATGATTGTCGCGCGACATATCAGGGATTGTCGCGCGACAATGTGATATGTCGTGCGACAATCTCTCTAAAAAATATGTTTGTTGGCCAACAAACCCACCAAGGGTAGTTTCGGGTGCTTGGGTGGGTCCCGGACCTAACAACAGTAGTTCACGTAGGTCGTTAGGGTTCTTGCGGGGGTCACGGATCGGGGTGTCTACATCTACCCATCGATAGTTATTGACAATAATTAATGTACATTGGTGATATGGCAAATTCCTTAACCTGTTACAGCAGCTTAAGGTGACCTGTTCTAATTTTTTTTTAATTAATCTTTAAGATTCCTTAAAGATTTCATTTGCCAAACATATTTAGGAAAACCTAATTCCAGATTAGGATATGTGTTTATAGATGTTTTCATCATTTAAGTTTTATAGTTGATTAATAATATAAGTTTATGAAAAATAATACTTTCAAAATAGATTTGACTTTGAATCTTTGTCTCTACATATCATGATAGGAAATATTTTAAATCTATAATATAATTAGCAAATTAGTAAATAATTCATGTTAGAAAATAATCTAAATCTACAATATATATATATATATATATATATATTATATTGATATGGGCACATATGTCTAATATTAATGTAATTAATTCTAATTTTATACTTGCTATAGGTTATGATAATAAATGGTGTTCTTATTGTATTAAAATATCTTATCATAAACTTTTAATGAAGATATAATCAAACAAGCCATTTTTCTCCCATTTTTCAATCATATAAAGATTTTTCTCCCATTTTTCCATTCTAAAACCGTATAAAGTACATCCCAACTTTATATATATTGCTACGTATTTTTCAAGGCAAAGTAAAAAAGCGACATGATTAAAAAAAAAACCAAGACCTTGATGCCAACTTTGAAATTTCATTTATGCATTTTAAGTTTCACTTAATATAAAAAAAATATATATAAGTTTCTTTTTGTTTTGGAAATGTTATAATATTTAAAAAAAAACTTGCAAAATTCAATAAAAACTATTGAAAATTTTAAAAAAATATATGTAGAGACATACTCAAAGTCATAATTGATCCTTATTGAGATGGTTTATAAATGATACACATAAGATTAATTATGAAAAAGATCTTTGAAAACAATTTATATGATAATAATATTAATATTAAAAAATATACTATTGAATATCAATAAATAAACATAAATTCATAGAAATTAGGATTCGGAAATTATAGTATTGTTATCAATTTCATTCAAAGTTTTTCCATAAATTAAATTTTAGAATTTTGAAATAGTATAAGCTCGTTGATCGGAGTTTTTGAGTTAGAAATTGAGTTTTTAAATTCGATTTGTGTATAATACAAAAAATTAAAACTTAAGAGATAACATAAAACTCATAAAATAGTCACAATGGATCTTATAATTTTATAGATCTCAATGAGTATGTTTCAAATATATATATTTTATCTAATTTCGATTTTTGGATTTAAAGTTATAGTGTTCTAAATTTTTTAAAAGTTTTATAAGAGAAAGTGAAGTGAATTTAGTTTTGGAAAATGTGAAATGAGATTTTAAATTTGATTTTTAAAATAAGTACCAAACAAGATTTGTTTTAAAAAAACTTAAAAAGTGTTTTTAAATGCTTAGGTAACAACAAGTTACCACTTAACCTTATATTTAATATTTTGTATTTATTCAATGTGCATTAATTATGTTAACTAACTATTCATTTGATCTCAACATTTGATTTTTCATCCGATAGTTAAATATCACTATAACCATCCATAGGTAGAGAAATAAGGTAACCATTGAAATCACACACATATATATTTATATACATCTTATCAAATTCTTCATTTCCAGCTACATGGGTATAGAAGTCAAATAAAATATCTACTAAAGTTATTATATACATATAAGTGATCTACCTTACCCCAAACTTCCATGCACATTTATATATAAGAATCTACCACTTTGTTTTACATATATACATATTTTCATCTATTATTATTATTATTATTATTATTATTATTATTATTATTATTATTATTATTTTTATTTTTTTTACTCACATTTCTCTTCACTCCTTAGACTGTCGAAATTTCCTAAAGTTTGGCGGTTATTCTATTGCTATCTCTTTTTCTTGTTATCTTGGGTTTTCTCTTTTTTTCCCTATCTTTCACTTTCAGTACTTTCCTCTTTCTCTTTCTTTCCTATTCTATGCATATACATAAATGGCTAAATGAGAAAGAGAGTGAGAGGGGTATGAAAAAGAGAAATAATAAGAATGGGTCAAAGGAAGGACGTCCCCCCTTTAGTCCTTCGATCACCTGCCAGCAATCCCCTTCTCATTAATTACCCTCAACCCTTACTGGTCGACTGGGGACATCCCCCCTCCTTCATTTATATTCTCTCACGTTTTCTTTCTTAATCTAAATATTTCATATTTTTTGTTTTTAGTTTCATCTCATTCCTAATATTGTTATTATTATTATTATTACAACTACTATTATCAATAAAATCCTAAAGTCTATCTATTTGCTCCCTTAAAACAATTATTCCTATTTTCCAAAAATATACCTCTTTTATAAGCCTTCCTAATTTTTATTATATTTTCTTCTTATTATAAATATACCTAATATATATATATATATAAGGTTCTTATAGGATGATAAATATAATATGTTGTGTTTGTGTTAAATATCTATTATCAATTTATGTTAGTGTTTTTTGGACCACTTTAAGGTGGGAAACCATGGTACTTATTTCTAGTCTATTTGTTTATGTTTGTGCTTTTTGGACCACATTAGGATAGGGAACTACGTACTTGTTTATGCTTTTAGTTTATGTATGTGTTTTTTGAACCACTTTAAGGTGAGGAATCATGTACTTGTTTGCAGTCTATTTTATAATAGAAGGTTGGTTTGTTTCTTTAAGTTTTTTTTTGGTTGTTTATGTATGTTCAATTTGATAGTTTTTTGCCATTTTATGGTGCATTCAATTTGTGTTAAGCATTCAAGAAAACACAGCAAGTCACAAAACATTATAGAGTAAATACCATCAATAGTCACTAAACTATTGGCAAAATTCTACCAATAGCAACTGAACTTCATTTAGTTACAATCGAATCATTAAACTTTTAAAAAGTACTGCCATTGGCCAATCCGTCAAATCTCACTATTAATTTTAACTGAACCATGCCATGTGCAAAATGTTAAGGACATTTTAGTCATTTTCCTTTTTTTCCTCCTATTTTTCCTTTTCTTTCTTTCTTTCTTTCTTTCTTTCTTCTTTTTCTTCTTCCAAACTTCAATTATTCCTCTTTCGAACTTCTTCCTCCTCCTCATTTTCATCTTTTTCTTCCATTCATTGCCACCACCACCGACGAAGCACCTCCAACCCTTTATCGCCATCGCCACCCCCTTTCCTATTTTTTTTCCCTTCCGAATAAGCATGGTTGCTTTTTGCTCAAAATTAGCACATTCTTTTTCCCCCTATGAATCTCACCTAGAAAAATGGTTGCTTTTTGCAGCCAAATATAAATTCACCAAGAACAAATCAACTGAAATTTAAATTTGCCTAATAAAAAGGGGCGAAAATTACCTGGGTAGTAAGAACTTGGAGTATAATACCCCGTAATGTAATTAATGTAAATTAGACACATATTTCTTGGTTAAGCATGGACTAAATTGTAAAGTTGCAAAATTTCAAGATTAAAATAATAAAGTTATGAAACTTCAGGGTTAATTATCGTAATTAGACAAAAGTTATATATATATATATATTTAGGCTAACCGACTAGGGGTGTTTTCGGTTTCGGTCGGGGTAGAAATTGGACTACCACAAACCCTCCCCAAACTTTATAGTTCGATTTCGGTTCGGTTTCGGTTTTCAAAAGTATGGAACCCAAACCCTCCCCAAATTATTCGGTTTCGGTCCGATTCGGTCTCATTCGGTTTGTTTTTTACATTATTAAAACTTTTGTTAAAAACTACACCAAAAAAAAAACAGCACTAATTAACTTTAAAACTGTTGAAAAACAGCAAACAAAACAACTCAAAATCTGGAAAAAATAAAACAGTTCATAACATCACAAAATCTGGAAAATAAAACAGTTCACAAATTTTCAAAACAATCCACAACAAAATAATTTACAAACAATCTAAAAATCAATAATGATACGGCATCGTCTTTAGTCTTTAACTTCTACCATTTGCATCTCCTTAACTTCTACCTTTTGCCGGTAACATGACATTCTTTGACATTTCTACATTAAAAAAAGTATATAATAATTAGTGAATTATATGATTAAAAATATAAACAAATTGAAATCAAATAAACTAATTCAAAGATAAAAATTACCTTTTTCAATCCTCTCACAAAAATCCACTTCCTCCGCCGTTGGTTCATGATTTAAAGCAACGTGACTTCCCCTTAGCCAATTTTGAGTACAAATTAAAGCTTCTACCATCTTGGGACTCAAAGAAGAGCGGAATGAATCAATGATACGTCCACTAGTACTAAAGCATGACTCGGAAGCAATTGTTGAAACCGGAATGGCTAAAATGTCCCGTGCAATAAGTGCTAATATAGGATATTTAGATAATATATTATTTAAAACTAAGAATAATTATTAACAGTGGTATTCTAGCTAACAAGTAACAATAATCTAAAACTAAGAAAATATATATATATAATCGTAACACACACACAATCATACACACACACATATATATATAAACAAATTTACAGATCTGAAAATATACACATAAACAGATATATATATATATATATATAATCCTAACACACAATCATACACACATATATATAATTTATAAACTTATACAGATCCAAAAACATCCCTTACTTTACACACACACACACACATATATATATAAATATTCCATTTGCACACAAACAATCACACACGCATATATATACACACATAGATATACAGATCTAACTATATAATGAAAAAAATATGCAATGGCTATAGTAGATGTAAATGTAGATCTCGACAAACCTGAGATTAGGATGAGCCGATGAGGTCGATGTGGAGGCGAAAGTCCGAAACCTACTACGAAGGGGCAAGGGCTGTGGATTGTGGCCAAGTTTGTAGCTTGAGAGAGAGAGAGACGGCTAAGGAGTGAGGATTGAGGAGGTCTGCGGCAAAACTTGGGGGAGAGTTTGAGAATTATTATTATTATTTTACCTTTAGTCCTTTAACTTTATTAAAGTTAAATGCGTAAAGCTCAAGGTGCTGTCTGCTGTAGTGCTGCATTACTGATTTGCTGTAAAGGTGTAAAGTTGAATTTTTTTTTTCAAGTTTCGGGCCACTTCGGTCCATTTCGGTTGACCCGAAAATCGAACTCAAACTGACCCGAATCATTCGGTTTCGATTTCGGTTTTTGATTTCGATTTCGGTTTTTTTCAGTTCGAATAATTTCGGATTATAACGGATCGGTTTGGTTCGTTCGTTCGGTTTTCGGATTTTTGACAACACCCCTATAACCGACTCCACCACCTGAACAATCCTCCACTTTTTTCATTCCTTTTGTTTTCATTTTTCTTAGCCGAGCGACAGAGAGAAATAAAGAAAATAGGTACAAATGTTACGTCTTATCAATTGGTCATCAAAACTACGTCGAATCGAGTCGAACCTTAAGGAAAAGTTGTTCTATACGTTAAGGGCTACGCAACGGTATAAGAATTTTAGAGTTGTGCTGGTCGGAGTTTGGGTATCAACTCAAATTTCATTCTTTGGGGCTAAATATTTTGATGTAGTTTTAATTATTTTTAAAACCTAATAGTATAATTTTATTATATATGATGAGGATAATGATGTTTTATGATTTATAAAACCATGTGTATGTTATTTGAAGCAAGATATGCCATTATACTTGATACATTTGTATTATTTGATATACATAAGATATCCCTTGGATGTATAAATATTGTATATTTATGAAATTAATTAATTGAAGAATTATATACATTAAGGAACATGTATTGAGATTTGTTGTGACTAAATGGCATAAGTTGTTTCAAATATTCATTTATTATTATGTTATGCATATTGTGCATCGTTATTGTGTCAACTGGATTCTTGGAGACCTTTCGGCAAGTTCGGACTATTTTTATAGCCTATCATATAGGCATATATCTTGTATTTATGGTCCTGAAAGCTTCTTATATTTGTTGAATTATTTTGGGACGTGATATGGTTCTATGATGGGTTCGATATGATTGTTATTGTGGCTCTTCGACGATGAAGAGAATATGTATTGACTAGTGCTTGTCGATGTGAAAATAAGTAGGGCTCGGTACATTTGGGTTGAAAATCCCTAAACCCCCGGGGGACAGCAATGAGGTCGGCTGTCTAGAGCCAGCGGTGAGTAACCAGGAAATCTAGACCTAGGCAAAGCACTGGTGATTATGTGATATAATATAGATGGACATGTAGTCTAATTCTATTATGATATAATGATGATCTTTTTATGGGCTGGATGATATTATATTGTGATTATATTCGACTTATTCTCTGGGACGGCCAGGCCTGTTCTTCTTCTTATGCTTATGGTTCAACCTAGCTTCGGTATCTCTTGGGGGCGGTCAGGCCCATTATTATTATCATTATTATGATTCGGTTCAGCCTCGATATTCTCTAAGTATAATGGTTGACACAAGGGAGGTAACCTGCATATGCACATACATGCATTATTTTATTGGTTGAGCCATGATTTATGATTAAATAGTTAATTACGTTTTATAAGTAATATTGCCTGTTATATCCCCCTACTGAGCTGTGAGCTCACATCTTTTTATGTAAACAAATTCAGGTATCCAAGAGACGGATACGACAAAAGAAGCAACTGACTCGGGAACGAAATAGAGGATCTCTGATACCGACTTATTTTTGTTGTATAGGTGGGTACATGGCAAGCCACGGCTAGCCTGGGTTGTTGTTTACTCTATAATATATGTTAACATAGTGTGTATGTCTTTCGAAATCTCTGTATGTGTATAGATGTATATTACACTCATGTTTTATATTATTGTTCACGGTATGAGTATCAGGATTGTTTATTTCATGCGATGTGATTTTCTTGAATTTATTATTTTATTATTTATTTTAGACCTACTTTAGCTCGTTTAAAGTGAGTTAGTAACGCTACAGGTCTTAATTACAAGTGTTATCCTACTAATTAAGGCAGGGGTGTTACATGGAGTGCAGAACTAAAAACCCTTTGCAAGAACTTCCATTTCACATACTCCAAATAATTCCCACTAATTTCCCTCGGAAGAAAAAAATTTCTAATAGACCCATTACAAATTCTAAACAATTTCCTAAACCCATATTCAAAATCATCAAAAGAAAAGGCATTTCCATCTAAATAAACTAATTACAAGTCTTCACCATCCCACAAGTATCGAGAAACACTACTGGACCTTCGAATTACCACTGGCAAGCGCGTAGCAATTGTGGGTTCATCTTGATTATGGAGCTTTTGTTATTTTTCAAATTGAAAGTTGACAGAGGTTTTTAAGGAATTTAAGAGAGTGAGAGGTTTGAGAGAGGGGTTGAGTTTAATGGGTAAAGTTTTTGCCGGAGTGTGGATTGTATGGGAAGTCCATAGGAAATGGAGACATGAATTTGAATTGGAATGAGTATATGAGGCGGTTTACATGAAAATGGAAAGAAACAGTGGGATTGTGTGGGAGTGAGAGAAGGGTAGTGAAGCGGCGAAGACTTTGCCTTTCTGTGTATATTTTTCGCGGAATTTGGGTAGTTTTTCAAATATTAATATATGCGTTTTATTTATTAATATGTATTGTTCTTTTTATATATATGTGATTTATTTTATGTCCGATATAATATGCTTGTTAATATATATAATACATGCATGGCAGGAGATAAAGGGACGTCACCAAAGTCTCATCGCAACTCATACCCGTCGGCATAGGTATTGCTATTTTGGGTTTTATGTTTGCGTAAATCGTTGACAGACGTGCTATCGATTGTTTATTTTATCAATTTATTATATTGATTTAGATGTTAAGTAGAACTAGTTCTCGTTCTAAATATGTTCCATCTTCTTTTATAAAGAATTCTGATGATGTTGAGTATTCTAATATTGAGAATAAATTATTAAACTGGAATTTACCAATGGTTAAACCAAACAAAATTTATAGTACTGGAATGTTTGATTTTATTTCTTCAATGTCTATTAAAACCATTGAACAAACTATTCCTATTGGTAACAATTTTGACTATTTACAATTATTACATGAAGATGAAATTTTGTGTTATAAAGACAAGTACAAATATATGCATATTTGTCTGGTACAGGTTGCTATTAAGCCGCTTACTTCTTTAGGCTTAAATGTCTCATTATTAATTGCCTTACGTGATTGCAGACATAATAAATTCAATGATTCCTTATTAAGAATTATTCAAACTAGTTTATGTGATGGTTCAGTTTATTTCAACTGCTTCCCTAATTTTTCTGTTTCCTTAACTGATAAACATTTATTAGATGTTTTAACTATAAATATTCAAATGAGTGGTTATGATCTCAAAGATGGTTGTGAACCTTTAAATGTTACTTATATAGTCCATTATAAGGTTATGAATACGCTTAGTCCTAATGCTAAAAGCTACGATCCCAAGGGTAGGACTACTCTTATTAAACCAACTTATTAAAATCATATATAGATGTCCCTAAAACTATTAGATGGAGTGATATTGAGTTGCTTGAACAATGGCTTTTGGAAGCCGCATCTCCTCTTGCTCCTGTTGAACACACAAGGGTTGAAGAAATCCATCAGTTCGATGATGGCGATGTTCTAGTTAGATTTAATAATAATAAGACCGCTAGGTTATCTACCTCATCCAAGAGACCTTCTTCGGCTTCTCAATCAGAAAGCCAAAGATTCTATACACCGGCTTCTACTATTAATTCTGGTATTCCCACACCTAGAACCACTCAAGCGGTGTGGGTATCTGGCACTAAAGACGATGATTTGCAATTTGAGGGTATTATTAATTCCCAACAAAATATTCCACACGGTGTTTATTCAAAACCTTCAAAAAATGAACCTGATACTATTTTTGAATTGAGGTTTGCTATGAAGCAAGTCATGACTCTTACTAAAAGTACTTTCTCTTATAAGAGAACTGATTGCAATCAGGAGTTTATGCAAGAAAAATATTTTGATTTTAGAAAATGATTTTTTGCCGAATTTTCTGATGAACAAAAGGCATGGTTTAAAATTAAATTTTATGAACATATTGATGAAAATGAGGAAATCATCCCATTTGTCACCTGGTTTTATAGTAATTACGAGGAAGATTATCCTAATATTTGTACTATTGACAGTTTTTATAAAATTTGAAAAATTGTTTCAAGAAATACTATTCAATCACTTCACCCCCCTACTGAAGCCTTAAAAATTGAGGTTGAAGGCAGCTAAGCCCTTGAAACCAATGCTTTCTCAACCAATATTAGGCTAACCTCATCCCATATATGACCTGATGACCTTAACAAGGTCATTAAAAAAAACAAATATACCAACCTTCATATGCAAACCATAGCGAGTCAATTAATTCGTATTAAGGAAACCCTAAATAAGGTACAAGCTTTAGAAGAGAAAAAGCTTGTTCCTATAATTGAGAAATCTAAGGTATAAACCTTTTATATTAAACCTACTATTGAGATCATTGAGAAGTTTAAAACTAGCGATAAGAATAAAGAAATTGTTAAAGCCCGCACTGATAAGTTAGAAAAAACTTCATTTAGTCAACGGAAAGAATATTTTTCCTATTATCCAAACTGAGGATTTCTCTGAGTGCGAGACTAAATTTTCTGATATTACCCAGTTCAAAAATGAACTATTAGCCATGGAGGGAGATCTTAATAAGATCACTTTTGAAAAAAAATCATTCCTCAACCTCCACAGTTTCTACTAGGACCTATTATCCTCATCCTACTCCTCAAGATATGATATTTGAAGAAGAAGTTGCTTTTAATCAAGTAGGTAATTTTAGTGCTAAGATCATTTATGAATGGTATATTGATAGTATGTCGAAATACCAATTATTGACTTAGTTATATAGAATGACTATGTACGATACCGCTTGTAAAGCTAGTGATAGTAGTGTCAAAAGTGTTGCTGAGTTTATGATAGCAGAATTTTCTGGCCAATTAAGAGGCTGGTGGGATAATGTGTTGATTGAAGGTCAGAAAAGTGAGATTAAAAACTCGGTTAAAATTGTTAATATTAATGTTACTACTAAAAATGAGCAAGAGCAGGATGTTACCCAAGTTCAGCCCCATTTTATTCCTTCGATCACCTGCCAGCAATCCCCTTCTCATTAATTACCCTCACCCCTTATTGGTCGACTGGGGACATCCCCCCTCCCTCATTTATATTCTCTCACGTTTTCTTTCTTAATCTAAATATTTCCTATCTTTTTTTTTGTTTCATCTCATTCCTAATATTGTTATTATTATTATTATTATTATTATTATTATTATTATTATTATTATTATTATTATTATTACTACTACTACTACTATTGTCAATAAAATCCTAAAGTCTACCTATTTGCTCTTAAAACAATTATTCCTATTTTTAAAAAATATAACTATGTTATAAGCCTTCTTAATTTTTATTTTATTTTCTTCTTATTATAAATATACCTAATATATATATATATATATATTAGGTTCTTACAGGATGATAAATATAATATGTTATGTTTGTGTTAAATATATATTATCAATTTATGTTAGTGTTTTTTGAACCACTTTAAGGTGGGAAACTGTGTACTTATTTCTAGTTTATTTGTTTATGTTTGTGCTTTTTGGACCACATTAGGATAGGGAACTACGTACTTGTTTATGCTTTTAGTTTATGTTTGTGTTTTTTGAACCACTTTAAGGTGAGGAATCATGTACTTGTTTGCAGTCTATTTTATAATAGAAGGTTGGTTTGTTTCTTTAAGTTTTTTTTGGTTGTTTATGTATGTTCAATTTGATAGTTTTTTGCCATTTTATGGTGCATTCAATTTGTGTTAAGCATTCAAGAGAACACAACAAGTCACAAAACATTATAGAGTAAACACCATCAATAGTCACTCAATTATTGACAAATTCCACCAATAGCAACTGAATTTCATTTAGTTACAATCGAATCATTAAACTTTTAAAAAGTACTACCATTGGCCACTCCGTCAAATCCCAATGTTAATTTTTAACGAAACCATGCCATGTGCAAAATGTTAGGGACATTTTAGTCATTTTCCTTTTTTTCCTCCTCTTTTTCCTTTTTTTTCTTTCTTTATTTCCTCTTTTCTTCTTCCAATCTTCTTCCTCCTCTTAATTTTCTTCTTTTTCTTCTTCCATTCATCGCCGCCACCACCGACAAAGCACTTCCAACCCTTTATCGCCATCACCACCCCCTTTCCCATTTTTTCTTTCCCTCCGAATAAGCATGGTTGCTTTTTGCTCAAAATTAGCACATTCTTTTTCCCCCCATGATTCTCACCAAGAAAAATGGTTGCTTTTTGCACCCAAATATAAATTCACAGAGAACAAACCAACTGAAATTTAAATTTGCATAATAAAAAAGGGCAAAAATTTCCTGGGTAGCAAGAACTTGAAGTACAGAACTAAAAACCCTATGCAATAACTTCCATTTCACATACTCCAAATAATTCCCACTAATTTCCCTCGAAAGAAAGAAATTCCTAACATACCCATTACAAATTCTAAACAATTTCCTAAACCCATATTCAAAATCATCAAAAGAAAAGGCACTTCTTTCTAAATAAACGAAATTCAAGTCTTCACCATCCCACAAGTATCGAGAAACACTACCGGACCTTCGAATTACCACTGGTAGGCGCGTAGCAATTGTAGGTTCATCTTGATTATGGAGCTTTTGTTATTCTTCGAATTGAAAGTCGACAGAGATTTTTAAGGAATTTGAGAGAATGAGAGGTTTAATAGAGGGGTTGAGTTTAATGGGTAAAGTTTTTGAGGGAGTGTGGATTTTATAGGAAGTCCATAGGAAATGGAAATGGAGACAATAATTTGAATTGGAAGGAGTATATGAGGTGGTTTGCATGAAAATAGAAAGAAACTGTAGGATTGTGTAGGAGTGAGAGAAGAGGTAGTGAAGCGGCGAAGACTTTGCCTTTCTGTGTATATTTTTTGTGGAATTTGGGTAGTTTTTCAAATGTTAATATATGCGTTTTATTTATTAATATGTATTGTTTTTTTTATATATGTGTGATTTATTTTATGTCCGATATAATGTGCTTGTTAATATATATAATACATGCATCTTTTAAAAAAAAGTATAATAATAATAATAATAATAATAATAATAATAATAATAATAATAATAATAATAATAATAATAATAATAATAATAATAATAATAATATGTAATGGCAGTCTTTTTAACAAATAGATTAACAAATACGAATGTTCCATCAAAAAGTTGAAAGCTGCTTTCTATATCTGTTTGCTTTTATATAAAATATGTAAATGATAACTTGACTATATTAATTTGTGTGCACTCTGTAAAATCTACTTTTAAGATTTAAATCTATACCACCCTAGAGATAATTCAGTGGCGTGCCGAGTATCTCAGCTTTGCAGAACTAGTTCTTTTGGGCCAGTCATTTGATTGAATAGTATAAGTTTTGGACCCCAGACAGTAGGGGATAAACCTTTGACCTTAGAAGTGACTTACAAACTGATTAATATATTTGTACAGCTGATTATTGAAAAGTGTAACAATTCTCTTTACTATTTTATTTACAGTACTTAGAACTTATGATAATCGTTTTTTTTTTTTTTTTTTTTTTTTATAAAAAGAGAAATAATAAGAAAATTATAATAATCCTTGGAATGGTGTTGTTATAAGTTACTCATTGGGCTTGAGAAGTTCGCTCTTTTTATATACATTTCAGGTGATCTTCAGAAATAGGTAAATTTGTAGCTAAACTACTACTAGGAGTAAATAAATTGTGGGAAGTGGAAGGCAGTAAATAAAAGAAATGTTCTATAAGTGATTTTCAAAATAAAATAAAATGATGCAGTATTGTATGGTAAAAGTTATTATAAATGTAATTATAAGCATTCTTGATGTAGTGTTTCTTCGTATGTGATGTTATATATATATGTAACTATACATATTTAATAATAATAAAAATTAGTGTGAAATTTTATTTTGATCCATTCTCAACTTCCATGGGAACTAAGACGTAATAGAGTGGTATCAGAGGAAAACTATATTTAACTATAAGTAGGAAAAAAAATTATAGTTATTTTTAACTTAAATATACATAAAATTATATTAGGAGAACATAATTTTGGAAGATTACGATTTTAGTTGATTAAATGTTATCTTTCGATTCACGTGTATTGTGTGATGTAGATTTCATGGCTAGTCAGCTGAGTGTCAACTTTAATCCACCACCAGCACACCCAAACCTTACTGCATGACAGATTGTGCTATATACAGCTCTCCACATCGCCCTAAATTATTCTACTCTGGCCATTGGAGAGCAAATGGATCTTGTTTAGTGACAACTTCGAGGGAACAATAATTTGGCTGCATAGGCCTTGGAAATAGAGAGGGACAATATAGAATATGAGAGGATAATGTTTAAAGTTATGGGGATAATGTATCCACAACCATTAATTAACCTTGCACATCTAGGACCCTCTAATGGAGTGTAAAACATAAGCAGATATATGTAGTAATGAAGCCTACTAACCAATAATTATAAGCAATTTTTACCATGTTGAAATATGCTTGGGGTTGTACTATGAAAAAAAATAAAGTGTAATAATTGACTATTAAAATGTGCTAGTTAGTAAACTAGCAAGTTCTTGTAGAAAGAACAAATTTTAGTTATGATATATAAATTAATGGTTCACAGTAGTAATCTCTTGTATTTATAATTTATCTAACTATCATGTGAAATGTAAATGAACGAAATGGTAGAATCAAGTACTTGTAATGCTGAGGGTGCTTTCAAAGCAATTAAAAGCCTAGTTAAGTTATTTGAAGAACAAAAGACGAGTCATACCCAGATGAAGGAAGAATGTGTGACTGTAGAACAATTTAAAAAGTTAAATCCTCCGTCATTTAAAGGAACTATAAATATCATGGAAACTGGATCATGGATCATGGAAATGGAAAAAATATTCATGCACTGAAAAGCAACACGTGAAATTCGCATCCTTTATATTATAAGGTATCACTATTGGCAGATGGTGAAAAGGACAATGGAGATTATAAATAAGAGAGAGGAAGTAGAAGAACCATTTCAAACTTGGGATGAATTTCTAGAGGTCTTCCACGAAAAATATTTTTTAGAAACTGTACGATAATAGAAAGAGTTGGATTTTATCCAACTTGCCCAAGAAGGTATGATAGTGGTGCAGTATAAAGCCAAATTTACCTCATTGTCTCGTTATGCACCTCATTTGGTGGCCATAAAAAAAGCTAAGTTGAATAAATTTGAAAATGAGTTCCGAATAGGTATTCGTAGCAATGTGTCGGTATTAAAGCTACAAACATATTTGGAAATTGTGAGCAGGGCTCTAATTGTGGAGCATGACAGCGAGCAATTTTTGAAAATGCCAAAATAAAAATAAAAGAATCAACCATAAAAAAGACCAGAGGGCAGATGAAAGGTGATGATTCATACCCTTTTAAGAAAAATGTCGTTTACTTCAACCATGACTCTCCCCATCTTCTTCCTCAACTTCCAATTCAACTTGTTTTTCAATTGTTACTTCAACTGGTTGTTTACATGTCAAGCAAGCCCGACCTAAGTATTCATTTACTTCAACCCCACCCAAGACTTTATTTACTTTAGTCCTTAACTGTGATATATAAATGCTAACGACCTCATACTTGTTGGGTGATTTGAATAAGGTACGCAACAATGACCAAAAGTGGTCATCATCAAGTAATTGCAATTGCACACCATTATTGTCGAAGTAATGAAAATAGATATTCCCACTACACCCACTTGCTCTGCCCTGTCTTCAAGCTCAAATAGAGACATTAAGGTGACGTTTGATAAAAAAAATAAAAATTGAAACTGAAAGTGAATAAACCATTTGTTTAATTCTGAAAACTGTAACTAAAAAAAATGTTGTTTGTTTGAATATAACACATTTGAAAATTGATTTTTTTTAGTACGACAATTTTTTCATTATTAGTTTATTTGGATCATATGATTCTAAAATGTAAGAGGGTAAAATAGGTATTTTACACTATTTAAAATTAAATTTTCAGTTTGAAGTGGGGAACTTATGATTTAAAACTTTCTATAAAATTTTTAAGTTTTAAGTGGAGAAAATTAAGTTGGCACTTAGTTTTTTTTATTAACAAAGAACTTTAAAACCACTTAAATCTGAAAACTTTAAAAGTTTTTAGATTTAAGTGGTGTTATTAAACAACATCCAAGTCATCATCACAGTAATAAAACATTTTATTTTCCCACCCAAATACTTCTTTTTATTAGTTGTAAAGCTACCCCTATGATGCATTGCACCGGTGAAATAAGATTGATCATTTTCTGCACAAAAATGGATTTTTTTACCATTATTAAAGGGAAGACATATATTAATGTGATGTAAAGCAAAAAAAAAAGGACCACAACCACCACCATTACATAATCTTTATGCACATACAGATAACAAATAAAATGTATATACATTATTATATCTGCCACCATGTTATATTTTACTTTTGTTTATTAAACCCAAAGTATTTAACACATTATTATATACAATATATACACATAACTATATATATCTATACGTAATAGGCGTGCAATAACTCAAAGTATTATACTTACCATAATGTAGACCTTTTTTTTTCATCTTTATGTCCTAAATATCAATGCACAAAGCATATAATTTTCTTGATCAGTGGTGAGGAACCCTAGGTTTTGGGGGTTTCTTTTAAGCAATGGGTCTATACGATTTTAAGCAATGGGTTTATGGTATTGTTGTTGTTTTGATCGTATTTAGGAGTGGGTTTTAAGTCACGTGTGGGTCATGTGCTATTTGGTTTCCCACATAAGCGTCCAAATCAGCATTCCGTCAAGTTATATGGACGGAGTTAATACTAAGGTCTCAATTGAACCATTTTTGCAACTTCAAGGAAGACATTAAGGTTTTTGAAACTTTATGGGATAAATTGAATCTACAACTAAACTTCAGGGTTTAATTTATTTTTTTCCCTTTACAATCTCTTATTGCCACTGTACAATGCAACCTGTACAATCTCAACCATTGATTATAAACGTGTGGCTAAGATGTTGACATATCACCAAGCTATTACGAATATAGCAAACACACACCATCCAAAATTTTTAGACCGTAAAGGCGTCGGCATTTCTATCTCGCTTTTGTTAAATTATATAAATTTAGAGAGAGAATATATATAAATATATATATATATATATCTTTTTCACTTTGTATAACTTTTTTATGGATTCATTAACAATAAATTAAGATTTTGATCATAAATGCTTTGGTAATTTGCTTATTACTTTTTAAAGGGTAATTCAATCGAATAAACCTAAAAAGGAAAAAATAGCACTAGTTTGATCATATAATAATGTCAAATTTGGTGGGTTTCTCTATTATATTTAAATGCAGTCTGCACTAGGAAGATGAAGAGATTGAAGGTTGTAATTACGAGAAAGGATGATGCAAGGATCTAGATATTTCCAGATCCAAAAACTTTGAATTAATTCCTTACTTTCATAAAACATAGATTCTGGCAATGTAATGTACTTGGACTATTGTGTCGATTCGAATAAATCATCCTTTCCACGGAGGTCAATCTCTGCCTGTTAGGCAAGAGGACAACAATTTACAAATTCTGTCTTTAGTAGGACTCGTATTTTTATTACTATGAAATTCATAAAGGAAGTAGTTGATGGCGGGTTCCCATTTTCATTTTTATAGCGACCAATCTTGCATGTGTTCCTAAAAAAAGGAATTTGTCCATTTTTTGGGATCTCAAAGGGGCGTGGAAACACATTCATAAAAGAGGAGGGGGAAGATTCTAGATGAGAATTTGGGGACTATAGATAATATTTGTTGAGAATTTAAATAGAGAAATAAAGAGAAAAGAAAGATAAAGAAGTATATAAAAGAGATAATGGGTTATAGGGTCTCAGTTCGTAATGTTTTATAACTTTAAAGACATACTCATGTTAATAAAGAGAATTAGTACTAATTTCATAATTTGATTTTATGATAAGGACATTTTTCATAATGTTAATTTATTTTAAGGAAAATAATAAATGTTGATGGACAAATATACCCCGATTTAGAAGTTGAAGTGGATGCTTGTGTCTCATCTCGGACAAGTATCTCTCTCTCTCTCTCAAAATCAATCCATCCATCCATCCTTTTTTTTTTTATCTACACTATAGTATACTTTATCTCTTTCGGTCAGCACTACTAACTAGGAGTCGTGCAGGAGGACTGGTAGTCAAAAAACATATATATATATATATGTATATATGCTCTATTTTCTTTTCTGCACCGTTCGTATATAATAGTAAGTAAGTTTCTTCACTTCAAAATCCATTTATTCAATAAATTTCACCATAACCATAACCATAATATTCTTCTTCTTTTCTATTTTTTCTTTTTATAATTAATTTAATAATATATATATATATATATATAATGAAAATTTGTTTTTATTGCGTTGAAGTTGTTGGAACAGTGCCCTTAATTTGTTGATGGACGTGTGGTGTTAAAACTATTTTAGCACATTCAGTTTAATTATATATGTTCACCTGATCGAGGTGCTAAAACATTTTTAGCACTATTCTAGTATTGAACAATTTGTGCTAACACTGTTTTAGCACCATGCGATTAGTTACTTTGAACAAAAATGGTGCTAATTTTGTTTTAGAACTTTTGAATTTCGTTGTTCTTTGTTTTCTATTAGTGATAAATCTGTCTAGCACCATGTAAATAGTTACTCTATTCTAGAGAATTCTTGCTAAATCTGTTTTAACACCTTGATGTGTAAAATTGGATGGTTGCTAAAACTGTTTAAGCACTTCAGTTTAGTTATATGTGTTCACATGAGGTTTTAGCACCATTATAGTGTTGGACAATTGGTGCTAAAACTGTTTTAACACCATGTGATTTGTTATTTTGTTATGAGCAATTGGCAATAAATATGTTTTAGCGCCTTAAATTTAGTTGTTTTCTGTTTGCTATTGGTGCTAAATCTGTTTTAACACCTTGAATTTTATTGTTCTTTATTTTGTATTGGTGTTAAAACCCTTTAGCACTATTCTAGTATTGGATAATTGGTGATAAAACTGTTTTAGCACCATGTAATTAGTTACTCTGTTCTAGACAATTGGTGCTAGATCTGTTTTAGCAACTTGAATTTCATTATTCTCTGTTTTCTATTTTAGTATTGGATAATTGTTACAAAAATTGTTTTAGCACCATGTGATTAGTTATTATGTTCTCGACAATTGGTGCTAAATTTGTTTTAGCACATTGAATTTCGTTGGTTTATGTTTTCTATTGGTGCTAAATATTTAGCACCATGAATCATAACATTTTGGTCCATCTAAACAAAGGGATATGATAATGCTAATTTTAAGGCTTGTTTGTGGATGTTAGTTTTAACATGAAAAAAATAAATAAAAAGTCTTATTGGATCATTTGCATGTACGTAGTCTCATATAATATAATTCTAACGCATTTTTAATTCAAACATTTGCCCTGATTTATATATATGTGTGTGGCTTGATTTTAATTAAATCTTTTAATAAGTCACAAACAATAGTATCATTAATCGATCCGTGGTTTGAGTTAGCGACGAAAAGCTGGACGTACTCAAACAAGAGACTTATGATAATAAAGAAGGGGCTTTAATGTCTTTTTTATGCAGTATCCTTAATTTATATTATTAATTTATAAATGTCATTTACAATTATATTATTATTGAAATGAGTTCTTTTGCCCAATTGCTCCTATCAAAAATAGAGAGATAATTCAAATTTAGAAAAAGAGCAAATATGAAAATTTTCGCTGGTTATCCAACAATACAATTATGGCCTCATTATACAGAATATTCATTCACACCAGGGGCCATGTGTTCAACTTATCACATATCTCAACTTATTTTTTTATCTTTTCACACATGTTAATTGTGTTTTTTTTTTCTTCACGTTTTCTATTAAATGAAACTTAAATTGTTAATTTTGCTACAGGTTACGTAATTGCAAAATTAAAAAAGGAAATTCTACTTACACCACCAAAATAACTTAAAACCACCCAAAGTAAAAAAAGTACAAAAATAGACTAATTCACACCACACTTTTCTTATGGTAAAATTAAGATAAAATTAAGGAAGGTGTGTGGTGTTTTAAGTAAAAATATAACACTTAAATTGTGGTAAAATTAAGGAAGGTGTGTGATATTTTAAGTAAAAAATATATTACTCAAACATTACCACCACACTCTTCCCGTGCAAATACTGGGCTTAAAACTTTCTTCGCACGGAACCACCAGATTTACCATGTACGTGATTGCTCATTCATGATTATTGGTTGTTTATTCTCATATATATATATATATATATACATACATACATATATGTACATGGATAATGAAGCTATTTATTTTGTTTTAAAAAGGGAAGAAGAAGATGAAAAACTTGAAGATTATCTAAATCATTCAAATATCTACATTGCTAATGAAGCATTGTGCATTGGATTATGTATATATATTCATCTTTTCCTTCTTTCAAAGCTTGTAAAAATGAGTTCCATTTTATAAAACGGAACATCGTTTTCGGTCACACAGAGCCGATAAAAGAATACTTATTCGACAACACGTTACGAAGAATAAAATAATAAGTCGGTATTAAACTATCGACTAATATGCAACATACTCAGTGTTTTCTTGATGATTTAAATTTACATTCTCGGCTATGTGTTGCTGAGTATTTCTTTATAATTTTTATTTTCTAAAATATTATATTATATACTCCAGGGTTTATCTTTTGTCTTAAAATCATTGAATGATACCTACCAAACTAATACCGATGCTCTAGTTCCGATAGAAGTTGATCATGTTTCGACAAAGTAAGTATATTTCCCCTACCATTTTATATTTTATTATAAGTTTTAGATAAGATACTAAATACTTTATATCATTATTATAGGTATTTGAGTCACGGACATCTTTTAGGCTCATTCAGATTCAATAGTACTTGCAAGGTGTTTTCCCTCAGTGGTAATGGTTGATTGTACTTACAAAACCAATTGATACCAAGTACTTCTCCTTCAGATTGTTGGCAATACATCTTCGTCGAAGACCTTCTGCATTGCATTAGCATTACTATATAAAAAGCGAGAAAACAACTATGAATGGACATATACACATTTGAAGAATTTGTTTGACCCTAACGCTCTCCCTAGCATTTTCTTTAGCGATAAGGAAGAAGCTTCCATGAATACAATCGAGAAAGTTTTTTCGGATGCACATTTATTGCTATGCATTTTTGACATATCGAAAAAAGTTGAATAACATTGTAAACAAATTTGCAATACAAAAGAAGAGTGGATGAATTTTATCCAATGGTGGCACGCTGTAATGGTCTCTGGACATGTTGCAATTCTTAACTTTCATGATATCTTATGAAGTGTTGGGCAAGTAGGCGAAGTTATTTTTTGACACTGTATAGTATATGAGACCAATATATTCATCAGTGAAGTAAATCTTGATTTTTTGTTTTTTTGTGTATATAAACATATTTTTCATGTCATATGATTTTTTTTAATACTGTATAGTTAACCATGACTTTTAATGAAAATGAAGATTATAATTAACCAATTTATCTTGACGTCTCGTATGTAAGTTAACACTGTATACGTATGAGTTATTTTATGGGTTCATTGTTAGAAATTATGTGTGAAATTAAAGCACATATATTCCTTTGAAAACATACCCAATGCTATAAATTTACAATGATCGACAATTTACAGCCGAATATAAGAAACACATTCGGCATATAATTGCCGACATTATCTTATGTTTTAAGTGATGAATTGCCGACTAATTATATATAATTCGGTTAGTTTTATCTTGCCGAACAGAGTACTTTGGCAAAAAAAAAAATGGTTGGTTGTACATTGCTGAATTCTAGGAATCGGCAACCAAGTGCCAATATCAATATGTTTTTTCGGTAACACTGTGCCAATGTTGAGGAAAAAATTCGGCAAGAGTTAACCGCATTTTCATAATTTTCAAAAATCTTGTCACAAATTACAAAGTTACAAAACCAATAGACTAAGTCAAGTTAATATATTACAATAAAATTGATGTAGAATCTCGTCCATTTTTTTTTAAAAAAAACACTAATAATATACCATAATCTAAGCGCTTGTACCTAGTACAAAAAAATGATTCTACTTAGTACAAAAATCAATTACACCATAATCTAAGCGCTAGAGAAACCAAAAAAATATTCCTATTGTTTTTTACCATAATCTAAGCGCTTGTACCTACTACAAAAAAAAATGATTCTACCAAGTCAAAGAACCAATTACACCATAATCTAAGCGCTAGATTCTATCAAAAAAATATATTCATTGTTTTTACCAACTTAAAGAACCAATTACTAGCGACATCGCTTCTTGCTTTGTGTTGAGACCAACTAATTCTTTATATTACATACCAAAGACACAACAAGTGCCAACAGAAGCAACATCACCCATTTCTTTGCACACTTGAGTGATTTATTGCATTGATCACATTTTCTTCGTACTTCTTCTCTTTTTCTCTTTTCATTTTCCACATTTTTCATCAAATGTGTGTTCAATAACTTTACCCCTTCAACAACTGCCCTGAAATCCTCTTTTTGCACAGCAAGGTTGTTCATTTGATGATAAACCTCTTTCATATCTTCTATAACACTTTTCTCCTTGTCCACCCAATCAAAAAAGTTATAGCATTGATTACCATATTTTTTGCACCCAAAGAATCTTTTCCCAGGGTTCTTTGATGCCCACGAAACTCTAATTGGAGCTACCTCTCCACAATAACAAATGACAAATGAACAAGATGAATTAGAGTTGGCAGACATTTATGTGCAAATGAACAAGATGATAGAGTCACATTTATTCTATGTAAATCAATATTGTAAATGTAATGCTTAAGAACACTACATTTTCGATTTCAAAAATTGTTTGAAAGCTTCAAATCAGTTAATTAAAACTCACAACCTTCAATGATTTATGAAATGATTTACAAAATTAAAATCTTACCTTTTGCAATCTCAGTGGGGAGCTTCAAATTGGTTGACATCTAGCTTCGATTTTGTGATTATCCGCCTTCAATCTCAATTCAAAGCTTTAATTCACCTTCAATCTCAGACTATAACACACACACACACACATATATATATATATAGTTTACAAGTTCTTTCATCCTAACAAAACTACTTGAGATTGATCTGAGTACATATTCTGACTAGAAAAACCACAAAGTTACCATAATAAGGGAACCTTTAAAAAAATTTAAGTGGTATTTTAAGAAATTTTGTGTACTTTTTATGATAAAATTTAGTATGTACTTTGTTGTATATGTAGGAGTGTTTTAAGAACTTTTTCTTATTTTTGTGGTTTTTTCCGGCTCGCGGTAATTTTCAAAATTTTTTGTGGTATAAGTAGAATTTCCCAATTAAAAAGTGTGGTAAGAGACGGCGGAGCGGAAAACGGCGTCAAATTTATGGTGCAATGAACGACATCGTTTAGCTCTTTTGGTGACTCATCAACCCTAAACCCTCGTCTCCTCCACCCAAAACGATAATTTTCCCTCTTACAAACTCGATAACGATTCTCTCTAACCCACCCTACCCAAAATCGACTCTCAGTCTGCTCGAACTCACCCAAATCAAACCCTAATCTGCTCAAACCCACCCAAAGTCTTCTCTCAATCTTCGATTTCGGACCTAATAATTTGAGGTGGGTAATCGATTCCTCTCTCTAGATTACTGATTGAACCTATTTGATGATACTGAATATTGATATTGGTTTTGATAGTTTAGTTGAATTAGTTTGTCAAATTCTGTGTTTTGCTTCTACACTAATTTGGATTTAGAGTTGCTCAACGTTGCCTAAAATTTATTAACAACTACTATTTTCAGGTCTATGTACTCATTTCAGTAGGCTAACCGGCCAGCGAACGAGTTCAGTTTAGTTTAGTAATTGCGGAAGTAAGTAAGAAAGATGTCAGAGAAAGTGCGACACGGCTTGCGGGACTACGATGCTTTGAAGGAATTATTTAGGCACCACATTGAGTCTTACGATCACATGGTCGAATATGGAATTGAGACAGCGCTTATGAACATCAAGCCTGCTGAGCTCTACGACTCGTTCTCCAAGACAAGCCTTAGAAATATCCTTTCTTTCTTCACTTTTTCTTCGTCTTAATTAGTTTGAAGTGGTGTTTGTTGCTAACTATTAATGATTAATTGATGTATATTCAGCACTAGGAGGTAGATATATAATGTTTGTTGTCTCATCTCTTAATGCTGAATTGGATTAATTTAGTTTAGTGATACTTTATTCCGATAATACCCTTATTTTTTTCATTAATTGGGTATTGATGTATATATAATAACAATGAGGTAGTGAAATTATAAAATGGTCATATATTCAGCATTTAGAGCCAAATAAAATAATGAATATTTTTCAGAGGTCTCATTCGTCGTTCAGCATTAAGAGTTCAGTATTCAACGTTCAGCATTAAGAGGCTAAGAAAACAAATGAGTTCTAACTCTTAACTCATTCAATCTCCTAGATTGTCAATTTTTCTTTTTGTTTAATTCTTCATTACTTCTGTGTTTTATTTTGCCTGGTACTTCAATTATACGGGAATTGTTTTGTATGGAATTTGTTTTCACGGGAAAGAAACTAAGTGGAAGTGGTTTTTGAATTGCACCAAGATGAACGGCAGTAGCTAAAGTTATTGAGAAATTGTTGAGGAATTTCCTTTGGGAAGGTTTTGATAACAGGAAAGGAGTGCATTTGGTGAGGTGGGATAACGTTACTAAAAGTAAGAAGATGGGTGGTTTAGGCATTGGTAATATAATTAAAAGAAATGAGTCTCTCCTTGGCAAGTGGGTTTGGAGATTTCCACTTGAGCAAAATTCTTTTTGGCATTCTATCATTAGGAGTAAGTACGGCATTCAAACTAACAGGTGGGATTCCAATGTGGTGCTAAGAGGATCGTTCCGTAATCCATGGAAAGCTATTTCTCTAGGGATAGAGAAATTTGTGGGCTACATTTGATACAAAGCTGGTGATGGCGAAAAAATCCGGTTCTGGACAGATTGTTGGGTGGGAGATTCCTCTCGGCAGTTCTTTTTCCGAGATTATACAAAATTGCCTCCAATCCAGATTCTCTCATTGAATCTAATTTGATATGGGTGTAGAATTCCTCTTATTCATGGGATATATCATTCCGGAGGAACTTTTATGAAAATGAAATATCTGACTTCATGAATTTACTGGAGGTGGTGGGTGCTTGGAAAGTGAATAGATAAAAGGGATTGTAGACTTTGGGTGGGTGAAAAATCTGGTGTATTCTCTTCAAACTCATTCTTTGAGAGGTTAACTTCTTCTGATGAGGAGAGGCCCTTCAGCCCTTACAATATGATTTGGAAAAGTGCGGTACCCCCGAAAGTTAAAGTTTTAGCCTGGTTATTTGCTTGGAGGAAGGTAAATACATGTGATGTGTTGCAATCAAGGAATCCGTTTTTGCAAATATCCCTAGCTTGGTGCACTCTATGTAGAAGGGAGGGTGAATCGATAGATCATTTATTAATGCATTGCCCGTTTGCACAGTCTATGTGGAATAATATTTGTAGGGAATTAGATTTACTTGCTGTATTCCCATATACCTGGTTCAACTTCTTGTCTGTTTCATGGAGTTGGAAGGGGAATAAGAAGAAATTCAGAATTTTGTGGAAGTGTTGTTGTTTGGCAGTGATGTGGTGTTTATGGAAGGAAAGAAACACCAGAACTTTTGAAGACAAGGAGAAGGGCATGGAGGAGACCTGGCAGAGAATTAAAGCACTGACTTCGCTATGGGCTTTTTCATCTAAAGCATTTTGCATTCTATCAATTTCGGATATTTCCAGAGACTGGGCAGCTGCTGTATTCTAGGCAGTGTTTTAGTGTTCTCAGGGATGTCCTTGTTTAGTATTTCAGTTTTGGTTTGTTTATAGTCTGGGTTTATTTTGATTGTTCTCATGTCCTTTATTTAGGTGGTCTGAGGGCCATAGGCCCATGTATTTTGCTCTCCCAGGCTGATTGTGGACTACTCGTCCTCTTCCAGTCTATTCTGTTTGTATTGGTTTTATTTCATCAATATAAGTTCTTTGTTTCTGAACCAAAAAAAAAAACACGGAGATAAAATGGTGTTATTCAGCACAGCCTAATCGTTTATGCTTATTTATAACTCGGATTGATTTATGTTTGATTCTTAACTTGTATCATACTCTGGTTTGGAAAACCCGAATTGTATCCACCTCAAAAGGAACGAGGATCCCGGGCCATGTATGAAGCTTTGTGTCCTTTCGAAGTAAGTATTTGTTCTTGTCAAATATGTTTGAATACGGCCTTTGTTTTCCCTTTTCTTTATTATTCTTGTATTCATTAACTTTCCTAATTCTGTGCATTGAACAGTGCAGACAAGCTAGAATTTCATATTCTGGAAAGTTTTTGGTGGATATTTGCTTTCAATACGGTGATGGACCTGTTATAAGGGAAAAGTTCAACTTCGGTCAGTTTCCTGTAATGCTGAAGGTAACTAGATGATATGTGCTCTCTGGAAGTGCTAGTTAGGTTTGAATGATTATATTTGGGAAGACAAAGCAATAATGGGGGTAGTTAAATGCCTTAGTACTAGTGAGCCTGTACTGATGCGAAATGGTCGTCACTTGTACCCTATTGTTAAATCATCATCTCTTTGAAATCTTAAGCTGTTAGATAGTGATTTTACAATATATATCTTGCTTTTCCAAACTCCCCCTCATGTGCGATCCCCCTCACATGCTTTCAATAACTCTTGGTCTTGTTTATGGTTACTGCTTCACATCTGGTTGATCCTTATGCTTTTATGCAGTCAAAACTTTGTAACTTGAGAGATGCTGATCCCCGAAAACTCGTTGATCACAAAGAAGAGTCGACTGAAATGGGCGGGTAAGTTGATTCTATCATTTGAGGAATATTCACTATTTTCTTAGTGTTCTATGTCTTGAACTTTATAGAATCAGATTTGTGTTTCCAATTGTATCAACTAACTCATATGTTTTCGGTAAGTTACTTGTCTATAGAATGAAAAAAAGGTTAAAGTTTTTAGGTAATGGTATTTGGCAGAACGAGGTTGAAATTGCAGAAGGGGGCAATATGAAAAATGGAGGAAAAAGGGGAAATTAGCACGCAGCAGAAACATATCAACTAATGCAGTCACTCACTTTTACCAGATTCACTTTTCTGTATACCTCCTTTAACACTACTATTTTCTCTATATTGTAGGTATTTCGTGCTAAATGGGCTTGAGAGAGTTGTTCGTCTACTAATTGTGCCAAAGCGAAACTATGTAAGCTTTTGATGGTAAAGTAGTTTCAATCATTCAAAAATTAGGGGAAGACTACAGCCTACAGTTGACAGAAGTTAGCTGTAAATAACCCTGATAGTACATGTGGCTGTTTCCTTTCAGTTTTTCCCTAAAATCATTTCCTTATGGTTTCTATTTGTCAAATTTATATCGGTTAGATATTGTGCTACATTGCAGCCAATGAGTACAGTGCGAAATTCATTTCGTGATCGACGAGAAGGATATACTGATAAAGCTGTTACAATAAGGTTCTCTCTTCTTTACTTCTTGGTTCATTGTTTCATTGTCTTGCCGCTTTTCTCCTTTTCTTTGGAATTCAGAGAAGTTAGGCAAGATTGTATTTGCCCTGTCATCCCAAGTGGTTTTGCCATAAAGGTAGTAATAGTTACCGATTTTTCCTTTTAACGAGTGCATGAGAGATTTGTTGTGGAAGAAAAAACGATTGATTGAAATGCAGCCTTTTGTGCTTATAAGGACATTCGGTGTCATTTATGACAGGCCGACAAGGATAAGCCGGTTCAAGAATCTCACTTTTTCAATAAGGAACTTTTGGGGAAGTGTCTATGAAGAATTGTGGTGGAAGAAGGGAGCTTGTAGAGGTACGCTGGTTTGGGTCCGTATGGTTGACCTGCATATATGCCCCATAAGATTGGGGATTGTGTTGTTTCATTGCGGAGGGGGTTGGGAGATTTATTTTGAGCAGACTGCTCTTTCTTTTGGAGATGATAGAAAGGTAGGAATTTGAACGAATATCTGGTGCCACAACTCTCCATAATTACTTGTTTTTTTAGCGGTTCAGCCAAGGACGGATGTATTGGGGACCTTTTTTTTTCCGGGGGGGGCGCACGCATGGTTAGCACCTAAAATTGGTACCAATATTGATATCATCAAAAGGTATCCTTGTCTGGTATATGACATTATTTATAGTACTTACAAAAGAAACCAACTAGACTTTGAACAGCACACCCCAATTCTACTAAAAGTCCTATTAATTTAGCAACCTTCTCTCCCAAAAGCTTAAGCTCTTAGGTGATGGGACAGCAATGCCTATCGTGCTCTCCAACACTCCTCTTCACGTGTGACCCCCACTTGCACGTAGAGAGGCAAACCATGGTTCACCTAGTGCACAAACACAACCAGTGCATACTGCACATATAAAGGGGGAACAATTGTAAGCGCCAATACTTTGAAGGGCTGAAACAGAGACCTTGCAGTATACGGAGCTTTTATACTATGTGAGGAACCATCTCTCCCAAACGCTTAAGTTGATAGGTAGTGGGCCAACAATGTATGTCATGCTTTCCAACAATTATACCCAAATAATACCAAATAACTGAAAATAATAAAACTAGTATATTAGCTAGCTAGCTGTCTTCTGTGTCATCTAAATTGCATATGTTTTACATGGAAATTCCTAACCGTTTGATGGTAATGCATTTGCCTATTTTGTTGATTTTGTTGTTCTCATTAAATTCCTTAATCCTGATTAATGTTCTAAAGATCGCTAGGTGTTCCTAGGGTAGTGAGGGGAACTAGTGCCTAAATAAAATTCTAAAAATGACTTCAAGAGCTTGCTAAACAAAAATTCCCATAATTCAAACAGGAAAAAGGATAGTTTTTGATACAAAAAGGAGTTAAAAGACTCCATTTTCCTTGCTGAATTGCCATCCTACAAGACTAGGTGGCCACCTAGCTAGGCTAAGCGGCAGACCACCGCCTAGTGCCTAGGCGGGTATTTTTAGAACATTGTTCCTGTTAATTTAGTGTTCCAGAATATTGAAAACTTAAAATCTAGAAGTTTTTGAAAATCAGGGGTCATGGAGTCAGAAGACAAAGAACCCTCGAGAATCTAAAGGTTCGTGAAAACCACAACAATCTTCTAAATACTCCTATGTTTTGGGTCGCTATATGGGACTCTCGAGTGTTCCCCTCCTATTAGTAAAAAAGGACCGAAGTTGTTCTTTTCATTCATTCAAGGAAACAAGTTTGAGATATTACAATGCTTGATTGGGTTTTCTTAAAAGAGACAAGCGTTACATCCAATAGAGGATCGTGCAAATCCTCAGTAGTTGGGAGTTGGGACTAGTCCGGGCATGGTTGAATCCTGGAGATAGAATGGTTAAAATCCCCATGCACCTTGTGGGAGGTTTTGCATATTTTCTTGTGGCGACTAAGCACCCTAAGCCAAGGATATACATATGTTTATTTTAGCCACCGCTAATTTGGTTTATAGACCGTATCTTCTGAGAAATACCTTGAAACATAATAATTTTTTTAGTTACATCTTTTTTGTGAGAAAAGCCAAGACAGTGATGGTGGAACAGTAACTATTTTGCATTAGTTAAATATGGAGAAAAAGTGGAATAACATTAAGGGTGCGTTTGGTTATACGGTTTTATAACTATCTTAGAATAGCAATTCTTAAAATTGCAAGGCCATAAAATTACAATATCATTGTTTGGGTTGTTTGTAGTTTTCATTTTGAATTCTACTAAAATTCCAAATTTATTTGTTTGGCTACTTTGTATAATTCATTTCAAATTCCAAATTTCTATGCATACGTAAACATATATCACTGGTATTATATACATATATATACTATTTAAGTGTGCGGGGGTGGGTGTAAAAAATGTTGTGTGCGGTGTTGGCTGCTGGGGGTTACTTGTGCACATGGGAAGGTTTTTGTTTGGATGGGGGTGGTTTTTTTTTATTAATTTTTTTAGAATTTCATGAGAATTGGAATTGGAAAACTCTACTTCTCATATATAATTCAATCCTTTAGAATCGACCGGAATTCCAAAACCATGACCTTTTTGTCCATCCAAACAATGGAATTCCAAAACCATGCTCCAATTCCAATTCGATAGCATGGAATTGGGGTTGCCAAAAACACCCTAAGAGTTTGTTTGAAAACAAACATGGAATTAGGGTAGAAAATATGTATTTCCAATTTTCCATGCAATGATGACATATTTTACAACTTTCGGTGTTTGATTTTCCACATTTACCTAGAGTTGAACCTTTTTTTTTTTTTTCCTTGGAAGCTCTTTTCCACCTTACCTCAAGTTCATTTTCCTTGGGGGGCGGCTAAGAATTAAAACCCTAGTATTTTGCATCATGTAATTGTACCATGGGATTAGAATTGCCAAGATAATGAGGCAATCAAACACAACCAAAAGATGAAAAAGTACGGGTTTTCCAAGTTCTCCATGAAAAACTTTGCCAATCAAACACACCCTAATAATGTTGATGTTCATTAAAGTTTTTGTGATTTTGTTCTTGAGAATGGCCGTCTTCTGGGCTTATAAAATGTACCTTGGGTACCTGACAAAGGAAAGCAATTCATAAGTGACAATTTATGAGATATTCCAATCAAAAGTAAAAATTAGTGAAGTTACTGAAAAATGGTTTCTGAACCTGAACTAGATGCTGTTAAACATTCCAAAGTTTCTGGTTTCATGTTTTCTCTTGTGGGTATCTTTTAACTGATATTTATCTTTACTTATCAAACAATTTTAAGCTGCATAATGATTCACTCTATTCTCATGTCAGATGTGTCAGAGAAGATCAATCTGCGGTAACAGTTAAATTATATTATCTTAGTAATGGAAGTGCAAGACTAGGATTCTGGTGAGTATTGCTTATTGTTTATTACAATGTTAGATCTCTACTCTAACCACTCCAACCCCCCCCCCCCCAAAAAAAAAAAAAAAAACCACCCACCCACGCAAGTAACTCCAATTATGACAAAAGCATAATCTGTTCATTTTTGTAGGATACAAGGGAGAGAGTTCTTGCTTCCTGTGGGTGTTGTTCTAAAGGTGAGGTGGTAATAAGCATTTTGAGTTATTTCCATGTTGCTGGTTTTTTTTTTTTTTGATGACCATGGGTGTCGGGGTCCCTCCCCCACTAATCCCATGAGACCCTGGTTGCTCGACCAGGAGACGCTCCCAGTGGCCCAAGAAATGTTTCACGCAGCGGGGAATCGAACCTGAGACCATGTGTCTACCCACACAGTCCCAAGTTCGTCCTTACCGCTGTGGAAACCCCTTGGGTCTTTCCATGGTGCTGTTATTGAAGGCTTTCTACAATATTTAACATGAAGTCTACAATAATCCAAGTTCGCAGTCAGTTTGTGGTATTAATTTACATGTCTACTCTCTTTGGCTCTACTAGGAGTCCTTTATTTCCATTTCGGGATATCTCATAATGTTCCACTTTGAATAGCCAAGGGACTAAATCTCATAATATTCAAAACATTCTGGCCTTTGCATTTTTTTTTTCAAAATTGGAAACAAGAGATTTTATGAATAACTGTGGTTGAAATCACAATGAAGCGGACCAGCAAATCCACCAAACTAGGAAATGAACAAGAAAACAGAGGTAAAGAGCTAAAATACAACAGATATAAAATATAGCTTTATGAAAAGAACATAGTTGGGATAAAAATTCTCCACTTCTCTCTTCTTCCTGCCCTACAATTAGCTCTCAAGGCAAAGTACATGTTGACTAATAACCTTCGCCGTTGATACCATGAAGTCAAATTCTTGCTCAAAGGTTTGACTAAAAAAGACACTCTTTCATGTTTTTTTTTTTCTAACCTCATTGTTAGATTAACATGATTTAGAAAACCTTCTTGTGTCAAAGATAACTTTTATCATAGGATTGGCAACCAAAAGTGCTGGCAGGGTGGATCATTATAAGCTATAATTCATATATGTAAAAGATGTATATTGGTGTGCTCTAGATGCATGTTATGCATAGAAAATCTTAAACTCACACTTCAATTGTTTTTGGAATAAGTACATGTACTTCAAAATATCTGTTTTGGTATTTTTAAATATAAATTCTTCCAGTTGCTGGAATTCGGTGAGGGACTCCTATTATTTTATTCTGTAGCTAGTTGTGTGGTCTAAAAGGGGAGGTTCATGCATCGCTATGCTCATCAGCTCATCTACATTAAATTGAGTAGTAGGGGCTGGAGTGTCGAGTGTCATATGTTTTCTTATTTGTTATTATGTAAAGTAGACCTAAACAAACCCATTCTTGTTGAAGAAAACTTCTTTAACTACGGATAAAATTGTTGGCAGCCAGAGAGAGGTAACAGTGTATTAACGATAAGCTAGAGATTAAATCCTGTAATCCATTAATGGTGTTATGTTCCAGATTACTTGTTTATGCAGTCTCCTTGTTCACACAAGTTGTATTTAATTTAGGTTGCTTGGGTTTAGGTGGAGTTGGGTAAGGAGGTCCCAGGGGTTGGCACCCTTTAGCTATAACTATAGGAGAATTTCTAAAGGAAAAGAAATGAGTTTTGGAGCCATAATTTTTTAGTCCTATGAGACTATGTTGGGGTGATAGGTATATTTTGTAATTTAGGTTCAACAGAGTTTTATTATATGTTATAACTCTGTTAGATATTTGGTGATATAAAGAAGTATTCTTTTGCCTTTTCTTTAGATTGATCTAACATTATGGATATGCTAGCTATGTATGTTCATGACTTCATAGGAGGGAGTGTAGTCTATCATACGCACCTGAGGTTTATCTATGTAGTATTCCTTTATGTGTTAGTATGTATAGAGGAGTTAGACGATGAACCTAGTTGTGGGTTATTTATTCTCTTCTATGTTCGATACACTCAAAAGTGGAAAAAGGGTGTGGCTGTGTGCTACTATTCTGTTGTTTCTTTCAAGCTATGTTCATTATGCATTGACAAATTTTTTAATGTTGTAAAACAGTTTCTTACTACCTGTCCTTGCTGACAGGCCCTTGCTGACACCAGTGATCATGAAATTTATGTGACTTTGACGTGCTGTTACAATGAGAAATACGAGAGGGTAAAGGGATCTGTTGGTACTCAACTAGTTGGTGAAAGGGTGAAAATTATTCTTGATGAAGTTCAGGATTTGTCTCTTTTCACTCGGGAACAGTGTTTGCAGCACATTGGTAGTTTAATAATTAATTACTCATTTAGTTAAATAATCATTCATAATTTTATATGCAGTGATTTCCTTCTTTTTCTTCAGGAGAGCACTTCCAACCTGTTATGGATGGAATGGAAAATGAAAAATATTCTGTTGTAAGTTATGTTTTAGTCATGCTTTTAACTATGGTTTGTTTCTTGGAAAGTATAGGAGGGTTAACACGATCTTTTACAATGCAATTGGTTTAAGGGACTTTCTGTCTCATTTTTTTTTTATTATTATCTTGAGTTTCTTCCCTTTTGTTTTGTAGGTTGCTGATGCTGTTCTAAGAGACTACATATTTGTCCACCTAGATAATAATCACGATAAATTCAATTTGCTCATGTGAGCTACTTTTTTTTTTTTTTTTTAAATTTCTTCTTTTATTCTTTGCTGGCGATGTCGCAGCATCTGTTCCTTTTTGTTTTCTCCCTTGTTTCTTTTTTTGCTTTAAAGTATTTTTTTTGGGGGGATTTTTGTCATCTTTAACTTGTTGATATATTTTATTATTTCAGCTTCATGCTGCAGAAGCTTTTTTCTTTTATAGATCAGACTTCTATGCCGGACAACGCAGATTCATTGCAAAACCAGGAAGTGTTACTTCCAGGCCACTTAATTACTATTTATGTCAAGGTAGAAAGGGGTTGGTTTATAATTGCTCTGTATATGACTATATCTTCATTCTTTCAATAATTGTAAGATGTAAGTACTATTAAGGTGCACAATTGTGATGGATCCGAAATATGAGGCCAAATTCTTTCCCATCTCCAATTTGGTGTATTTTATGCAAGAAAGAAGGGAAGATTATTGACAATTTATTTGCGAACTTTTACGCTTTTCTATTGGAATAAGCTTCAGAGTCAGAGTTGGTAGGAGGGTAGTAATTTATCTAAAATTTTATTATGAACTACTTGCACTTGATTGGTTGATGGTGGGGGAATAGATAGAGGACAAATTGTTTGCGGAGAAATATTATATTGTCTTTGCCGTGGCCCTTGTGGTTGAAGTGAAATGGGAGAAAATTTGAGGATAAGGTTTTTGAGAAAGAAAATATTGGGGAGAGTTAAATTCCAAAATCACAAAATAGCTACTGTCACAAAAAGCCATTATAGTGTAACAATTGTGGTTTGCAGGTTTATTGGGAATTGTAATATTTCTAGAAGTGGAAGGGACTCCAGAGTGTGGGTGGGAGATAAATCTGGTCAGTTCACAACAAAGTCATTCTTCGAGATTATTACACGTTCCACTGTAGCAGGGGATTTTGAGCCTCATGACATGGTTTGGAAGAATGGAGTACCGTCAAAAATGAAAGTTCTGGCCTGGCTTGCTGCGCATAAGAAGGTAAGTACGGCAGATTTGTTGCAGATCAGAAGGCCGTATCTACAATTATCTCCCTTGTGGTGTGTTATGTGCAAGAGGAGTGGGGAAAGCTTAGATCATTTGCTATTGCATTGCTCTTTTGTGCACTCTATCTGGTGCAATATCCGTAGTGACTTTGACATGGTTGCTGCTCTTCCAAGTTCATGGCACAATCTTCTTATAGATAGATGGTATTTTAAGGGTGATAAGAAGAAGTCTAAAAAGTTGTGGAGAAGTAGTTGTCTGGCGGTTTCATGGTGTGTGTGGAGAGAGAGGAATTCCAGAATCTTTGAAGGCTAGGAGGAAAATGTGGAAGAGATTTGGCACAGAATCAAGGCATTGGCATCTTTGTGGGCATTTTCTTTAATGGGTTTGGAGGTCTTTCGGTCTCTGATACAGCTAGAGATTGGAAAGCTGCATTGGTGTAGCAGAGTGGTGGAAAGTAGTATTTTTAGCCTGGTTGTATAGTTATTGCTGTTGGTTGGTTTTAGTGTAGGGTTGGGTAGTTTGTCTTTTTGTTGTGTGTTGAGGTGGTGGATGTCTTCTGTGATTTTTATGTATTTTCTCTGTTTTTTGGGGCTGGCTGTGGACATCTTGTCCACTCTCAGTCTCCCTTTTGCTTGTATTCTTCTTTTTTATATCTATATAATCTTAGTTTCTGATAAAAATAAATAAATTGTTGTTTGCATAGAGCCAGTTGTATATTTTATTTTTATGATTATGTATTTTGCGTTCTCTGAATTCATTTATATTTTTGTACTTTGTCATGCAATTTATGAAGGTGTTTTTTTTCCCTTTCTTGTTGTTGTCTTCAGGAAAAGCTACAAGAGTGGCTGCTTAGGGTTAAACGGTTACTTCAAGAAGAAATCAATAAAACTGGCAGTTCCTTTGACTTTAGTAGCTGTATGTTATATTCTTACTCTTATATTTCTCTCACTGATAGCTTGTTAATAGTTTATTGGCTTGTATTATTTCTGCTTTCCCTCTTCTCACCCCACTCCCCCTTAGATTATTTTATCAACACTTGAAATCCCATACTCAGTTGTTTGGTTCAGTCATAGAACTGTTTTAGAATCCAATATAACTTTTATGCAATTTAGAATTCTGAATTCATTGTTTCAAAAACTTTATTTTATTGTGTGGGTGACTGTATGTGTGAGAGAAAAAAAAATTGTGAGAGAGACAGAGATAGGTGAGAGCTTGATAAGATGTGGGCATGTTGTGATATACATTGTTGGCCCACTACCTAGCATTTTAAGCTTCTGGGTGAGATGGTTGGTAATGTACTAGAACTTAGGTTTGCAAGGTCTGGGGTTTGGCTCCTCCCACTTGCATTGTTTCCCCCTTTGTGTTTGTGCACTAAGTGCAGTTTGGTTTGGTGTATCTCTTCACGTGCGAGTGGGGGTCACACGTGAGGGGGAGTGTTGGGGCATTGTATGTATTGTTGGCCCACTATCTAACTACTTTAGCTTTTGGGAGAGATGATCCCTAACACGTAAAAGAGAGGAGAGAGGGAGGGAGATAAATTTGTATGTTTTTTGTTTGTGAGAGGTTAAAGTGAGTTGTGTGAAGAGAGAGTGCGTGATACATGTTCCATCTCCTTTGTGCATGCTATTATCATCGTCATATACAGTTGAGTACCATTTTATACAACTCTGATCTTCATATTTACTTTCATGGCTGTTGATTTCTCCTCATATCTCTCGCTTCAGTAACATGCATCTCTGTAGGTTCTGTTGCCTGGATGTACATTTCTCCCGTCAATATTAATCATATTGTCCTAAATATATATATATATACAGATATGTATTTTATATATAGCCAATGTGCTTTCCAAGAGTTTCCTTCCTCAACCTACAAAGTAGCCATAATTTTCGAAGTCTACCTGCTGTGCAATAATGCTAGAAATTTTTTGAGTGGCCAATGGTTACGGAATGCTTGTCGCATTGGGTTTAAAGAGATTATTATAGGGAATTCAGATATCAATGGTTGGTTGCTGTGAGATGAGATGCTTTTTTGTGTGATTTTCATGTTAGCATTGTTGTATTTAGTCTAGGCACCACCCCTAAATGGTGCAGCACAAGGCTGCTGGTTTGTTTAAAACAATGTATTTTTGTGAGAAGTTGGAAAATAAGTTGATGGATGTGTTTAGATTAACTCTTGCTTTTTGGCTTCTTCCATGGAATTTTTTTCTTTGGATGGTGGTGAAGAAATTTTTTCCACAATACATGAAGGAGGATGGAGTACGCTGTACGCCTACTCATAAAATGACCATGAGATGGAGTCTCACTACATCCCTCAACTTATTTTCCATCTTCTCATTCAAATTAGTTGTATTTCTTATCATTTTCCATGTTGCTATCACACGGAACCTAAGAGTCTTAAGACTCCTTGTAAGTAGGTTTTTATCTTCTATTTATAATATACAGATGCAGAGCAGTTACTGTCAAATAATTTATTTGTTAGTTGGCATCATCTTTTGCACGGTGTGTTTGGAAATTCTAATTCCAGAGCTTGGAGTTGGACCCTTGAATTCCCAAATCATTGTTTGGATTGAAGGAGTTGGACCCTTGAATTCCAAAATCATTCTTTGGATTGAAATCATGAGCCTTGGAATTCTAATTCTATGAATTCCAATTTCATAAAGTGAATTCCACGAGAGAATCGCAAAACCAAAACTATATGGAATTGCAACTTAAAACACATAGTCACACTATTACATATATATTACTCTCTTTCGCACAAAATTTTCTCACACATGCACCAATTTGTTTAAAGTTTGGAATTCTAAAAGAATTCTACTAAAGAACAAGACAATGATTTTGGAATTCAAATAGAATTCCAAATGAAATCTACAAATTAACCAAACTATGGAATTGCAGTTATTTGGAACTGTAATTCCAAGAATTGCAATTCTGATTGAATTCCAGTTCTGTGTACCCAAAGACACCCTTGGTGAATTTGTTTCTCAGATAGTTTGCAGTTTACAATGTTCTAAGTGAGAATTTTTGTAACAATAAAATGGTACTGGACTGTGTTAAAATTTTAATAGAATCTTACACAACTAGGTGACATGTAACCCGCTCTTAATATTCTTCTTGTTTTTGTTATTGTTAATTATTTCATTGGTAGAACTTGGTTTGCAAAATTATTGAATTTTGTTATCCATCAAAGCAGCGCAAGTTTTATTCAGATTGATTTATTTATTTCTTTTGGCCTGGGATATTGTAGTAGCTCATGTCAAGAAGGTCATGGATAAGAATTTTCCGAAACACATTGGTTCAGCTGTTGAGAATTTGTTGAAGACTGGAAGAATGAATACACAATCAAGTCTAGACCTGCAGCAGGTATTGATGTTTGCAACCTAATAAAAGAATTAAATCATCATCTTTGTCAAGTTGCAATAATTTAAATATGATGCACGACTTTCAATGAATTTTGTTTGTTAATCTTATTATACGTTGTTAAAAGCTGCTTCTTTTAATTATTTATAAGTTCAAGCATATTAAAAAATAATTTCTTTACCTTGTTTATCAATTATATTATGGAAATTTACCTTTTCTTAAATACACCAGTTAATGTATTTTGCTCAACTGACAGCAGCTGTAAATTTGCGTGACGTAATGAAGCTTTGACTACTAGAATATTACTTCTTTGATTTAGTGAACGGATAGCGGTGGACGGTTCGTTATTTGGGGAAGCATGGAATTTTAAAATTCCTGTTATATGGGATAATATTTTTTTTCCCACTAGGCTAAAAATAGGTATTTTATTTAGTTTATGCAAAGCCTTTAATTTTATTGATTTGTGTTTGCCCATATAGGTTAAGCTTGTGTAGTGCTAATAAAACTTTAGAAGTAACTCATTACCAATTTTCAGCAGCTGCAAATTACATTCCACCTTAAATTAAAATATCCCTATTTTTTTTTAATTAAAAAAAATCTTTTAAATCTAACTGAAAAAAATCGAATAATTGAGTAGTTAACAAGATAATATCAATGCTATTCATATGACATGAAGAACAGAAGAAAAATAGATATGGTGAAGAGGTACAGAACTGTCTCCCTCCCTCCTTCACTCCCTCGTTAGAGTCATGAAGCTATAAGTCTCGCCAGATCCTTCCTCTTGAAATCGATTGCTTTGTCTGGTAATGGTTTCATTTGAAGTTGCATGGAGCTCTTAGTCGAAGTCTTGGAGCTCATCTTTTGTTCGAAGTTCTTGAAGCTCCTTTATAGGCAAAGGTTATTTCGTGATATCACAGGCGACCTTAAAATTTTTCTCTGTTGCAAGTTTGGGGAACAACACAAAAATGTAAAATATAGCTCATGCCAGATTTTAATGTCCTTTGTATCTGAACTCAAAATGAAACATGTTTTTTTCCTCTAAAACCATAGGTTCTACGATATCCCAGAATGGTAATCATCTACTATTTAAGATTTAAAATTACAAATTGAGCTTGTTCTTATCCTGAATTATCCCATGAAGTATTCAACAATATCCATACGTACTCACATCTAACAAATCAACAAAAAAACTGGATACTCCAAAATATCTATTCTACATGCATCATTGCACATATGAAGAACTAACACTCTCCTTGGGCATGAAAAGTGTCAAAACACAGTCGTCTGATACAGTCCAACATGTTTTTGTTGTAGTTAAAGTATCACCGCTTTTGTTTAACCATTTTATGTTCATAAAATGTTTGTTTCTGATCAAAAAACAAAACAAAATACGCTCCAACACGTTTTTGGGGTTTTGACTCATATATATATATATAATTTTTTTAATTCGTATACAAAGCGAAACACAAAAACAGACTACAGCCAAAAAGAAAACAGAATACCAAAAACTAAACAAAAAGCAAACCAAAAACAAACTCGAGGCCAAAACAAGCAGCCTTCAACCAATAGTCTAGGAGAACTGTCAGCCACAAGTACATGAACTGGCCCCAATGGAAGATTTGATGGCCAATTCAGGGGAACTCTAGCTTGCTTCTGATGAATAGCAAGCCAATGCGCTGCTTCATTACATTTACCACCTATATGGACAAAGGAGAATGGAAATGTATTGTGGGGAGAATTAATATCCTTGATTGAAGCAATGGAATCATCCCCTGACCAGAGAGAGCCGTTTGAAGGGGAATTAATAGCGTATATGATATGCCTAAAATCAGATTCGACAAATACTAGAGAGGCACAGCCCACCGCCCACTTCACAGCAAGGAGAATGGCCCGAGCTTCAGCGAACAAAGGCGAAGGGCACGGGGAAATACGACATATCATCATCAGTGAAATTTCTCGAGGAATAACGCGGAATAAAAGAAGCGGAGCCAAGCGAGAGCTGATAGGAGAAAGCGCCATCACAATTTAGTAATTTACTTAAAACGAGCCTGAACAGGGAGCCGCCCATAAGTGGGGGGACTGGTATTAGACATAAAGTTGTCGATGTTCGATTTCAAAGGATAGGGAGAATTTGCAGAGAACTGAAGAGCGCCTGCCACCGCCTTATGCGGTACTGAGGAGGGGGAAATACCCATCTCCTCAAAGACACATGCATTCCGCGCTTTCCAAGCATTCCAACACAAAAAACTCAAAAGCGAATCAGCTCCCATCGGGCCACAAAAGGATCCCTTTAATGGAACTATGGGAATTGGGTCCCGCAAGAGAGACTTATAGCCGGACTTTACCGAATACCGACCATCTTTTTCAAGGGCCAGCTGATCTTACTGGGATGAGGGGAAGAGGGAATGGGGATAGACAAAACCCTCTCTTATAGCAGACTGGAACACAGCAGACAGAAGCTTATATATGCTTAATTGTGTCGTCAGGGATAAGTTCTGAGCGACAACACAATTTAGTCTTCTTCTCCTCTACTTTTTACCACCACTAGTATAAATAGCGCTTTACCCCTAGAAGTTCAGTTGCATGTCAATGCTTTTTGGGGGAGTGGTTTTATATAAACCTAGAAATTGTATAGGTTTCCCCCACATAGGACAAAAATTGACCTACTGAATTTACCCCTTCTCCATACTCAACCTTAAACCTCTTCCTTCAGCAGTCTCTGGTGTATATGTTGAGTTTGCAGAAACATCTATCTCGCCTGAAACTCCCCATCGCTTTTCTCTCCTCTTCTCCCATCCCACCAATTCTCTTCCCTAACCCACTGAGATATGGAGCCATCCTACACCAAGCATAGTACCCCAACCCCACCACTGACCAAAATCCTCATTGTCGAAGCGATAGTTCACTTTTGATTCAGGTTTATATTTTTGGTTGGAAAAGGTGCCCTCCGAAGCCCAAGCTCACTCGGGTTCGAGTCTCACTTGCATCATTAGGATTTAGGCTGCATCCCCTCCCCACTTTTTTAGTGATAGATTGTAAAAAAGAGACTTAGACCTTCCTCTTAAATAAAAAAGTGAACTAGATAGGCTAAGTGATGTTACTAGAATGGTAATAAATTACTTTTTACTAGGAAGCCCGAAGCCCAAAATAAAGCAATTTCTCATTTATTTGTTAGATGCATGCATCACTTTGATAAGGCACTTGCTTTGCTCCTAGGCTCCAAAGATACCTTGGCGTGCCTTAAGTGTTAAACAGAGTGGGCTTGAGCAACGGTGTGGCTGATGATGATGATGGATGGTGATGGTTGAGGTAGCTAGCACCAAATGTGCTGGGGCAAAAGTTAGGGCTTGTTGCAGGTATATTAGGAGGAAAGAAAGAGATGAGGGTAATTTAGGAAATGTGGTGGCTTTAGTTATAAAAATCTTGCGTATGTTAAAGCTCTCATTTGAGCAAGTTGGCTAGCGGCTAGCCTAATTGGTACCCACTTGGACCTGGGGGAGATCCCAAGTTTGAGTCTCACCAAGTTGGGGTGGATTTTAGTTGTTTGTAGTTAAAGGGAGAGACTTAGACCTCCCTTTTACTTTTTAACAAAAAGACACTCATTTTAGGCATAAGGTAAATTGGCATTTTAACAGAAGTCCTGGTTTTGTTCTTTTTGGTGGGGGACCTTGTAAGTTGTAAGCGAAGATGTCTACACTGAGGATCACACTAGTCTTATACCAGGCAAAATGTGCCATGTATTGCAATTGCCTTTTGTTATAGATGCTGTATATTTGGTATTTGAAGTTACTATTTTCTTTTCGTTTTTATAATCTTTGGATCTTAGAATGCTTGAATGAGTTGCCAATAGATTTTTCAATTAGTTTCTGTCTTATTCTGTCGTTTTTGGTTATGACTATATTGCTTCTAAGTTGCTTGGACATTTATTTATGAATTATATTTATCTCAGAGAGCTGGCATGACTGTACAAGCAGAGAAACTTAATTTTCTCCGGTTTATTTCCCATTTCCGAGCTGTTCATAGAGGTGCTTCATTTGCAGGACTTCGCACTACAAGTGTGCGAAAGTTGTTGCCTGAGTATGTATTTGTTTGTTTTATTTTTCGGTTTTACTTGAGTACTTTTATTGTCGCTAATGTTTGTGCTCTTTCTCCCCCCCCAAAAAAACCAACCATTGTGCAGATCTTGGGGTTTTATATGCCCTGTTCACACACCTGATGGGGAGCCATGTGGACTGCTTAATCACATGACTTCTTCTTGTCGTAAGTATTGTCTTCTCTAGTCCATTTTTGAGAAAACACGATTTTGTCTAAAGTAAAAAGTGAGACAAGAGTCCTCATTTAAATGTCCGTTATTTGTCTTGACTTGTGTCCGAGCCAACACCGAACCACGGTGTCCATAACACCATATGTTCGGATGGAAAATTTTAGTTTTGTTTTCTGATCCAAACCCCCCCCCCCACAGTGACATGATGTATCCATGTATTGTTCCCTGGGTGAGAGGGAATGTCATTATCCATGTGCATTTAACTGTCATTCGGAGATATTGTTTCTTTTCGTCATTCGGGTCCCTGAAGTAGAGTTTGGACTTGCAATTTGATGGGCTTTTTTCTTGTTAGTACCCATGTCTCCCACAGTTCCCTATGGTGAATCTTTTTTGGAACTAAGAAATTCGTCTTACAATTAAGGCTTTTGCTTCGTCTTTGATCCTTAATGAATTCAATACCTTATAGAAGAGGAAATAACCCTGAATATCTGTGTCGTGTTCTTGTTCTCGGACCATACTTACTCTCAGATGCTCCTGCATTGTACAACCGCTTGGATCTTGAGTTGTTCTTTAGAGATTTTTGGGAAACAGAATAGGTTAGTCCAGCCACTATTGACGTTTTTCAAATGCGAAGACTATACGTGGGATATTTAGGAGGACTATATGGACTTGTGGCATGTTTGCAAGTTTGTGAGGGAGTTGAATGTATAGGAATTCAAGCATTTTCTTCTGACCAGTATCTAATGTTGCAGTTCTTGCCGAACATAGTGGTTTATCCAACCATGCTTTTGTCATATGCTATGTAGAGTTTGTCTACCTTGATATGTGGATGGTTGATGGTTGTCCTATGTTGCCAATTTCATGTTTTGCCTTCTATTTGTTTGTGTATTTGTTATTTTGAAAACATCAATTTCTCTTACCATCAGGAAAATATATGTTTTCTATCCAAAATAAAATAAAGTTGTAGTGTTAATGTGGACGGGGAGGGAGTATGAGGTTAATTGCTATTCATTTGCTGAAAGACAAGTGTATCTTTTATATATATACTTCCTACATTCTTCTTCTTGCTGCCTTCTCTATTTTGAGATTAGGAAGAGGACCAATTTATTTCCTCAAGTCTATTGTTAATTTATGTATACTTAATTAGATTGCTTATTACTTATTGAGGTCTTCTTCTTGTAATCAATATAAACTCTTGCTTGTTAGCACATATCCCGGGAATTCAGATTTTTTTTTCTTTCCCTTTTTATCATTTCAGGTGTTACATCATATTATGATTCAGAGGGTCACGTTAGGGACTTCTTGAAGATGCGAATGTCTATTTATTTAGTCCTTATTGGACTTGGTATGGTGCCAGCATTGCCGAAACTTGTACAAGCTGGCCCACCCGAAGTTCTTTCTGTTCTATTGGATGGTCGCGTTGTTGGTTCCATACCAACTAATATAGTTGAGAAAGCTGTCACTCACTTACGAAGATTAAAACTATCAGCAACTTCAGAGGTAGGTTTCTCTCAGAAGAAGAATTTTGTGATGGCTTAATTGCTTTGCTCAAACAGAGAGCCAGAGTCTATATTTATATATAAAAATTTGGGTTATGATGAGGAAACAAAAGTGAATAGAAGGACCAAAAAGGACATAATAGACTGGGTGTTCAAATCCTAATTAAGGACAAAATATATAAGATCCATTATTTATGGGAAGTCAAAAGATACCTAGTTACACCTGATAACCTAATAATAATAGAACATATAATTTCCAACACTTTACAACTCAGTATTCTAAAATTCCCCGTGTCGGGCCGATTATGCCCACCTGGCATTAGGCGGTGGTCTGCTGCTTAGCTTAGCTAGGTGGTCGCCTACTCTGTCGAGATGGCGATTCGGAAGAACTGAGGAAAAATTTCACTCCTTTTGTGTTAAAAATTCTTATTTTTATACTTGGATTAGGATATATATATATGTTTAACAAAATGTCCTTTTTAAAATAAAGTTAGAATCCTGTGATATTATATTTTTAAAATATAAATAAATAAAAAAGTTTGCTGCCTTGATGACTAGTCCCCACGTAGGCGCGAGGTGCTCTATGGCCACCCTAGTTCTGCCTAGTGCTTTTTAGAACATTGTTCCAATTCCTTTGATCCATCTATCTGCATTTTTTACTTAGACCCCCCTCCCTCTTCTTCTACCCCACCCCAACTTACTGTTGATTATGTATGTAACAGATTCCTGATGATTTGGAGGTGGGATATGTTTCTTTGAGCATTGGTGGAGCTTACCCTGGCATATACCTTTTTACGTCTCCATCTAGATTTATTCGACCTGTTAAAAACATCACTCATCAGCCTACTGAGGAAAGCAATGAAATTGAACTTATTGGGCCCTTTGAACAGGTGACCATTGAAATTTCTTGCTGTGCTGGAGATGCTAGTTTTGTAGCCATATCGGACGTCATATGCTTGAACCTGAATTTAATGTTCTTCACATCATTGTTGTGAGTTAGGTTTATATGGAAATTAGGTGTCAAGATGGTGGAGATGGAGGACGGAAAAGTATGTTTCCGGCCACCCATGAAGAAATCCATCCAACTGGAATACTCAGTGTGGTTGCTAATCTTACACCTTGGTCTGATCATAATCAGAGCCCCCGTAATATGTATCAGTGTCAGGTACTTTGTCCCATGCTGGTCTATGTTGTACCTCCACTATTTTACATGCTTAATTAACTATCGAAACTTCCACATGCTTTTTAGAATAATTTTTGAAACATATTTAATGTGTTGCAGATGGGAAAACAAACAATGGGGTTTTCTTCACAAGCAATTCAGAATCGTTCAGATCAAAAGCTATACCAACTTCAGGTATGTTCAGATTGTTTCTGTATATGCCACTGATTGTTGTTTTTGTTATCCACTTGGAATGTTGTTTCTTCTTGGCTGTATTGCTTTGAGGTGGACTTCTGGTCCGCCAGAGATGTACTCTGTGTTTTTTTTATTGTTTCAATAAAAGCTCTTGCTTCTGATAAAAAAAATATGTATCTGATCGTTTCTGTATATGCATCTGACTAAAGTGAACTCAATTTCTGTTGCTAGTGCTAATCATCATCTAATTTTTTTTTTGCCTTTTTTTTTTACTACCCTCCCTGCTTGTTTAATTACCTCATAATGAAAATGGGTTTCTGCAGACTCCTCAAACCCCTATTGTACGAACTAGCGCCTATGTAAAGTATGGCATAGACGAATTCCCATTAGGGACGAATGCAATTGTGGCGGTTTTAGCTTATTCAGGGTAAGACTTTTGAAAACAAGTATGTGTATATTCTCTTTTCCTGCATTAGTATGATGCATCTTTTTATATTATGAAGGTATGATATGGAGGATGCAATGGTTTTGAATAAATCATCAGTGGATCGCGGGTTGTGTCATGGGCATATATACCAGGTATGATCTCTTGCTTATTGATATGGTTGGTGCTCTTATGTGCCAACTGGTTTGACATTTATGCTTTTAGTAGAAATCATGCTTGTTCGAAATCTTATGCTTTTGCCTTTTAGTAAGCTTTTATTAGTATGTTTTTAGCTCAATATTTCATACTTTGCACTGTGCTTTCAACTTGGTTTTCTTGGTTGGTTTTAGAAGTTATGTACTTTGTATTATCAGTCCCATATACCTTGCTTCTTTTTTTTCTGAACAAGTTCTCCTTATAGTTATAGACTGAGGCACCAAGCCTTTTACAAATCATGCATTTGCTACATTATTTCAATAAAAATATGTGCATAAAATCTCGGAAGTTTAGCCAATGTTACAATTCATCAAACACGAATTTCAGCCATTGCACTGCATGATACAGCAACCAAAACACAGTTCTAGCCTAATGGAACTAAGATTCGGCCAATAAATTGCCTTTAACTGTAAAATTAAGGCATGTCAAACATGTATACGTTATTCTTTTGTAATTTGTTGGAAATCATATTTTATTTATTGTTACAAGATTATTTAGTGATATTAGGAGCTAAATCTTTTTAGTTATAGGTTATGCTTAATTATGAGTTTTTGTCCCACATTGGGATACTCAAATTGAGAGCCACGGGATATATTTATATATAAAAATTAGGGTTAAAAAGTTGAAGCAAAATAAATAATGGGACAGAAATTTAGGAAATCAAATTCTAATAAAAGACTTAAATCTAAAGTATCTCTTATTTATGGGAAGTTATACATCGACATAGAATGCCACGCACTGGTCCGACCAGTAAGATGTTGTTAGCTTTGGTCCCAAGCTCATGCGGTCTTTCTTTTCCCCAAAAGGCTTCTTGCTAGTACTGCTGGCCACACTTTTATATCACATCAATTTACCACATCCAGGCTATGTGTGATGTATTACCCAATAGTGGTAGCGTGCTAGCGTTTATGGTAGCCCACATGGCTACATGGAGCAGCCCTCCCACAACATTGGGGCTCTGACATAGAGCATAAGAGACGAAAGCACAAACTATTTCAAAAGAAATGTCTCCACAAGAATCTCTCTGTCCAAATAGAGAAATCTCCAGAAGGAAGAAAGGCCGGAACCAAACGTTACATACTAATCCCCCAAAGCATGTTCAACAATTTTATTGAAGAATGCGTGACGGATTGTTGATGAACCTCCACGGGTAAAAAAAAAAGTAGCGGATTAGGCAGAAGGAATCTTGTCTTTGTATTACAACTCCAATTGTGCATTTGCACCTCAGGATTCTGAAGTCAAAAAATTGAAGAACTCTATTTGTATCAATAGTAAGTCACTATATAGGATTATCGCACTAGAGGAAAATAAAGATGGATGTTCTAGCCTGCATTTAGAAACACAAGAATTAAGAACTAGAGGAGTAAGGAATTACTTTTTGCTCTTCTGCACTGCTGCCTTTGGGTACTTGTGCTTGGAGAAAGCTATTATTGGAGTCCCATCTATGTTTGATGGATTTATTTTTGGGATCGTATGCTTGTGGATTCATGTGCATAATCTTTGGGTTCATGGTATGCTGTGATGTGACCATTTTGCTTCGGTACCCTTTTTCTTAACCCCATATTGCAGTTAGTTTTGCTGGAATTTGCTGCTCCTCAATATTACTTCTATTATATTATTGGGCTTCAATGTTATTAGTTGTTAATTCACTCTCCTGATATCTCTTTTCTTCTTTATGGTGTTGTCAACAAGGTAGTCGTTATCATGTATCAGAATCATATCGTTTTTCGAAAAAATTGTACGCATATTGTGACCAAACGCAATGGGTCGGTTCGGGTTGTTTTCGTGTTGGTTTTCTCGGGGTTCGGTTGTTATCGTCTTGGGTCTAAGCGAGTGGTTTTTTTATCGGGTGTTATCGTGTTTTGGGTATTATCGTTTCGGGTCTTAACGAATTATTTGATATGACCCGTTTTTACACGGGTTCTAACAATTTATTATCATGTTACTGAATATTAATTGACCGGACCTGTAAACTTATCGTGTTTTATTGGTTCATCAGCAATACGACCCGAAACTGTTAAGGCTTCACCCATTAACTTATAACTCCGTGTCGTCTTATCGTGTCGGGTGTTGTTTTGCCAGGTTGATGTGATGTATTCTAGGATACAGTTTGATTTAGATATTTATATAAATCTTTTATCTTTTATACATTAGCACTTCGTACATAAATACATTTGTAATTCTATAAATATTCCATATTAATTCAGGGAGTCTCCCCCTTTTCCTTGAAAAAATTAATATCAATAATTTTATAAATATAAATGATAATTAGTTTGCCTGACTCGGACCTTAGGCATGTTTAGATAAACAAAAATACGTACCAAACGTAACAGTTAGATGTATAACTTATATTGAAACAGTTAGATTTATAACTTATATTAAACATTATACATAAAAAATGAATATATTGAAACGGTTTTTTCCTTTTAGTCCACCTTGCAATTTTGGTCATTTCATTGGGTTTTTTGGCTTATGGCTTTGGAGATGGCCTTGTTGTAATCTCCCACCTTTTTCTTTATTTATGCTATTACTCTTTTGCCCTTGCTAGGGCATAGAGGACTTACTAAAAAAAATAAAAATAAAAAATAGAGTGAATTGACTGTGCAACTATTGCTGCTAAAAGAATATAACGAATATAAGAACAAGCTAAAGAAAAAGAAGAGAGGGAGTAACTCGTCATACTTAAAAAAGAAAAAAAATTATTGCTTGAGCGAGCGTAGATATCTCGTCACGCTAAAAAATAATGTTCTAAAAATCACTGGTGGTCCTAGGTCTGTGATGTGGGGTCTAGAGATTTGGGGATTAGTCGCTGATTAATTGGACAACGATAATTCACTATAAATACTATTTTAAATGATATAATACTAATAAAACACAAGAAATCATATACCACCTTTCAAATGACATTAATTCTCCAATATCCAGCCAACATAAATATCCTAAACAAAAGAAACTAGATCAAACCCCATAATGCCTAAAGTGCACATCCCACAGCACAATTGCAAACTTCAAATGCATTAATAAGTTCATAACTAACATAAGAACCTAAAAAGCATGTAACTAAGTTAAACTAATCGGCAATTTGACCGATTAATCGCCGGGTTAGGCCTATTTATCACAGCGGGGATTTTCTACAAAAGACTAGGGCAAATCCAATCGGCTGAGTGGAGACTAGCGTCTGGATTAATCAGGAATTAATCCCGAATTTTAGAAAGCTGCTAATTATTGCCATTAACTCTACTTATGGTTAGAAGTGACTTAACACTTAACAATTTCAAGAAAACATTATCGTCCGATGCACGGCTATATTGCGATACAAGACCTATTGTGTGATACACCAAAATTTCCGGTACAAATGCAATACCTATCTTTTTGTTCACGATACGATACTTATCGTGTTTCGTACAATAATTGGCGGATGTTGGCCGTCAGACCATCATACCCTAACTTGATCGTTAACACACAGTTGATTTCTTAACACACAGTTACATCTCTCAAACTTTGTTCTCGTGGCAACACTTCTGATCTTGAAGTCTTATATAGGAATTTAATTCCCATCGTACTGTTTGGTTGTCATCAATAACCTATCCTATATAGGTGTTCAAAGTCGCACTTCCTCTATTCAATAGGTGTTTAAAAGGACACCTTAATCTCAATAGGAGTTTAAAAGCACACCTTAATCTCGGTAGGAGTTTACTATAAATTTATAATCACATGCTATTTACTATTTTAGTTAAGTCTAGTTGTAAGATCTCCTTGGTATCAACTTGAAAGTATCAACTTTTTTGATGCATTCAATCAAGGATTCTCCATATTTGATCCTTTTAGCGTTGCCTGTAAACTCACTTGTATTCTATTGTTTAAGATATGTAGATACAATTCTCTTATTCACTCACTACACTTTTAAAACGATCTATTTTCCAAATGTTGTTGTACCACCACACCTCTATGCGCTTTGTGCACTCCTTTAAATTTTTTAACTATTTTTAAAAAGATTTGTAAATTTGAAGCAAACATGAGTGCGTGTTGGTAACTGTTGAGTTTTGTAGCACGTTATTCAATCTGTCCCCATATACCCGAAACATATATCTAGACACTACATGCGAGATTGATAACACAAATCAATGTTGCCTACTTGTATGGTTCATAACCGTGTATGTTTCGAGTTTCAATGCCTTAATTTTAGGAGCTGGTGTTTGCAGACTGAGACGATTGACTTAGCTGAACAACGGAGCAACTCAATTCATTCGCAGAGAAGGTTTAGAAGAAGCTATCTTGACAAGTCCGGGGATTCTTTAATTGATGCAGATGGTCTTCCATATGTTGGGCAGGTTGTTAGCCTTCTATTATTTAGTACTTCCCTTCTGATTTTATGATATCGTCATTTATTTTCTAGGATTGTAACCAACTCTGTGACTACTTGCATATAGACAATAAGACCAGGTGAACCATATTGTACCATCTATAATGAGGTGACAAATACGACGACAAGTAAAAAGTTAAAGGGGACAGAACCGGTTATTGTTGATTATGTTGCCGCTGATGTGAAGAATAAAAAGCATCTAGAAAAGGTAGTTGTGTTTTTGTTTGGTTTCAATATTTTATCTGGGTTACATTTGTTACCATGTTTATGATCAATTCTCAGAGGGAACCCCTATTTAGAGTTTGGCCCTCTTTCTCTATATGTGTATGTTTCCTTCACAGATTGTCTGTACACTACAAACATATTCTGGGTGCATGAGAAATCAGGCGGGATGCTTCAGGTTATGCATATGCATTTCAAAATGCTTTCTTGGAACATTGTTGAACTACTATAGGCTTTCCCTATCCAGGCATGGTTTTTTAAGGGAGGATAGCCAGCTCAGACTTCAAGGCTATATCAGCCTTGGGTTGTTCTTCCGATACACTTTCTTGAATTGCTAGCATGGTTTAATGTGGGCATGAGTTTTAGTCTTCGCGGGCAATGTAAAAGAGTCTTTCCGGGGATTGTAAACTGCAACTTTTTGATCACTAACCCATTTGATTGCGTAAATTGCCTAATTTTAAAATTATTTCACTATAAATTAATGAGTTGTAATTTGTGCATTTAAAAATTAGGCGGCAATTTCACATTTTACTTAAAATGGCTTAGTTTGAGTTTTCATGATTCAACTTGAATGATCATGTCTCTTTGACTTCAATTTTCACAACCAAACACAAATAAATGTAGAAATCATAAATTGTCTAATTCACAATTTGAGGGACAACCAAACATACCGTAACTAAATTGATAGAACGTAAGTAGAGTTTTAGGAATGGGGACATACGAATCCTTGGTCTGTTCTTGTCCAAACTTTGTGACATTTTATGCGAGTGTGGTTGCGGATGGACTTAAACTTGTATTCACCTGCTTGTGGTCCAAGTACTTGCAGTTGGTCCAAGTGTTGGCCCTCATTGATGAAATTGGATGTAAACATTCTATATATATGATAAGAACATGTTTAACAGGAAACTTTTGTAATTATAATTAATCATTATTTATGGGAAGATCACACATGGCTGATAGCAGCCTGTGGAAATAAGCCGATCATGGTTCCATCTAGAAATTATTCCTTTTTAGGATGTCCCAAATTAAGAGTCTGGTTATAGGGGCTGACCCCGTCTAGATGGGCAGACTTCATTGTCATAAAATGGAGATTTAAGCAGCATGGCAAGAAAAATAAAGTGTTGCAGAAATTTTTTATGATGGCTGTAGCTTGGCTAGCATGGCTTGAAAGGAATAGAAGAGTGTTCGAAGATAGATGGAGTAGAACAGAGGAGTTATGGTGTCATGCTTGGTTTCTCGTGGGTTTATGGGCAAAGGCTTCAAATATTTTCGACAGCACAGACCAATACTTACTCTGTTTAGATTGTGGTAGTTGCCTGGGATGGTACTTTGTTTAGTTAGCAAGGTGTTTTGTTCTTATTCTAGATTTTTCAATTTTGATTTCCAGAGGATGCCTCATCCTCTGAATCATAGCGATCTTTGTAATGACTTTCACTATTTTTGGAATAAAATTATTTGTTTCCTATCAAAACAAAGATTCCGGTTTCTTTTTTTGGACATAATCAACCAAATCTCATGATACTAGTGGAATTTAAAAAACATGAAATTATATTGATAATTGCTATTATAACTGTGTGGTAACAAAGTACAGGAACTGAAAACAATAGACATTTTTCTTGTTGGAATGTTGTGAATAGTTGTCAAATATATTAGTAGCGTTCACATTAAGAATAATCAGGAATATTATTGATTCAGAAGCATATCAAATGTCATGTCCAGTCCAGCGCGGTAAGATATTGTCCACTTTGGGCTTGAGCCTGCACATTTTTGCTTTTTATCCCCTAAAGGCCCTCTTTTAGGAAGGCCTAGTGACCACACATATATAGCACAATGGCGGACCTCACTTAGGCGATGTGGGATGTAACACCCATAGCGGTGTAGCCTGCCAACGTCCACTGCAGCTACACCAGGGTACATATAACAGCCTGCCCGCAACATTAGTGTCTTTATGTCTACCTCTTATGGCCTAACGTCCTCATTGGCACACTTCCAGTTGGGTTTCCCCTATGATACCATTATGTAACATCCCGGTCCAACCCAGAGGGATATTTTCCTCTTTGGGCTTGAGCCTGCACGGTTATGCCTTTTATCCCCAAAAGGCCTCTTTCGAGGAAGTCTAGTGACCGCACATATGTAGCACATCAGCTGTCCTCACCTAGGCGATGTGGGACGTAGCACCCATAGTGTGTACTCTGCCAATGTCCACTGCAGCCACACCAGGGCACAGACAGCAGCCTGCCCACAGCACCATGTTCATTACATCCAATCTTATCATGAAAGATATGACTGCATAGTGCACGCTTTTGTTGCGATATGCAAACACTAAACTTCTTGGTCTATATCTTTTACCTTTTATGAGCAGGTGAACATACGTTTTCGCCATCGCAGAAAACCTGTAATTGGCGATAAATTTAGTAGTAGACATGGGCAGAAAGGTGTTTGCTCTCAGCTGTGGCCAGATATTGATATGCCCTTTAATGGAGTTACCGGAATGAGGCCCGACCTTATCATCAATCCACATGCCTTCCCATCAAGGATGACAATCGCTATGCTTTTGGAATCTGTTGCTGCTAAGGTACTGTAAATTTTTTGTGCTTAAATTATATATTATTTTGTAGTGTTGATATTACACTCGCAGAAGATAAAAGCAACTTTACTAGCCTTTTGATTTTCTTTATGTTGTAAATATTATATCCCTTTTTTGTGTGTGCTGAAAAATATAATATAATAATTAAATAATAAAAGATACATATTATTGGCAGCATGTATAATATTTGAAATATTTTTGACAACACAAGCAACACACCAACACCTACACTGTTTCAGTTGGTTGGAATAGTTGCCAAGAAGAAAAAGGCAAAGTAAGTGTTCAAATGCACTTGTTTTTGGAACACGTCTATATATTTTTTTTCGAATCTCATTTGTGTAGTGAAGTTTTTTTCTTCTGGTACGAACAAATTTGGATTCGTGCCTTCTCAATTTAAGTGTAACATACACGGTGGGATTTTTGCGAAAATACATTTTCATCTGACTGAAACTTAAGGGTCTTATACTGAGGGGGTTTCCATTAACGTGTGAATTGTTTGGATAGCTATATTGCCAAAGCAGTTGCAATGTAGAAGACTACACCAAGCATTTGCTTTGGTAGAAGCCGAACTTGCTAGGGCAATAGCATATTCTTCTTGTTTAATTGTTCTTCCCCTTCAGAATGAAGATTCCAGGGACCTAATGACAAAGCTCACACGCATGATGTAGTACACTTAGGGGCGTGCATCGGTCGAAACCAATATTTCGTTATAGTCCACAAACTAATTCATTCCAACTTGGTTTTATATTTTGAGCAGCCAATCCAATTCAAGGTTGGATAGGATTGGTTCGAAACTAATCTCTTTTGTTTAAAGATTATTCAATTTTCAATAACACCCAAAATAAATCTAATCAACAATACAAAGAACAAAACAATATTAGCGAAATTAATAAAAGATAAAATTAGGATTTGTTTATTAGGGTTGTCTATATGTAGCAATAATAAGGTGCAGCAATGCATATATTAGTAACTTAGTGTATTATAACGATAACTGTTAAGAACCATCTATCTCAAAAGCTTAAGCTGTTAAGTAGTGGGCCAACAATGTATATCACGCCCTTCAACAATCCCCCTCAAGTGCCACCACCACCACTCGCACGTGGAGAGACAAACCAGAGACAAACCAAACCAAAGGTGCGCAAAGGTGCACTTTGTGCACAAATAACAACATGCATATCGCACAAACACAATGGGGGAAACAAATGCAAGCGGGAGGATTTGAACTTGAGACCATGCAGAACTTGAGCTCTGATACTATGTTAAGAACCATCTATCCCAAAAGCTTAAGCTGTTAAGAGGGGGCCAACAATGTATATCATGTTCTTCAACAATAACCATTTATGTGGTAACGTGTCATTCTCAAGTGAGATTGGAATGGATCGGGTTGACATTAGCTTCGTTAAGGTGAAAACCAAACCAATCCAATGTTTGGTCGATTTCTAAAATGCAAACCAATCCAATCCGCTAGCTTCACCGAATCCAATCAAAATGGGATTGGATTGATTAGTTTGAGTGGTTTGGGTTGGATTTTGCACACCCATAAGTACACCAATCGTATCAGATGTTTGTGCGTAAATTAATTGCATACCATTTTTACGCTCTGAACTTCTCGTCACCTTTTTCTTCACTAATTGCGTAGACGTAGATTTATTCACATAATTTTCCTATGTACTTTTCTTGGTTTCTTTTTGGGTGGGTGTGTTGTAGGGAGGTGCCTTGCACGGGAAATTTATTGACGCAACACCGTTTGCTAGCTCAGTTAAGAAGGATAATAATAATGATGACGATTCATCAGAATCGCTTGTGGATGATCTTGGTTCGATGTTAACTACTGCTGGGTTTGATTACTATGGGAACGAGGTATTGTATAGCGGAGTTTATGGGACAGAACTAGAATGCAATATCTTTATTGGCCCCGTTTATTATCAGCGTCTCCGCCATATGGTTTCAGACAAATATCAGGTACTTGCGTGATTTCAATTGCTGAACGACAATATTCTTATTTTTCTTTCTTGGACTTTTTTTTTTCCTTTGCCCTCTGTTTTTGATGCAAACTTTAAATGATCCCGTGTTTTCATAGTCTTTAGATTCAGGTGGATTTAAGTAGATAAAAGGGTTGGGTAATTGTCTCCCTTTAATTTTAGAATTTTTTTTTATTAGTAAAATACTAAAATTCTTCTTAAAAAAAAAATAGTTGTATTTTAGTCAAGTTTCCCCCCTTTTAATTTTGAGGAAAAAAAATATTGTTTTTATTAATTTTGGCACCCCTATTTTATTGAAATTAATTTATTTCAAGAAGTTTGCCCAACATTGAATAAAATCTTGGCTCTGCCCCTGATTAGACTTTGCCCCGTACATGTGGTGGGGGAATCTCAAAGGGACGCCCTTCTCTATGAGTTAACATCTATGATAGAGAAATCTCGCATCTTTGATAGAAAAATCTCCATTTTGCATTACATCTAAGGGGTTCCTTGGTTCGGGCCGAAGAACATAGCTTCATTGAGATGAAGAACATTGCCAGAACGAGATGAGAAAGAGATCGTACCAATGTCTGAAATAGAGAGTGGGGTGTGGTTACAGAATTTCGAAAAATTGGGGGACAAATCTCTAATTTTTTAACTTAATCCATTCACTTTGTAGTGGAGAAATTGGTTTTTAGTTAATTGTATTATGTCAATACTTGAAGGTTCGATCAACGGGGACAGTAGACCAGTTAACCCGACAGCCAATTAAGGGAAGAAAACATGGAGGAGGTATTCGATTCGGAGAAATGGAAAGAGATTCGCTATTAGCACACGGGGCCGCCTACTTGCTACATGACAGGCTACACACGAGTTCCGATTATCACGTGGCCCATGTTTGTTCCCTCTGCGGAAGCATACTTACGACTAATCTGGTCCAGCCTCAGAAGAGAGCAGCCCGGGAGATAAGTGGGCTACCTCCTGCCAGAGCCCCAAAAAAGGTCACCTGCGTAGCTTGTGCTACCAGCAAAGGTATGGAGACTGTGGCATTGCCCTATGTCTTTAGGTATTTGGCTGCTGAATTAGCTTCAATGGGCATCAAAGTCTTTCTCCAGTTGACTGATGGTTCTGCTGCTGATGGAGCGTGAGGACATATATATTGAGCAACGCGGCGCTTACCGGTTTTATTTATCAGATATTTATACCGGATGCATTGGTGGGTTGTACATTTTCGGAATGTGCAACTCATTAATACACGTGGTATGATTATTGTCATTAATACACATGGTATGATTATTCGGTAAATTAAGCCCGTAAGAGTATCATTTTCCATGTATACTTACTACTAGGCTAGAACATTCAAAATCAATAGCTTTTGCTTCTTTCTCTTTCGCTTTCTCCTTTGATGATGTTTTTGTTCATTCTTTTTTCTTTTACTATTTATCTTCAGGGGGTTTTATTGTACTAGGAATGAATTTTAAATGCCTCATTCCAATTGTTGTTGAGTACCTATTTATTATTGATGTACTTTTGTGGAGAATTTGGTAATTAGTTTTGCAATGGAAACCCATTAGTTATGATGGATAATGCAATACCACATCGCCTCATGAGGCAGTGAAATTATTTAATCCCATTAATGTAGGATAACGAAATAAAAATACATAAAAGTGTAAAATTATTATTTTGTTATTTTAATTTAGAATTCTTTGTCCGCCTTTTTTAAGCTACTAAATTCATTCTCAAAATAAAAATTTATTTTCACATTGTATGTATTTATTTTGATATTAATCTTTATTTGATACTTACAAAATAATGTAGAAATTACATTTCAACCTGATGTATATGAAAATCAGGTAACCAATTCAAATATTTTTTAATGTAAAAACGGGGTATTTGTTAAAAAAGATGCAACTATTAGCACTTCAAAATTTGTTTGCAATGTATCAAAATTGTTACATTACGTATATAAAATTTCATTGAAGACTTCTTTTGTTAAAGGTATGTCAAATATTGTGTTTTGGTGTTCTTTAGTACCATTTGGAGTGATAATCATAGCCTTAACAAAAATACTAATATTGGTTCATTAACAAAAATTGCATTAGATTAGATTATTATATATCATTATCCAGACTTTTATTTAATAAACTAACGTGGAATTGCACCAAAAGGGGACTAAAGTTTTCTATTAACTAATTCTTATTGGAAATGCCACTTATTTAATCAAAACCGTTTTATTACAATTGATTGTAATTAATCAAAATTTTTTTAATTTGATTGCATTGCAATTAATCAAAAAATTAAACGGATTTGGATTAATAAAGGCCATGAAGGCCACGCTCTTCATGAAGTGTATAAATTGGAGATCTCTTCCACTAGGACACGCTAATTAACGAAATTCTCTTTCAAAGCTATTGCATTTTTTCTAGTCCTAAGTCTAGGCTCAATTTGATATCGTTTAAAAACAAAGTTCAATTCACAAATGAGTAACACTATGTTAAGGTAGATACTCTTATATATGACACCATTAGCGCAAATGAGTAACACTGTGTTAAGGTGTAAATACTCTTATATATAACACTATTAGCGAGCCTCAAAATTGTATGATGAATAACACTTGGTGTTCAATTTCCTTTCTCTATTCTCATTAATTTTTGCGCTATTATTTAAGTCGGCCATTTTGCTAACATGAGCAATTTCATTACCTGACCTTGACACAAAATTAAGTAGAAATGGATGCATATGTAGAGAAGCTAATCACAAAAGGGAACAAATTAAATCAAATCAAATTCGAGTAATCCCAATTGGCCTGGTGACCGAAAATCGACCTTAAAGTAACAACAACAAATTGACCAAAGGCAATCTAATTCAACGGCATAAATGTATCCTTACCAAAGAAATCACCCCGTAGCAAATCACAAAATCAAATTGCCTGCTGCTCGATCCCAAAGAAAGTTATTGTAAACAAATTAAGCTAGCTCCCTGCATGGCCTCACAATTAATATAATTTTTAGACAACTTCATACTGGACCAGTTATACTCAACGTCGACTCCATTTCGTTAAATATAAGTTCCTTTACCCCCACCCCCAAAAAAAAGAAAAAAATAATTCCTGACTCCGCCCTGATATTGTTATTGGTTTGCATTTACAATGATATGCACAAAGATTTTCAATTTAAAAGTTATAAAAACCAATTTATGGAACCTAGTACTTGTCAATAAGGCAGGCGAATAAAACTACCAAACCTACTAGGAGTGGTTTGTGTGGAGTAGTTGTACATTGGAAATCAATATTTTATTATTTGTGGATATATATTTTATTTATGGAATATATATATATATTATATTAATCATGCTATTGTTTATTTGTCTTTGTCAAAACATACAATAGATAACAGGATATTTTATTTACAGAGTCTTTCATTAATTATATGTTTATTTCATTTGCTTTTCTTTCCTTTATTATATCTAAGGTTTAGTTTGTATCATGTATATATAGCCATGTACGTACATTTGGAGTCTTTATAATAAGACAATTATCAACACAACTTTCCCATTCTACTTTCTTTTTAACTCACAATTCAACTTAGTATCAGAGGGCTCTCAGAAAGATCCTCAAATGGGTCGGCCACATGAGGGACTTAATCTTTTTTTTTTGTATATAATTTTATGTACAGTCCCATTTTACTATGCGCACAATAAATATTCATTGAGAACAGTGCTCTTGTATAGTGCGGTAAACAATGAAATGAATAGTATTTTCGATGAAGGGTGATATGGTGAAAGTGAATACTAGCATTCTTGTAATGAATAGTGTTTTGATGAACAATGTTTTTTAAGTGAAAAGTGTTCTTGGTTTGGTAGTCGGTTGGTCGCATTTGTTGCTGTTACAAAGGGTTAAAAAAAACCCTACTTCCAGAATTTCAATATGGTACCAACATATTTCGAGCCAACCTCAGTTTGTGATTTGTATCTTCCCTTGATCTTTCCTTGGTCTAGCATTATTTTATTTAGCGGTGGATTTTGTACAATATTGCACCGTACTATATGTATTATACCGAATATTTGGTTTGCCAAAATCTAATACTACTATCATACTAAAATTTTTGGTACAATATGGTATGGTGTATTGCCAAAAAATCAAGCTTTAAAAAAATAAAAAAAATTCAACATGACATATTCTTGCCATGAAGTGCCACTTTAGTCAATTGTAAATTGCATCATTTTGCTCATTATTATAACACAATAGATGTTATTTTAATAAAATATGGGTTCACTGTTCAGATTATGTTTAAACTATGTAAGTATTGTTTTCCTTTTAACACCTTAAAAGGGGTGACAAAGGACAATTAAGAGGGTAGCATTACAGCAACACAGTTATTCATTGTTTGAACTCACTAACATGGCTTAATTTGGATATTGAGTGTCATTTTGGGAATCAAATTAAGTAATTAATTCAAATTAGTTAGCCATTTTCATATTTAAATAAATAACATTCACCTGAAGAGAAACGAATAAAGAAAGTTTTCAGAAGTCTAAATAGATTTGAGGAAACGAAAATTATAGTAGTGAACATAGAGAATGAAGAAGAGAGAGAAAGATAAAAAGAAAGAGTGGGTGGCTCCGTAGATGATATTCGGTAAATTACTAAACTCTAAAGTTACTAAAGACTGAAGATCATTTAGATTATGTAATTTAAACTGTCCATTGTATCATGTATGTGAAGTTAATTGTGAGATATTTCATATTTGGTATTCTGGTAGTATTGGTACAATTTGGTGTGGCACGGTACAATATACCATGGTATACCAATATTTCGGTACGGTATGGTATATTATCGGTAATGATTTTTTGTACGAGTACCTTACCATAATATTTCAATACGATATAGTACCGATTGATATTGTACTATTACCAGTACAAACAACTTATTTTAGCAACTGCTTCGATATAATACTGTTTAAAATATGCTGCAGTCTTAAGTGTTTCTTCCTAGAGTCATTATGGTAAAGAAGAATGATCAATCACGTTCTTTGCTATATCCTTAAGATTTTGTTTTATCTCTCAACAACACTGTTCATACTAGGTTTGCCTAGCATGGTGTACCGTGAGACGATTCTGCATTTCTCTAGGAATTTCACAAAGGTCCAGAACGTTGTTTACATTATCTGTTATATTTACCGTAGTATTCACCACCACGATCAGATTTCACGGCTTTAATTTCCTTACCTAATTGATTTTCAACTCTGACTGTGAAAGTCATAATAACGTTTAAGGATTGTAACTTTTTATTAATTAAATATATGTACCCTTAATAATTGTCATGAACATAATAAAATATTGTTAACCATTCCAAAAGGTCGTAGAGAATAATTCACAAATATCCGCATAAATTAGTTCTAAGACAATAGAACTCCTTATGGCACCTAGTTTCCCTATGTTTGTCCATTTACCCTTTACACATTAAATACAGATTTTAAAATCTGTTAAATAAAGGGGTTTCAAGAATTCCACACGTCTCTTAATTCTCTATTTAGAGTTTTGTTCCAAATGCTTTTGCCATAATATGGAAGAATTCTTATTAGTTAATTTACGCTTTGTATCACGTGAATCAATTTGAAAGGTCTTATTATATGAGGTGGTTGTATACGTATATAAGTTATCAATTAAAGAAATTGTAGCAAAATATTTGAATTTTGAAAAAGACTTAACTTTATTATTTTCAAATGAACAATAATAACCGTATTTGTCCAATTAAAAATGGAAATTATGTCTAAATGACAATACCATATAAGTCTCTCCCAAATCCAAAAGTAACTAGTCTTTAATGATAACTTAAAATTCCTTAAAATCTCAACTATAACTGTTTCGCCACTGCCCTGATAGATGAATCTTTCGACATCAATTGGCTTTTGACTCTACATGTAACCTCTAAACATACTTACGTGAGTAGTATCACCAAAATTTACTCACAAAGTAATCACATGTACATACGTTAAACTAACTACCGAACAAACCATAATGAGAAGTATATCCTACTTTACACGCCAAGTGGCTTATTTGGAACATTACTATGTTTATCCTTCTTGCAAAAGTAACTGACAAATTCTTTATCATATTTCTTTTGCAATTAATATAGTATTGTTCCAACTGCAGCTTCTTAACTTTTATCCTTTAAAGGTGTTTGCTAGATGAGTAACCACTGTCTTTTATCGTTAAATCTTTTATTCTTCTTGCACACTGTAAGATATGAGCTCATTAAGAGATCATTAATTTATCCTTATGAGTATTTTAACTCATTATAAACTAACTGTATTGTGCGGGAAGAGAAATAAAGAACTTGATGCACGAGCAAGTCATTAGATAGCTCTAACTTTAGTACCTTTAGTTTGAAAGCGATATTAGACATTTTCATAATGTACTTCCCTTATGTTCCTTTCCCTTATATATTATTGAAACAAGACTAATCAAGAGGTTACTTGTTTCAGCCTTTTTTTTTACAAAATATTTCTATAATTTCTTTAAGGAACTAAGTAGCATTTTTCTCATAAACCCCCAAAAATTCTTGGAATATAAGCGTTCTATTTTTAATTCTTAAAATTTGTGCCGTTAAGCACCGATACCGAATTTATGTTGGCAGATATATAAAGCATAACTTAAAATTGAATAGAGAACAAATTATAAAAATTACAAACTTACAATTAATATACATGTCATAACATATTAACAAACAATATATATGAATGACACAATTATCCAAATTATCAATAGTGGGTTCCCATCACAATATACCTAGCATAACGTTGATATTTAGTCTTTGGACAGAACATCAACTTGTAATTGGCCATCTCAACGCAGTAATCAAATATAAATGACAAATCCTGTCAAATAATAGGACTTCCTTTGGGCCGACGTATTATTCACATGGAAAACTCAATTGTCATATTATATTTATTACCATAAGTGTACATGTTATTCGGCCAAACAATAACCTTCCTTTGGGTCGATTATTATTTGCATAAATAACAATTACGCACATCTTAATATTCTAAAACAAACAAATTTACGCGATAGAGGTTACTTTGGCAACTTATCATTTCAATTCATATATTTCAAAATATCAGATGATTTGTGCTTCGCATCCTTATAATCCACAAAAAAAAGAATTAGATTTTCCGTATTAATGAGATTTGCAAAGCATAAACCTTATTTTTTCCACATTGACGCGTATTGCAATTTTAGATTATTGGCAGTCTGGGGCTTGCGTACCCAAACGAGACTATAATAGGCACTCTCAACACAAGAATCAAATGTTGATAATAATTAATGTTAAACAAAAAGCCTTTCTTTGGACTGACTTATTGCTCACATGAAAACTTGATAATTATCACACATTTATTCCTGTATGTGTGTTTATTATTCTTTCAAATAATAACCTTCACAAATATCGAGAGAAGAGAATGTCTATTATTTGGCCAAATAATAACTTTCCTTTGAACCAATTATTATTTGCATAAATAATAAACATTAATATCTTAAATAAATAATTTTATTGCAAATAATAAACTAAAGGAATATACATGTACTACACAATACATATATATATCTGAAATTTATATATATGTACACATAACATATATAAAATTAAACTTTTAAAAAATACCTCATATGTATATATATGTATAAGGTCACATAATAAAAATATAGGAGTATACACTACAAGTTGTATAAAGATCCCAAAACTTTCCTTAATATGTACTGTTATTGTGTACTTTGTTAGATACACTGAAAGATAGAGATATTATAAATTTTATGATCCCTCGAATAAATCCTTTGTTAAGACGGAAAATGCCAAATTTCTCGAGGTTATTGAGTTTAAGGGGGAAGATAAAGTTATAAACATTGTCTTTGAAGATGAATTTATTCAAATTCTAAGTATTGCTATTGACAATGATTAGGAACAAATTTCTGACATTGTTTCAGATGCAAATTAAGATTATCAAGACAATGTTGAAAAAACTTCCTATATAACAAACTCAACAATCTAAAAAATAAGTGAAATTAAAGAAATCCACATATGGCCTTAAGGAAGTTTTCTGTCAATGGTATTACATATTTCATTAAGTTATTGTCTCATACGGTTTTGAGGTAAATTCGGTTGATGATTATGTATATTATAAGTTCAATGTGAGTAACATTATCTTCTTGATATTTTATGTTGATAATATCTCTTTTGTATTAGGAATACAGATATATCGACATTATTGTCGGGTATCCTAGGGTTTTCACGAAAGAGATATATTGAAAGAATTCTTACCAGATTAGGCATAAAAGACTGTCATTCGGGAGATACTCTCATTGTTAAAGGAGACAATTTATGTCTCAGCCAGTGCCCCAAAATAAGGTTGAAAATTAAGAAATGCAAAAGATTTCTTATGCATCAGTTGTAGGGAGTCTGGTGTATCATAAACTATGAACGCATCTAGGTTTAACGTTCATAATAAATATATTTGGTAGATATTTAAGTAACCCTATGATATATCTTCGGAAAGCAGCCAATTAAAGGGTTATACGGTATTTAAAGAGAACAAAAGGATTATATACTTACGTATCGAAAATTAGATTAGTTGGAGATCATATGGTATTCTGATTTCGATTTTAGGATGGAATATAGCTGTCAAATTTTGTCACTAGGTTGCAGATTATGGATAGTGTCGAAAGACTACTAAAGATATTTTGTGACAATAAATTGATTGTGCTATATTCGATAACAACATAAATTTTTAGAAATCTAAAGCACATAGATATTAAGTTTTTTGTTATTAAAGAAGAGTTCAGAGTTGTCGTGTCTATAGAGTATATAAGTACAAACTCCATGATTACGGATCCGTTCACTGAAGGCTTAACACATAAGGTATTTTATGAGCATATTGCTCATATGGGTTTTGTGTTATCTAATAAAGTGCTGGTTTAGTGGGAGTTTGTATCATGGATGCTCTTTTATTTAGACGCACATTTTCTGCAGAATAAAGAAGATGGTTTATTTTCGTCTTAACTCTGAATATTTGTTTTTCCCTTCCATTGTAGTTTAACATAAAGTTTAGACGGTTAATGCTGATCTCATTAAAGTTAGGCCATTTGAAAATAGGCATGTCTAAGATCACATTGCATGTAATTTCCATGCTACTCATCCACATTTGATCTATGTTATTAAATGTATTAGTATGGTGATAATCATGGTTTAGTCACAACCTTACTGTGACAAAAGTTGCGATAATTTCATTACTCGTACATGAGATAGACCATATTGTTTAAGGAGAAGTTTAAGGATAAATAGTATACGGATGCGCGCTTAAAAAATTCTGTGAAAAGTCAAATCCTTTTGGGTCACAGCAGAACGAACATCAAGATGCTTTTGTCCTCTAATATAATATATATATATATATATATATATCCTGATTTTCGTAATTCTTATAACCGAATCTTATATAATAATAAATTTTATACAATACTTAATAATTTAACATAAAGTTGCTCTGATATCACTTGTTAGAATTAAATCACTTGAGTCAACATGTCAAATCATCAAGATCTAAGTAAAACACAATTAAACCGCGTACCTGGATCCCTGACAAACAAATTTGGAATGCGAGGATCGATCACAATAACAGTACGAATTGAGCGGGTACGTGGTCTTCCTCAACCAAATCACCTTAGTGTCTTGATGGGAATTTTGGTTCTCTGCCATAACCGAATTTTGGTTCGTCACATTTATTGATGATTGCACTCAAATGACGTGGGTTTGTCCCATGAAATCAAAAAGTGAAGTTAGTAGTATGTTATAAGGATTTCATAAACAGATCCGTACACAGTATAACGCTACTATTCAAATTCTCCGCAGTGACAATGGTGGTGAATATATGAGTACAGAGTTACAGGAATTCTTCAAACTCAATGGAATCATTCATCAGACTACATGCCCTTATACACCTCAACAGAATGGGGTTGCCGAACGGAAAAATTGTCATATGTTGGAAATAGTTCGGTTGTAACACCTCATGTTTCAATAGGTGTATTTTCCTTAATTTAGTTAGTTATTTGTCCGATTCATTCGTGCACTTAGACAAGTCCGAATGTTCCAACATATCACTTTGGTGTTATGGATAAAAATATGGAAAGTTTGATTTAATTTGGAACTAGTTTGAGCAATTTGGTGCGTCCTTGTAAAATTTGGCATATTCTTCAATATTCGATTTTTTCTACTTTTCTTATATTCGGTTCATCGACCTAGGAAGGTCCAAATTGAGTTTAGTCTTTTTTGACACGTCAAATTATAGTTATTAAACATTCCAATAAAGTTTCATTAAATTCGGACTTCATGTAGGCATTTTTGAGTATTTAGTAGAATCGAATTATATCCTTAACGATTCCTACAAATCTCGTTTGTGGTTCACGAACTTTTAGACCTCCGAATTCAGTTCTGTTTTTTCTAACATGTCATGAATATCTATTAAGAATATTATGGAAAGTTTCGTCACTATCGGAATTGAAACGAGCACTTCAGAGGCATTTTTCGAACACGGAATTTCTACTCGTCGGTTGGATTTTAGTCAACTTTGGAGACTCATAACTTCTTCATTAATTATCCAAATTCCACTCCGTAAACTCTTGTATTTTCATCTTATATTAGTCTACAACTTTTGTGTTTTGACCGAAAGCTAGTTCACGCTTTTCGATGGTCAAAACAGAGTGCGAAGTAAGCCCATTAAAAAATATCAGATTATGCAGAATTTCTTCAGAGCTCTGTCTTCGACCAAATTCTGGTATTAATCTATTACGAATTTGGAGAAACTTCCTCTTGTGAAGTTGTATAACATTGAATTATCTTTTCGTTGATATAAATATCATACCAATCGGAGTTCCGAGCAAAGAGTTATGCCCAAAATACGAACAGTGCACCATAACACATTTGGTCAATCCGGGTTTGACCAAGTCAGCTCGTTTTTAATTGGCTTTAACCAGCTTTGGCCATCTTCTTCAGTCCATAAAACACCATTAAAACCAGAGAAAAAATGTATACACTTCTAGAGAGAGAAAGGGTGAGAAATAGGAGATATCTAGCTCAAATCAATGGTTTTTACTCCGAAATTGTGGATTTCTCAAGTTTTTGGCATGGCAAGTCCATTTCCTAGCTCGGTTTTCTCGATCGGTGGCTGTAGGTGGTCTCTTTAGGACTCTCCATTTCTGTCCAAGAGTGATTAAGGTGGGAACTTCCCTCTATTCTTTGATTTTTGAACAATTATAGTTGATTGAGTTGAAATACTAGATTTTCGGTACCAAATTCATTGTTTCTCTTGCATGCATGTTGTATAGCAATGGATTAAACATTTTGAGCTTTGTTATTAATGGTATATTGGTTGTATTTGATGAGAGTGGAGGCTGATTCTATTGCATGTCTACATTTAAGTGTTTAATTGAGAATTTAGTACCGAAATGGCTAGAAACGTCATATACATGTCTAATACTTGATATTTCTACTTACATTCCTAAATTTTCAGAATATAAATCACTCTTAAATCATATTTTGACTTGTTATTAGACATGTATTGATTTCTTGATGACGATTATAATAAATCTAGTGTTTGCTCAATTTTGGATTACAAAACCGTTGAAATTAATATTATTACCGTAAATTGACGTGTAAAGCATGGTATACACTTATAAAAACCTGATTTTTAGAATTATAATGAATACATGAATTTATATTGTTATAAAGAAGATTAATTATTCCCGTTAATTGTGTGAGACAGCCTTTTATAAACACTATGAGTTAAGTATATAAATTGCTATGGAAAATATTGAGATTGTTGGAACCGGATTAGCACCGATATATAAATGCTTGAGTTATGTTATTGTACAAACCCATGGTAAAGATGGGGTGCCATAAATTTGGTTACCAGTGCACAGACCCATGGTAAGATGGGGTGCGTTTGTGAGTAGTATATTCCTTCTAGTACCGATATTAGGTCGAGGAGGAGGAGGTGGATGGATGTTTATACAGCTTCGTGTGAGATACGTATTGATAATTAATAAAATTATATTGATGCTTTATGTATGGTTTTTTTTATAAATTTGTATATATTAGGAAGTTTGTTAATAATTGAATTGTGAACTCTCTTATATTGTAGTACGATCATGCATTGCATTTTCCCTTTCCCTATAGTTTCCACTGGGCCATTTGTGGCTCATTCCCTCATTTTCCTTTCAGGTACACATTGTCTATTGGGTAGAGGTCGTCGAGCTGGTTCAAGTTCATTTTAGAGTCTCCTCTGATGGCCCTATGGAATTAGTTGTTGTATTACCCTAATTTGTAGTAGTTGTAACTTCTAATTAAGTTTGAGTAGTTGTACTATCTATGGATGTACAAGTTGTATTTATCGAATTTGGATTGTAACGGATTTGAGAACTATTCTATATTTCCGCGTTGTTTATTAAATATGATGGATTTCTTAGTATTTACGAATACTTTATGCTGAATTTTTATTTGATTTCTCTACTTTGTTCAATTTCTTAGTTATGTCTTTTTATATATCTGCTGTTAATTAGACACAGCATCCGTTAACACCTGCCTAATTTAGGCGGGTTGTTACAGTTGGTATCAGAGGATAGGTTCAAATTCCCTTCGTCGTGGGATATTGGGTAGATTAAGATCGTGCGTTTCCGTTCTGCGTTAAGGTGGGGGAAGTTGAGTTTTTTTTTTCGTAAGCGCATGTGACAATTGAGTTATATTATAGTTAACCGCTGGCCAACGGATGACTATCTTATAAAGCAATTGTCTACTGTAGCTAACTAGAGCTGAACTTAATGACCCACACTATTCTCTGGTATTTAAGTTTTGCCTCAACCATATTTTTGAGATACTCCTTGTATTTAGAGCTAAATTTTAAATTTCAGTAAGTATGAAGATTGTGGATTGATTTTTCTTATTTTAAGGCTTTTGTGTGATCACTTGGAATATTGTTTGAGTTTAATTATGAATCTCATATTTTTTGATTCATTAGTTTTGTTTTTGAGATCTTGGATAGTCGTGGTATTGGGATCCTTGGTACCTCACTAATTGGTGGAGAAATAAAATTAGTTGAAACCTACAGCGATCTTTCTGGCATCCTTGCCTTGAATTCTTGCATTGAATTTCCTACTTTGTACTCGATGACTTAAATACCACTGATTCGAATTTTGTTTTCTTTCGCAAGTCACCTTAGGATTTTATATTATTCTCGTGAATTTTGGTAAAAGCACGTATTTAGAATGATTTTTTAGCTCTATTACTTCGAGACCTCCGAATTACGTTCCCTCTTTTCCGAAAAGTCTTTATAAATCATTAGATTAATCTTAGATTGTTTCTTAGGATATGGATTCTAAACAAGCATTTTTAGTATGTTTTCTGAAAAAACATCAAATTTGGTCCAGGCTTGGTGTCAAATCGGTCCACCAGATTTTTTTTCCGCCATACTTCAGAGTTGGACCAGTTTTCCTTTTTCTCCATATAGGTTTGTCATATATACGCTTGGCTTTGGTTTTAACTCTCATCTAACCTCATACGTGTGTGAGTGAAAGCTTGGAAAATAAATAGTAATTTTATTCTAATGTTTTAAAAGTTCTTCCGGTGTTACTTGTGGGCCAGTATTACATGCAAAACTAAAGGAATATTTGCGCAGAAAACTATAGGATCTTGATGGGAAATACAAGTTGAATTATTTAAGGATATGTCAAGTTACACATGTAAGACTAAGATGATTCCATAGTCTTCAACAAACATGTGTTAAATAGAATTTTTAAACTATACCAAATGTTTTGAAACCTTAGGATATTCACAAAGTGTTTTTGAAACTATAGCAGGATGATAATATATAATACTCTAGTGGTTGCCTTCAACATTAATACCTGAAGCTGATGTTTGGACGCATGACTATAACGTATTATTCTTTCAAGGCTTTTCTCAACCTTATGTATTTAAAAGTATATCATATTGTCTATCGGGAAGTTTTTTTCAAAAACTTGTGGTCCAAACAGGGGTATTTCCCAAGGTATCTTTTAATGCAGTAATGTATTTTAAAAGGAAAGTTTAGAGATTTGGGTATAATGCTTTAAGTGTTGATTGAGATTTGGTTTAAATTCCATTATTTTGAGTCAAAATTCATTTGTTTTCTTCGTTGAGTTCGCCCGATTCTTTGAGCGCATAAATTTCGTAATGTTTGTTACAGTGACTCTTCCTAAAAATTTGATTTTTGATCCTTGGGGTTACTTATTTTATAATGTCTCAAGCCTTTAGGAGACCTAACTTCCTATTGATTTTTGTGTTGGCTATTGGCTAATTTTTGCTTTTTTTTTTAAAAAAAATATTCTTTTACTGGTCAAGCATTTGGGTAGCCTAAACGAATTTTAGGAAACACTTTGTGACCATCTTTTCTGAGTTTTGGGAACAATATATATCACCATATCATTATATGTCCACTCTATTCTGTGGTGTAAATTTTTATGGACATTTGCTTGCTATATGAGTATTTATTCATCATAAATTGGGTGTAATCACGTAGTCATTGTACATTGTGTAAGGTCTACCCTTTTAATGGTCCTTTTATTCGGTTTGAACACTCTGGTCGTGTTTGTTGTGGCTCGTTACATAAGTCAATGTCGAGTTCTAGTAGTGGAACAAATAATTGTACCTCTTTCCAGCAGAAGTTCTGGATGGCCTCTGCCTTTATAAACCATTCATTCGGGAATGTCATACTGGTATACTTACTTGAACTCGAGATTGGGTCTTCGCTTAACTCGTGTCCACTATCGTTTCTTTGTTTGGTTATCGAAAATATTTTGTTAGACATTATAGTACTATTGTGAGGGGTGACTAGTGCTATAACTTCTTCTTGTATCATTACCTTTTGTGGTCCGTTACTTGGGGCCTCCAGCGATCAGTTGGGCGGTCAATTTCCTTGAGCTTGTAGTATAGGTCATTTCTCGAGTTGATTGGTTGGTCGATCCTTATGGATGATTTTGAAGTCGATGGGACTAAATGAGACATTTATTAGAGCTAATAATGCACATTACCAGATATTTGGGGTCAACTTACGAAGTTCCGTGCAAAGATGACATTTTTACGAAAATGTGTTAGGATCTCAATGGTTAATTTAAAGCACACAAGAACTTTGATAGGTTCAAATAACGATGAAATCTAGATTATTTAAAATACTAGTATTTATTTTACTAAATTGCTCGAAGACGTGTAAGGGCGCTAGAATTGGAACTTAGCGGAGCAATTGGACCGTAATAAAGTAGGGCTAATAAATGGAGATAGCGCTCTGAGGATTATTCAAGATTGCTGGAGATTCATTCAAATTCAAAGGTTGTCTACATCTACAGACAATGCTGGAAAGAAGTTCCATATATTAATGTCTTATTTCAGTAAATTAACATGTCGACCATTTTGAAATCTGCAAAAAAAAAAGATAGTATGGCATATGTACTAGTGAGGTCAAATATAAATTTTAGCTTCAGAAGCCCTAGGAAAGCAGGAATTATTTAATGACAGATGCGCAGAGAAATATTTTGAAATGATCCAAAAATTGAGTTAACATAGTTGGCTGAACAAGAATAGTTAATGAGGATGAGAATGTGACTTAATCAAAGTGCACAACAAACGGATGGTGCATAAGTAGATTCACAAAATAAACCAGTGAAGGATAACCTCTTGGTGGAAACCAAAGCTCTAAAATTAGAGTAAAGCCTTCGGGGAATTATATGAGGAATGGTCCAAGTCAAGCAGCAACTGAAGACCATAGTATTGGGACTTTTACGTTGCTGAAGGAATTCCAGAATGTCTCGGGCTAAGAAGAAATGTTTATATTTAATTTGGTACAAGGTTTAATACGTTGGAAAAGTACATCATAATGGAAGGGGAAGTGAAAATTGGATTGTTCGGAAAATGGGTATCTTGGGCTAAGACTGTCTAGCTTTACACATACATGGTTAATGGAGGAGAGTCTAGTAAAATTATTATGAATTAGCCTGCGTTTGAATTGGAAGTTACAAGTGATAGTTGGGGTTCATTAGCGGCAATGTTATAAGGTTACAAAAGGCTACTTGATTCTCAATTACTCCGAATTATTTCATCCTTGTTTTGGTTTTGCCTTATCTAAAAGTCTTGCTTATTTTCAGTGTGATTCTCCATATCTACCATGGTTGTTAAGCTCTAAGCTATTTATAAATATATATCCTTAGGAGAAATTACATCTTAGTCATTGATGATCTGAGAAATAATCTTAACTAAAGTTATTGGAGGTTACGTACCAAGTCTTTTTAGTTTCATTCGATGAGATTACACCAAACCCTTGTCTTGTATAGTAAACCTTTTATTCGTGCTTGTGTTTTTATCCTTGTAATGAGAAGTAATAGTCGGTCTTCATTAGTGTTAGTATACGATATGTCTGCGTGTGTGGCTTCTTTGTTTAAAGCTTGATAACTACAGAGTGGGTTTTAGAGTCCACATTATTCCATTTTGTAATTTTCAAATTCAACCTCAAAGTAGTTTCCTTTAAAAGCTTGGATTACAGGTTCGACTTACGTCTTTGGCTTTATTGCTGTTAATTTGTGTAGGCTGAAATTTCGAGGACGAAATTTCTTAAGGGGGGAAGGTTGTAACACCCCATGTTTCAATAGGTGTATTTTCCTTAATTTAGTTAGTTATTTGTCCGATTCATTCGTGCACTTAGACAAGTCCGAATGTTCCAACATGTCACTTTGGTGTTATGGATAAAAATATGGAAAGTTTGATTTAATTTGGAACTAGTTTGAGCAATTTGGTGCGTCCTCTTAAAATTTGGCATATTCTTCAATATTCGATTTTTTTCTACTTTTCTTATATTCGGTTCATCGACCTAGGAAGGTCCAAATTGAGTTTAGTCTTTTTTGACACGTCAAATTATAGTTATTAAACATTCCAATAAAGTTTCATTAAATTCGGACTTCATTTAGGCATTTTTGAGTATTTAGTAGAATCGAATTATATCCTTAACGATTCCTACAAATCTCGTTTGTGGTTCACGAACTTTTAGACCTCCGAATTCAGTTCCGTTTTTTCCAACATGTCATGAATATCTATTAAGAATATTCTGGAAAGTTTCGTCACTATCGGAATTGAAACGAGCACTTCAGAGGCATTTTTCGAACACGGAATTTCTACTCGTCGGTTGGATTTTAGTCGACTTTGGAGACTAATAACTTCTTCATTAATTATCCAAATTTCACTCCGTAAACTCTTGTATTTTCATCTTATATTAGTCTACAACTTTTGTGTTTTGACCGAAAGCTAGTTCACGCTCTTCGATGGTCAAAACAGAGTGCGAAGTAAGCCCATTAGCAAAAATCAGATTATGCTGAATTTCGGCAGAGCACTGTCTTCGACCAAATTCTGGTATTAATCTATTACGAATTTGGAGAAACTTCCTCTTGTGAAGTTGTATAACATTGAATTATCTTTTCGTTGATATAAAGATCATCCCAATCGGAGTTCCGAGCAAAGAGTTATGCCCAAAATACGAACAGTGCACCATAACACATTTGGTCAATCCGGGTTTGACCAAGTCAGCTCGTTTTTAATTGGCTTTAACCAGCTTTGGCCATCTTCTTCAGTCCATAAAACACCATTAAAACTAGAGAAAATATGTATACACTTCTAGAGAGAGAAAGGGTGAGAAATAGGAGATATCTAGCTCAAATCAATGGTTTTTACTCCGAAATTGTGGATTTCTCAAGTTTTTGGCGTGGCGAGTCCATTTCCTAGCTCGGTTTTCTCGATCGGTGGCTGTAGGTGGTCTCTTTAGGACTCTCCATTTCTGTCCAAGAGTGATTAAGGTGGGAACTTCCCTCTATTCTTTGATTTTTGAACAATTATAGTTGATTGAGTTGAAATACTAGATTTTCGGTACCAAATTCATTGTTTCTCTTGCATGCATGTTGTATAGCAATGGATTAAACATTTTGAGCTTTGTTATTAATGGTATATTGGTTGTATTTGATGAGAGTGGAGGCTGATTCTATTGCATGTCCACATTTAAGTGTTTAATTGAGAATTTAGTACCGAAATGGCTAGAAACGTCATATACATGTCTAATACTTGATATTTCTACTTACATTCCTAAATTTTCAGAATATAAATCACTCTTAAATCATATTTTGACTTATTATTAGACATGTATTGATTTCTTGATGACGATTATAATAAATCTAGTGTTTGCTCAATTTTGGATTACAAAACCGTTGAAATTAATATTATTACCGTAAATTGACGTGTAAAGCATGGTATACACTTATAAAACCTGATTTTTAGAATTATAATGAATACATGAATTTATATTGTTATAAAGAAGATTAATTATTCCCGTTAATTGTGTGAGACAGCCTTTTATAAACACTATGAGTTAAGTATATAAATTGCTATGGAAAATATTGAGATTGTTGGAACCGGATTAGCACCGATATATAAATGCTTGAGTTATGTTATTGTACAAACCCATGGTAAAGATGGGGTGCCATAAATTTGGTTACCAGTGCACAGACCCATGGTAAGATGGGGTGCGTTTGTGAGTAGTATATTCCTTCTAGTACCGATATTAGGTCGAGGAGGAGGAGGAGGTGGATGGATGTTTATACAGCTTCGTGTGAGATACGTATTGATAATTAATAAAATTATATTGATGCTTTATGTATGGTTTTTTTTATAAATTTGTATATATTAGGAAGTTTGTTAATAATTGAATTGTGAACTCTCTTATATTGTAGTACGATCATGCATTGCATTTTCCCTTTCCCTATAGTTTCCACTGGGCCATTTGTGGCTCATTCCCTCATTTTCCTTTCAGGTACACATTGTCTATTGGGTAGAGGTCGTCGAGCTGGTTCAAGTTCATTTTAGAGTCTCCTCTGATGGCCCTATGGAATTAGTTGTTGTATTACCCTAATTTGTAGTAGTTGTAACTTCTAATTAAGTTTGAGTAGTTGTACTATCTATGGATGTACAAGTTGTATTTATCGAATTTGGATTGTAACGGATTTGAGAACTATTCTATATTTCCGCGTTGTTTATTAAATAGGATGGATTTCTTAGTATTTACGAATACTTCATGCTGAATTTTTATTTGATTTCTTTACTTTGTTCAATTTCTTAGTTATGTCTTTTTATATATCTGCTGTTAATTAGACACAGCATCCGTTAACACCTGCCTAATTAGGCGGGTTGTTATAGTTCGGGCATCATTGATTGGCGTTAACACACCAACCTCATATTGGGGCGAGGCACTGTCCTCGGCTGCCTATTTGGTAAATCGCATTCCCTCCGCTACACTTGATTTTCAGACACCTTTCGAAGTCCTAGCTAAATTTGTCTCGGCCCCTGCCGTGTTCAATCTTCCTCCCTGGGTGTTTGGATGTGTCACATTTGTCCACTTACTAAAGGAACAACGACATAAGCTTGAACCTCGCGCTCTCAAGTGCGTCTTTGTTGGGTATGCGTCTTCTCAGAAAGGGTATCGGTGTTATCACCCTCATACACAAAAATTGTACGTCACCATGGACGTTACGTTTCATGAAGAAACTATGTACTTTGACAAGACTAAACTTCAGGGGGAGCACTATAAGAAAGTTCAGTCATTTGGGAATGTCAATGAGGAAGAAACAAGCTCAATAACGGTAGTACCACCATTAACCGCCGAGATAATAGAAACAACAGAAATTCTTTCAAATGAAGTTGAGCCGTCTCCGTCTCTGCATAACGCAAACAACCAATCGTCCACTTCAAATATCCCTGAAACTGAGGTCTCCCAGGTATCTTCTTCTATTCCTATAAAGAAACTTCCTAACCGAACAAATAGAGGTATACCTAAACCCACATATGACCCATATTTTACCAGCAAAGCCAAATATCCCATGAGTAATTATGTGTCGTATGATTAGTTAACTGCATCTAACAAATCTTTTGTGAATCAATTATCTTATGTATCTATTCCTAACAGTGTGCAGGAAGCCTTATGTGATTCTCAGTGGAAATTGGCAATGGATGAGGAGATGAAATCCTTGTTGAAAAATGACACATGGGAGTTAACCGAATTACCAGCAGGAAAGAAGAAGGTGGGTTGCAAATGGGTGTACACTGTGAAATTTAAAGCAGATGGTACAATCGAAAGATTCAAGGCGAGACTAGTTGCAAAAGGCTACACACAAACACATGGGATTGATTATCTGGAGACATTTGCGCCAGTTGCAAAAATCAATACAGTGCGAGTGTTACTCTCATTAGCTGCGAATTTGGACTGGCCTCTACAATAATTTGATGTGAAGAATGCCTTTTTACATGGGGATTTAGAGGAGGAAGTATATATGGAGTTCTCACCTGGATATAAGATTCCAGTTGAGCATACAAATAAAGTCTGCAAGTTGAAGAAATCTTTATATGGGTTAAAACAATCCCCTAGAGCTTGGTTTGGGAGATTCGCGAGATCAATGCGAAAGTTTGGGTACAACCAGATTCTGATCATACTTTATTTTTGAAAAGAAGCCATGGGAAGCTTACAGCTCTTATTGTTTATGTAGATGATATGGTGCTCACAGGAAACAACCCTCAAGAACAACAGGCATTGAAGAAGCTCTTATCTCAGGAGTTTGAGATGAAAGATCTTGGAAACTTAAAGTATTTTCTGGGAATCGAGGTGTCTAGGTCATCAAAAGGCATCTTTTTATCTCAGAGAAAGTATGCTCTAGATTTACTGAATGAAACTGGGATGTCTGCCTGTCAACCATCAGAGACTCCAATGGAGGAAGGATTGAAATTAGAGGTCGAACCGGATCAAGTACCCGTGGATAGAGGGCGCTATCAGAGATTGGTAGGAAGATTGATGTACCTCGCACATACAAGACCTGATATATCATATGCATTGAGTATCGTCAGTCAATTCTTGCATAATCCAGGGGAGAAGCACATGCAGGCAGTTATGAGGATTATCAGTTATCTTAAAGCAGCTCATGGAAAAGGAATTCTATTCCAGAAAAATGAGGATATTCTGAAGGTTGAAGGATACACTGTTGCTGATTGGGCAGGTAATATATGTGACATGAGATCTACTTCAGGGTACTTCACATTTGTAGGAGGAAACTTGGTTACCTGGAGAAGTAAGAAGCAAAATGTAGTATCCCGATCAAGCGCAGAAACAGAATATCGAGGAATGGCAGTTGGTATATAAGAGTTATTGTGGTTGAAACTACTACTGACAGATCTCGATTTTCCTCCAACAGAACCCATGGTGCTATATTGCGACAACAAGGCAGCGTGTGATATCGCACACAATCCAGTTCAAAATGATAGAACAAAACATGTTGAAGTGGATATGTTCTTCATCAAAGAGAAGTTAGAAGAAAAAGTTATTTCTGTCCCTCATGTATGCTCCGAAGATCAGTTAGCTGACATTCTCACCAAGGCCGTGACAAAGAAGATATTCACCAAGCTAATTAGTAAGTTGGGCATGTTTCAATATATGTGTGCCAACTTGAGGGAGAGTATTAGAATATATAGATATGGTATATGTATAAATGGTATAGTTGACTACCACCATAATTTCTAGAATTATGGGATATTATTTTTGTTTCCATGTACAGCTCATTCAATCCCTATTTAAAGGACCTTTGTATTCATTCATGAGACATCAATATAATTTATTCGCTCTCTAATTATCAACATGGTATCAGAGGGAAACACAACCACAAAACCCTAGCCGTCCCACCACCACGCCAACAACCCACAAATCACCCTACAACACCATCACATACCCTAAACCTATCCCGCAGCCACCAACCAGCAGTAATCTCAGATCAAAATCCTCGACCCTACAACCGGATCCAATTTCTATACAATCGTCCATCACATACAGACACTCAATCAAACCAAAAATTACACCAACGTCCTTGTCTCCAAAAGACGATTCCAAATCAGTTTGAATCATCACCAGAAACCACCACACGCGCCCTCACGCGCGACCATAACCCTACTATCTTCTTTATATACAAACTAATTAGAGTTCCCATTAAACTCTAAAAGCCCATATAAAGTATCTACACATTTGGCCCACATTTATTTGAGTAGTCTTTGGGCTTAACTAAAAATCAATTACACCACTAAAATTAGCCCATTAATTAAATAACAAATATAATTGAAATATTATAATATGTTACCCACATAAATTAAAAAATATAAATTTTCTAATAGTTTAAAAGTACACTTTACGTGTTGTGCCATTTTAAATGGCTTTGGTTACGGGCGTTGACGACTTTCGATGGTGATTTACTACATCAATATGATGCTCCACTTAATTGATATGCTATTATGGCTATGTCAAGTTTAGCATGTTTGTTCAACATGTTCCAACTTGAGGGAGTGTGGTGAAAATTAATATTTTATTATTTGTTGGAATATATTTTATTTATGAAATTTTGTATTAGTTATAGTATTTTTATTTATTTCCTTTATTATATATTAGGATATAGTTTGTGTCTATATATATACTCACTTTGAAAGTATTTGTATTGACACAATTATCAATGCACCCCTCTCATTCTTTTTTATTCTTTCTTCCGTATACAATTCCACTAAAAATGAAAACTCAGGGAGTTAAAGTGAAGGATTAAATCCCAGTTTTCATTATATTTTCCGAAATTTAATTCAGTGTGTTTTACGGTATCTTAACACCCAAAACAATAATTTTGAAATAAATCCATCTATTACAAAGTACTTAGATTTTGGTCGATCCTAGTAAAGAACTTCCTAGCTAGAGATTATATAATTAGTTCTAACTTTGAAAAATAACTAGATGCAGGTCCTGCAACATCAATAATTGTTGTAATAGAGGATGATTTATTACATTAAAAAAAAAAGAAAAGAGTAACATTCTTCTACAAAATATATTTACTTAACATAAAATAATATTTTTTTTTATGTTTGTTGGAAGGTTCACTCCCCACATAAAATAATGAAATTCTAATATAATACTTTGGTTATAACGGATTAATATAATGAAGAATATTATATGGACACCTACCTTTTTAATTAATGTATGATGATCACACTAAATGTATCACATTTTTATGTCGAATGCATATGTCCTTCGGTGTTAATTATAATTTAACAATTGCACGTGTTTGATTGTACATTATCGTGTTTCAGCTATTGATTGTTAATAGTTGATGAACTACGTTTAACAGTTTGTTGAACTAATACTGACAATAATTGTACATTTATAATAGTTGATCAGTTTTGTCACAAATCAAAATTGGACATTTTTATAAAATCTTTTATGGTATGAATCAGATTATGAATTTTTTGAAGGGGGCAATTTAGAAAAAGCATTTCGATACTAACTATTTTGAAAATTGGTCCATTACCCAACTAACTTCTTTAATTAAAAGTTTGATTTTGACTTAAGCCCATCTTAATTTCTAATCTTGCCAGCAATTATACACAAAATTACTATCAAAAGAAACCTCTGGACCGGTCGTTCTAAATCTTCTCCTTTTGACAATTTGGTGATTTGTAACCAAAATTCTTCCGCACGAATTTGAATCTCATCTAACATTTTTGTTGCCAAAACCATAGAACTTGTAATACATCACGGAATAAACGTAACACATTACAAAATTCTCTTTCTCTTACAACATATAATTTAATCTAATCACTTTCATAAAAAATTCAAAATGAACCTATTTTAAAAAATTTCAATCAGTTGAGCCTAGTTAAAAAGTGCTACAAAACCCGATTGCTTTAAATATGGGTGGTGTTATTTACATCTCCTAAATGTGTCACAAACACCCTCTCTAAAATTTAACTAAAAATACATTTTAACACCTTCTTATTTATTACAACACCCCTTCTATTACCTGATGTTAGGCGAATGCTTAGCAACACACTCTCCTCATGTGAGCGGAGTTTATGTAAGTGCACTCGCCTCTTATTAAGCTGACCTTATTTAGAAAACACTCCAATAATTTATTGCATGATGTTAGGTGAGTTCTTACTAATAAACTCTCCGCAAGTAAAGTGAGTGTGTGTAATTGCACTCACCCCTCATTAGACGAGTCTTAAAAGTTTGTGATTAGAAAATTTACCTTAAAGGGGTGTTTGTGACAAATATGAGGGGCGTAAATAATACCACCCTTAAATATAAGTTGCAAACCAACCAAGGAATGCATCCTATTAAATTTCTACTTTTCAAAATTCATAAAAAAAAATATATATATTTGGCAATGGTTTTTAAATCTTAAAAATGTAAAAAAAATAAAATAAAATTACAAATTATGTCAATGAAATTTAAAATGTTTTTTGAATGGTACATGGTGACATGACCTGGGGGTATTTATTGTTGCCTCCGAATGCATAATGGGGAAGTTTTAAACATTAAGGGTGCGTTTGATTGCAAGCATGAAATTTACATGGAAAGAAAATAAGTTCCAGGTAATTGAATTGCCTAGAATTGAGTTGCATGGAAAATGTAATTAAATGTGTTTGATTGCCTTAATTTTCTACCCGGAAAATATTGGTTGTATTGTGGCATTTTTAATGTAGAAAAAATTATGGGTATTTTTTTTTACATAATTTTATAGTCATGATGGATCTTGTTTAATTGATCTTGATGAGTAGATTTTAAATATAAAATTTTTATTAAATTTTGAATTTTGTAGTTTAAGTTATAGCATTTTTAGTGTAGAAAATGGGTAAAATGTTTTCTCGAAAACCGTGCAATTGCCTGGAAAATAAAAAACTAGCCCCCCCCCCAAAGAAAATATTTTCCTTGTTTACAAGGAAAATGTAAGTGTGTGAGCCAAAAGTGGCAATTGAATTGCCTGGAAAAAAAAAGCCAATCAAACACCTTAAGTTGTCAAATCAAGTGAAAAATGGGTATTTTCCATGGAAAATACTCCCAATCAAACACACCCTAAGAGGTGCACTAAGCTATTTGGTTTTTTATTAAGAATGATGGCTATTATTTGTAATGATTAGTCATTTAGCATTAAAATGTATTAATTCTGCTTAATGTTAAATGTTGAATTTAAACTATTGTATTATATAAAGGGTGATTTTAAATGCACTAACTAAATCATGCTTTTCATCACAATTTGAGAGAACTTTTTTCTCACCTCAGTAATTGTATGATTTCAAAGGGCGAATATTTAGTGATAAAAAATTTTCTTGGTAACTAAAATATGCACAAAAATTATTTAATGGCAAAATAATTCATAAATTTTGTGGCCGAAACATATGATGATAAGTAAATGTTCATGTTGCGAGGAATTAATATTATGACATAATTTCTAATAACACAAAACCACAAAGTTCAATTTTTGGTTAAAGTATCTTTAAAGTTTTTAATTTCGACTCAAGCATCTTAAAGTTTTTAATTGCATTTTAAGTATCTTTAAAGTTTCTAATTTTTATTGAATCATCCTTAAAAATTTTAATTTTGGTTGAAGTATCCAAAAATATCTATTAAAAGAGTAGCTTCTGACAATTACGCGCGTTTTTCTTTCATATTTTTAAAGGGTATCTAGTTTTAAATAAGTGAAGGAGAATTAACATTTTTAAAAATATTTTTACTAAAAGTTAAACTTTAAAGACGGGCGAAACATCTGGGTTAAATTTTAGGATATTTTTGCTGACTACATGTAACTAACAAACGTAACCTCATTATATATATATATATTGCCATAAATATTCTGGAGTTTGGAGGATGAACTACTTTCCGAAAATGAACCATTTAAACCTAGACTGTGAGATTCCTTTTAACCAAAATCAGAAAGACAGCTTTATTCCCTAAAGCAACAATTCATCATTAACGCAAATCCATCCATTCAATATTATACAGAGAATTTTTGATTTTTGTACCCCTTTCTAGAGAGAGAGAAGTAGAACAAGAAAGGACATGGTGGTAGAAGATGAAGGAGAAGAGAGCAAAAAAATAAAACCCAATAATAATAATAACAATAATATTCTTCTGAGTAAAAAAAGAAGATCATCAGAGCCACCCATAAATTGGTTGACAAATTTCCAGAGAGATCTGATGGCTGGGGCTGTAATGGGTGGTGTGGTGCACACGATTGTGGCCCCAATTGAAAGAGCTAAGCTCCTTTTACAAACCCAAGAGAGTAATATGGCAATTCTTTCTTCTCCTCATAGGAGATTCAAGGGTATGGTTGATTGTATTGTCCGTACGGTTAAAGAAGAAGGGATTTTGTCTTTGTGGAGAGGGAATGGGAGCAGTGTTCTCAGATATTATCCCTCTGTTGCCCTCAATTTCTCACTCAAGGTACTAATTATTATGATTTTTTATTTTTTTTGTCAAAATTTTGTGTTATTATTTGTTTGTGTTTAGTTTTGGTTCTTGGGTTTGTGGTTAATGGAATAGAGTTTAATCAAGGGCAAGCAAGAACATGATTAGGTAGATGAATCACAATGGAGGTCATGCTTAACACCCCTCCCTCACTTGTGGCCCCAAACGCGCATGTGGAGAGCCAACAAGAACATGATCAAGTAGAGAACAAATTGACCTCACGTATGACCCCTGCACTTGGAGAGCTGCGTGAGCAATATTAAGTAGAGAACTCTCTGGAAATGAAAGCCGGAAAGGTCAATTAAATACACGCTCCTATATATATATAGGTATATAGGTAGATTTAGAAACTCTAAATCTAGCTTTTGACAAGATACTCTGTTATAATCATCAAGTATGTACTATATGCAGGATTTTATGACATAGCATAGATGATGTTCCACTTACCCCCTTTCGGCTCAAATTGATAGTCCCACTTTTACTTTAGTACTTTTTAGGAGAACACTTATTCCAACCTAATCAGTGCGGAAAATACTAGTTCTTTTTCATTGAAAAACTAGGTACATTGATCATATCCCAAAACGGAAATGAGACTATCAACTTGAGACATCTTGAAAAGGAAAAGGGGACTATCAATTGAGATAGGACTATGTACTATTGAGCCTAGCTACATGAAATTGTTTTATTCTTGTTTAGGCCAATGAAATTATCCATTTGTTCTTCATGTTCTTACAAGATTTAAGTAGAGGCTTGATGCCAAATTGCCAATTTTGGCTCTTTGTTATCTTTTAGTCAAACGCATGGATTGGACTCTAAACAGAAACTTAAAAACTTCCAAAGATCAAAGATATCTCGAGTTTATGAGGATTTGAAGACACCAATATTATGAAGATTTGTGTATATGAGGGAGAATACAAGTTAAAAATATTACTTGGGGTCTTCCAGTGGACACAACGATATGGGGTTATACGGATAAAAATATTCAGGCAACGAGAGTGCTTAAGCTAACCCAGTCCCAGGGACAATCTTTGCAGTAAAGGTCCAATTTGCCCAAATTAGTGATACACGTACTAATTTAATTGTTCTGACAGTTTTGTACTATTAGTCTAAAAAATACTCTTAGAATTGCTAGTTTCCAATGCATATGAACCGCAACATGTTAGGTCACAGAATTGTACCTTTCAAGGCTTCCAGCCTTCCATATCTTTTAGTTGCCCTATTTATTGTACCACCATAGATCCCTCGTGAGACTTCTCTGTTCATACCATTCTTTACTCTGTTTGATGTTCAAGGTCTGAACAAGTTAGATGTTAAAGTTCTCCATTATGTGTTTTAGGGTTGTGAAGCTTTGGTGGTGGCCTGTACAGTATTCATGAACAGTAGTTCACGACGACGTCCTTGAACAGTGACAGTAAACAGTTTTGCCGTGAACAGTGTTTTTTGGTGAATAGTGTTTGTGGTTTTGGTGGAAAGATGGTCGCTTTTGCTGCTGCTACAAAGGGTTAAAAGACACCCTAGTTCCAGAATTTTGTTGTGGAATCCACGTATTTTGAGCCAGCCTCCCGTCAAATTTTGGTGATCTTTCCTTGGTTTGGCAGCATTCCATTATTCTTGGAGCCTCGTAGCATGCTCTTATGCCAATTATTTGTTGATCCTCATATATGCCCTTTGTTTTATGTACTTCATCATCTCATTTGTTTATAGGATTCTCACTCTTTTTTGATAGGATTTGTTCCATCCCTCCATGTTAATGGATGTTTCTCCCTTTGTCGATAGGTGTTTCTCACATCTTGTGGTTTGAATCTTAGTGGGGGGTTCATTTGTTTTTGAGTAATGACACAATCCTATGTTGGTAGGTGTTTACACCTCTTCTTAGAACCTTAGTGGAGGTTCGTATATTGTTTGTGGATGAGTGATGCAATTCCTTTTACTGGTGTGTTGATGTCGTAGTGGCGGCGTGTTGTGTTGAAGTCGTGAAGCGGCTTAGTATAAGTGCGAGGGATGATAAAGTAATCGTTGTTTGGTGTTTAAAAGTACACCTTCTGTGGTGACATTTTATATGGCTGTGGTTTTGAGTGTGGACAACTTTCGCTGGTGATTCGCTACATGGATATGATGCTCCGCTCAATTATTGTGCTACTGCTTTTGGCGGTAATTTGTTTCAAGTTGGGCGTGTTTGTTCAACATGATCTAACTTGAGGGGGAGTGTTGAAAAGCAATATTTTATTATTTGTGGGAGTATATTATATTTATGGTATTGTTTATTTTGTCTTGGTCAAAACATACCATAGATAGGTTATTTTATTTATGGAGTCTTTCTTTCCTTTATTGTTATATTAGGGTTTAGTTTGAGTCCTGTCCTCTTTCGGAGTCTTTGTAATCTCCCAATTATCAATGCTATTATCAATAGCACTCTCCTATTCTACTTTTCTTTTTATTCATTGTCCCGCATCACCATGCTATGATAGGTTTTATCATGCCCATGGGTCTCTTATTCTACTTTTCTTTTTATTCATTGTCCCGCATACAATTCAACTCCATAGTATAACTTTATAGTTTATATATTGCAAAGAATCTATAACGCCACAAGTTTTATGTGGCAGCTTGCAGCATGCATATAATTGGTCCTCTTGTAAAAGCCCAGGCTCTCCCCCAAGATGGCTAGCCCAGTCGTAGTTTAGGTTGATTGAATCCATATATAAGCCAAGGATCTCCCATTATACTACCGATATGGGATATTTAGGTTCAGGGTGGGGTCACACACAAACGATTTGAGCTCTTTGTCAGCTGCCACGAATGATTCTGCCTTGTTAGCCACACAAGCAAAACCGACAATAATCATCCATCCACATGTAGTGGGTCTGGGTCAGCTCTAATACCATATGTAATAACCGGAACTCTCTCCTAAGATGGCTATCCCAAGTTGTAATTTAGCTATATTGAACCCACGTTGTGGGATATGTGGGTTCTGACACTTCTAGACCAACATATTTATCTCATAGACCAAGATAGTTAGTTACCGTTTATTTTTTAATTTTATTGGATTAGTTAATGATTTGATAAACTTACTTTTACATGAGATATAGAATATTGCAATATAGGCCATAGTTTCCAAGAAAGATGGTCAGTTTGGACGAGGCAACTCAAAAATTAGAGTACGTTCTTGAAGGAATGCTGAAAGAGGAGTTCCGAACACCTTTAGTCAGGCAGGATATAAATTTCCTAGTTCCTAAAAAATTTGACTCTACAAATTATATGAGCTATGGATTAATACTTCACAATATAAGAAACTGCTACTGAAATGGAAAATGGCGAAGGTGTGATACGGCTAGGCTAGGCTAGATTAGGCTGCTGCCTGCCTGGGGTCTAGCTTTCCTAGAGAAACTTTGTACTTCCTTCCTATATGAAGATGTTCTACCATTGCCACAGAGTAGCCCATTGCCTGCCGAACATCTAATGAGAACACATTATACACTATTTAACAAGTTATTTCCTCCGTCACAAATTAGAAGCTCAATTTTCCTTTTTGGATGACCCAAATTAAAACTCCAGTTTCTCTTTTGGGGACATAATTGATGTACCAAATCTCACAATAGTAAACAAGTTTGGTTCTTCCCCATTGATTATATTGAAATTAGTATACCCTTTCAAAAGGATGAAAGTCGAACATGGAGTCTTAATTTGGGAAGGAGGGAGGATATAATACAATAATAATCTAATCAAATTATACATATCTACATATATATCATAAGAAATATTAGTTAAAATTATGGGTATGACTAAATCACTTTATTGGACACTCTAGCACCCAAGAAGTGTCATTAAATCATGAGAAGTGACACAAAAGGTCACCGTAAAGCATCATGAAAAATAAATTCGGATTGCTAGAGAGTACTAAATTAGAGTGCATAGCCATACACTTGAAACATATAATAACTCAAATATATAGGTCTCTGGTAGCAGTCTCAACCCTATATATGTAAAAGTTACACAAAAAATTTGGATTTCACTCTGTTCCAAACAACCCCCTCCACCCCTCCCAACCGCCCGGCCTACATTTTGAACTTCGAAGTTCGTCGACTCATTAATGTTTCTTATGAGTCTGGTTCTCTCACTAGCCCTCCCTATCTCTTTGCATTACATAACTTTTTAGTTTATGAATTTAATTTTCTTGACCTTGAAAGAGAAGTTGCTCTAGATATTTAATTATAGTAAAAGATTTCGATTTTCTTAAAATTGCATGTTGCAGATGCACTACAAATGGATATTGCATTTTTTTTCTTGTACATATCTTTGTCTTACTTGACTAAATCAATGAAAAAGATGTTATTTGTATACTATTCTTTAAGCGGAATTTCAGAATATGAAATTGTATTGATAATTGTTATTATAATTGTGTATTTACAAAGACACCGTAGGTTGGTATAAATAGAGCACACACTAAATGCTAAGTTGGAAAGTAAAGTAAAGAAAATAAATAACTAAATGAAAAAGTCTGTTAATAAAATTCCCTATATATGGTATCTTTTGACCAAAGACAAATAAAACATGACCGTAACTATGATAAATCCCATAAATAATAAAATCTTCCCTCAAATTGAGAGAGATTTTAAACCGCAATCCATGCGCGCCATAATATTCTGCTCCCTTGATGACAAGTTGGTACCCCTAAAATCTTCAAATAAATTGCTTCTTCGTGTCATAGAAAATGAAAATGTGCTTGCCCAAGAAAGTACCTCATATCTGTAAAATTGACTGGAACATGCGCCAACGATGGGTAAAGAGTCAAAAGACATCTGCCACAATATGCGACGATGGGAAAAGACTTCCGCCGCTACATTTGCTAAGGGACCCTTACTTCACAACAAGGAACCGAAGGGGGAATTCCTCAAACTGCTCAAAACAAAAGGAAAGGAGGCCTTGAACAAATTTATCACAACCCAAGAACATAGAAGCCAATGATATTATGACAGCAAAAGGGGTGAGCAAGTCTCTCGTAGATGCTGCAAATACACGACGCATAAAACAGCGCACAAACAAAATTTACAGCGATCCCAAAAAAGCACCCCTTACAGTTGGAGAAACGGCAAAATAAGGGCAACACCAAAACCATCGTTCTAGCAGCGAAACAAAGCAGTCAATCGGAAAACGGTATGAATAGCAGTAGTATGAGTAAAACAGAAATAGAAACAAAGAAATGTTCGGGCGGTGGGGCAGAACAAATTGAAAAGAGCCTTACGTCACAGGCTGGGCTTCATAAATTCCATTCTGTTAAAAAAAATTCATAAATTCCATAAATAAAATCTACTATGGTAAATATTAAATTCTCGATTTCCAACACTTTATATGACATATCCCATTATCATTTTATTCTTTATTTATTAAACTTTAAATTTACAATAATACATTATTAACCTGGGTCATTCTTTAATTTCTGGCTTCCACCATTGGAAGGGGCCATGAAACTATGTAGGTGTGCCATAAATTTCTAGAATATGCAAGCTTACGGATCAAATCATAATTTGATCTATTTATATTAGATAAAATTTACATCCTTAGGTCACCTCCAATAGCGTGTACTGGTGCGTCCAGATTGGATCGTTTTTGTTGAAAAGAGAATAGAGAGAGAAGATAATTGTATTGCTTCTATTGAAATAGCCAAGATTACAAGAGAATATATAATGCAAGGTTAGAGACCTAATTGAAGTAGGGATCCCTTGATTGATTTGATTGCCATAATAAAAGGGATTGCTTCAATCAAGGAGATCTTGTTTCACACATAACAAAATAAATAATCAGATAAACAGAAATTATGCCCATAATCTTGACAGTCTTAATGTACCTTTGGAGATTATTCAGGTGCTCAAAGAGGCATGGATTACCCCAATTATATGTATAGATTTTGCCATTTGCTATTCTTATGATGAACTAATTTACTCCTTTTATTCGTTCACCCCAAGAGAAATGCCCTCATTTATTTGTTTGATTATTTGCATTATGCTTCTTTTGTTATCTGCATTTAGTCAATTAGCATTTTCTTTACTGACGAACTTGGAACTCCTTGGTGATTTTACATCTCTTCCTCGTGTTATGAAAGGTTTTGATACTTCAAAATAAATTTTTGAATGCTTATGTGGGTTAATAGTAGCATCCAGCTCCTCTAGAGTGATTGTAAATCTGGAACATTAGTTTAAAATTGTATGGTTCAGATTTTGACAAAGTAGTTTCCGCCTCTGGCGAAGACTCATTTAGGTTTAACCTACGGGTCCACATTTCTTCAACTATACTCGAGTGATTTTGTTTGCTTTTGCTCCACTACACGTCAGGTTTGAGTCCCTGCCCTTTTGTTGCTTTTGCTTATTCGTAATATTAATCAGGTCCATACTTTATCATTCCTCAGGATCTCTATCGAAACATCTTGAGAAGTGGCCATTTTCAAGAGGGCCATATCATGCCCGCGGCATCAGCCAACTTCATAGCGGGTGCTGCAGCCGGTTGCACCACCCTCATCATCATCTACCCTCTTGACATAGCCCACACCCGCCTAGCCGCCGACATTGGACGGACCGAATCTCGTCAATTCCGAGGAATCTCCCACTTCCTCAGCACCGTACGCAAAAAACACGGAATCCGAGGAATCTATAAAGGCCTCCCGGCCTCCCTCCACGGAATGATCATCCACCGGGGGCTCTACTTTGGCGGCTTCGATACCATAAAAGAGAGGATGGCTTCGTCGTCGGATGGTTCAAATGCTGAGGTGGCGCTGTGGAAGCGGTGGGTGGTGGCCCAGGCGGTGACTACATCGGCCGGGTTGCTCTCATATCCATTGGATACGGTCCGGAGAAGGATGATGATGCAATCGGGATTAGAACATCCCATGTACATGAACACATTGGATTGTTGGAGGAAGATTTATAGGACAGGTGGAGTTGCGTCGTTTTACCATGGCGCACTTTCAAACATGTTTAGGAGTACTGGTGCTGCTGCCATTTTGGTTTTGTATGATGAGGTGAAGAAGTTCCTGTGGGGCGGATTGTAAAGCCACAAGTTTTTTTGGAGGCATTTTTTTTATAAATTTTCTCAAAAGAGTAGAATAGAAGCAGTGTCAAAGCTAACAGAAATTTGATTCGTAGGACAATTTGATGACTATTGTCAATAAGTCTCAGCTGTATGAATCTAATTTTGTAGGCCAATTTGTTTTAAAGTTTCATGATGGGAGAGTCCTGAACATGTTTTTGAGGACCCTTTTTGCTGTTAAAAATAATGTTGGCAGATTCTGCAGATGATGTAATGTACAACTAGTGAAACCAGGTGGTACAATTCTTTCTTTGCAGAAAGGCAATAGCCATGTGGGGTTGTCTTAATGTTGAAGGATATTGCTGTAGCCTAGCTGTATTGGTGGCTATTCTATATATATTACACAAAACCTTACGAGATAAATTAAGGTTTAATTATTGTTATCCTCCCATGAAAATCTCATATCTACCTCTAGTGTCTGGCCTCTGGTCATAAATGTAGTAAATTTCCAGAAAATTTTAATTATGATTCCAAAAGACATAAACGTGTGAAAGGTTGAAGGTTTGAAAGCGAGACGAGTTTCACTGCACAATTAAAGAATGATTTTTTTTTTCTTCCAATATTCAGTAAATCTAAAGCAAAAGCAAGTCTTGTAAAGATGGCGGAAATGTAAAGGATACTTGCAGGAAATGATTACCATTTCATACTAATCCTTGACTGAAAGAAAAATTGGTCATTTTTATGAAATCCAAAGCAAAATAGATTGAACTTAGCCTATAAACATGTCCATCATGAAGCAAGGAGCATTGCACAAAAGGCAGTGTGTCACGTGCACCATTTACAAACTGCAGAACTTGCATTTCAATCGATACTACAGGTTATAACATTACAGCAAAACCAAGAATTTTTACACAAATACATTTCTTATTCTAAATTTTCTTTCATAACAACTAGAAAGAAAAATAAATAATTAACTTACAAAAATAGCTCACATCCTGACCTCCAGTGTTGCACGACTGCACTCCCGGACGAATAAAGAATCAAAACCTCGTAGAGAGAGAGAGAGCACAAGGAAAAGCAAATGCTTCCCCTGCGCACCCGAACAAGACAACAACAACAACAAACACAAAAACAAATCGATGAAACAAATCGAAGCACATCACAACAAAAAAGCCAGTTCACAAGTTGACCGTCACAATCTCAAACTACTGCTTGCTTGAATTCAAGAGGCCGCTTACTCAGCTAAAAAACTTTAATTGGTTTGCATACTTCCACCTTCTGCAGCATACAAAACGGACGAGTGTGAAGAAGTCTACAATAACTTGAAGTCTAGTTCTCACGCCAAAGCACTTTTGACTTTTGCCAAAGCAAGTCTTCTTGTCGTGATAGTTTGTATTATATGCATTCGTAAGCACATTCCTCTGGGCTCTGGCAGAAGCCAAAACAACTTTGGCACTAACCGAAACTTTATAATCCCTCCCTCCCAAATTAAGAGTCAGTATTTGACTGACACATTTTAAGATCAGCGTAATCAGTATCAAGAATAAAACATATTTACTGTTGTGATGTTTGTTGTACTGATTAACTCTCAAAGAGGATGTGTGACTCTTACTTTAGGATGTCCGAAAAAGGAGTATGTGATTCTTAATTTGGGATGGAGAGAGCATCTCCATTATCACCCTATCTCTAAGAGAAGATTTTCGTCAACATATAAATAAGAGAGCCTGTAAAGAAAACTATATTTTTTTTCCATTCATATTTTAGAATCTCAAGTGCTAGCGTATAAACTACTCCCTATTAGTCTCAAATTAATAGTTCCTATTTTTTTTGGGGGACGTCTCAAATTGATAGTCCCATTTTCTTTTTAAGACATAATCAACATATCAAATCTCACAAGTCGAAAATAAGTTTTATTCTTGACCATTGCTTATGTTGAAACCAGTGTTTCATTAAAAAGTACAAAAGTCAAAGTGAGACTACCAATTTGAGATGGGCGAGTAGTACCTTCTCGTTGTTGTTTTGTTTAACTTCATCTTCATCCACATCATCATCATCATCATCGTCATCTACTTCTTCTCCATCACTATCATCATCTTCATCACCATGCTCGTCCTCATCGTCATCTTTCTCAGTGTCGTCATCGTCATCATCTTTCACAATGTCGTCCTCATCGTCTATCTGAGCAGCCTCCCCCGTAAACCAAGATACAGCATGAGGAATGATTTTTTCTCGAATGGTTGAGCTACAAGCATATCACATTGGCACGATTAATCTCAAGCCCGACAATTTAAATTTTTAAAGACAGTTTTTGCGATTGCCTTGCATAATAAACCAGTGTCGTTTATATAAGACAATTTGCAGCCTAGATGAAACTGTTGTTATAAATCTACTGGTACACAATTCTTTAAGCTAAGTGCCAGAATTGTAATTTACATCAAGATTTTCAATTTAAGAGGATGCTGAAATTTCTTACGCAATATCATAATCTTGCTCCATTTGACTCTGAAGCACTTCAGCCTTTTGAAAAAATCATATCACAATAAGCACAAAAATTAAACAGAAATCTCAGAGTAATATATTAATGCTAACATGGTTTCCCTTTTACAAAAGAATATGGAACTTACCATATCTTCATCAATATCGTCATCACTTACGGGGACTTGGGGCGGGCTAAAAAAGTTGAAAAAACTTTCACAATCCTCGGATCTCATTATTGGCTTGAAATTCTTGGAACCTTTTTTAACTTTCTTTTTAAGAATTTTCTCAGTCAAGATTTTTCCTGGATACCATTCAATCTCTGTCCTGCAAGGTACCCAAATGAATACAAATTAAGGGGGAACTTAAGAATGCTTAAAAAAAAAACACTTAAGCAATACTAAATTAGTACCCTATTGAATTTTCTAAAATATGTTCGTCCTCGTTAATCATGTGGTACGTCTTTGTCAATACGGTGTTCTTAAAATACGGATTTGAATCAAAGAAGAACTCTAGCTTAAAGCCCTTGGAGCCATCAATCCTACTCCACTTAATATCTTTGAGATACTGGAGAGCTCCTTCGTCGCTCTCTGATATCTGAATCGAGAAAATTGGGATTTAGAAATCAGTAAACAGTTAAGAGTACATTCGATAACTTACACGAAAAAGAATTGAATTCCATCGGATGTTTTCCATGAAAAACACAAAAACTTAGGATAAAGCTGGTTTTGAATTATGTTGAAACTGAGTAAATTAGGCTAAACCAAGTTGTAAGATGGAATTTCCATGAAAAACAAGGCAATCAAACACTACTGGAAATGGAAAACATGAAGTTCTGGATAATTTCCAGGGAAAAGAAAGTTATCAAACACACCCTTAAATTAACTTGGGAGGGTGTATGTGGGGGTTGGGGGGTTTGTGGAAGCAATGGCGCAAGATAAATCCCCTTACCTCCTCGGCTAGTACTTCATTAGTCTTCATTGCAGTGAGCCAGAAATTCGGCACACCTTTATCTGCATGAATACATTAATACATTATGTATGGTTTATACATCAATCAAACACACAAAATAAGCGATTACCAATGTGGAAACCAATGTGCTTCATACTTCATAAGCTTTTCTATTGATTTATTTTTCTGAAGTACAATACCGCAAGAAATCAAACTTTACTTCTTCAAAAGGCAAATAGTTCTCCAACCTAATATCCCCATATATATATATGAAACACAGAAAAATTATTTTACGGAGTGAAAAAATCTTCCTGGCCTGCCTAGGCCGAGTTTTAGAACACTCCAATTGTTAGCCAAAAATACCTGTCATTGATTGATCATTTTTATGGTTCTCTAAAACTCCAGCAACTTCAACCACACCATTCACAATCTCGAATCGCTGCAAGTGATTAAGAAAAATATAAAATCAAACTAAAAGCTGAAATGGTCAATGCCATAGCAATTAGTGCCTTGTGTTGCTGTACATTATGCTTTAAGCATGACGCATTGCTCTGGCAGAAGCTATTTATGCTTTGGCAATATCACTATTGACTACCCAGAAAGGTAAATAATGTTTACAGAACCGCGTGGTTCCTAAAAAAGAAAAGAATAACACTATAATTGGCTAGTCATAGACCTTTTTGTATAGTGGACCATACAACTTCTGAAACTTCGCTTCCAATGCCGCCCTCTCTTCAATATACTTTGCCTCCAGTTCATCATGCTGACTCTATATTAAGAAAGCATATGTATTATTCGTATTCCTAATTTTTTCCAGGCAAAACACGTACGAAGAATTCAAGAGCAACAAGAAGGGCCTATCTCACTTGCATATAGATAAATGTTCAGAAGAGTGTTATATGATAAAACTCAATAGCTATGGCAAACAGAGCACCATCCTAATTTATTTGCTCTGAATGCTGAATACATGACATTAGACTTCTATTTTATTTATTTTTTTAATTACAACAACATGGTTCAGACCTTTGACCCTGCCGGACAGCACTCAATTAATATCTCAGCAATAAAAAGAAAACAGGCAACGTTGGAATAAAATTTCGTCATGACTAATCATACAGGAGGTGGCTTGCCTCTTAATCTATCATTAAGAGGTGAGAAAACAAACAACGGTATTACCTCTTAATGCTGAATAGTCTTCCGTTCAGCATCAAGAGGTGAACACAAACACCATTAGCTCTGTTTAACTGCGGGAACGGGTGATTCAGGTTATCATGGACAAAATCACACTTACACAACTGGTTTTTTCCTTGTAATATCCATCATTTTGCTTCGGTGTGTAAAATATTTCCATTCTAGAAGGCTATCACAAATCGAAAATTGATCTGTATTCCCCCAAACTTATTTCGGTAAAAATGGTATAAAACACATCAAGCACAATCTATTAAGAAAAATGACAAAATAAAGGAGAATCAACCATGAAATTTGAAGCCAATGAGCATTTTGGATACTTATTATTGCTAACTATGCTATGTTTAGACTCAACACAAGGGAATTCAAATCAAAACCAACCCATTATAAGAATCAAAATTGAACATTAATATATGTATATATATATTTAAGAACTAAACCTGAATCTCTCTGAGGACATCAACACGGTTCCTAACATTTTGTGAAAGTGTGTCCAAAAAATCAGCATGATCTCCCGCCAAATCATGAAGCTTACTCTGTCCCCAATTCCACCAACAAAAAAATAAAAATTACAAACAAACATTATTTTCATTTTAAACAAAACCCAAGAATCCTTTACACCAAATATATACATAATGTGATACCTTGATGGAATTGACAAGATCTACACGATCCTCAGCACTAAGAGCTACAATCAAAAAGTAGATACAACATAGATCAAGAAAATGATGAAAAGTATAGAGACTGAATAGAAAGAAAAACAATGGATTAATTATAATACCAGAAGGAAGAAGAGCAGAGTGAAGATCAGCCATGTGGAATTGATCCTTTGAATTACTCATCATATGGGTATTTGTTAAACTTTTTTTCCAACTCACCCAAATGCAAATGTAACCCACCAAGATCTATACATATATATAATAATAATCTATATATTGGAGAGGAAGTAGTAGGTTTAGGGTTTGAATGGTGCTAGTCTGTATGTGGGCTAAATTTTCTGAGTAGTTCACTGTAAAGTGTACTTAACTGCTAGAAGTGGCAGTGGGTTGAGGAGTACCCTTCTTAACTCGTTAAGAACAAGTTAATTACCTTAACTACCATTCATTTTGAAACATAAATAACGTAATTTTTCATGAAAATTGATAAAAAGTATATTTATAATAATTAGATTATCTCTATTAAATTTTATCGGAAGTCATTTCCTTTAAACGTCTTTTTTAATTGAAATTTTTTTAATAAATTTTAGTGAAAATGTTTCAATTATTATAAAAATTATTTTTGCTAAATTTTATAAAAACATTTATTTGTTTATATTTTAAAATAGACAGTTCTTAAATTAACGAGAAGCTCTGTGAATGGTTTATGACTAAAACAGCATTTGAAAGATTGATTAGTTTTGAATAAGTAGGGTCAAAAGTCAAAGAGTTGGGAATGTTTTGAGTCCTAGCTGGCAAAGTTAAAAGAAAGTCAGACACAGTTTTTCTCCATAAACCACTCAAAATAAAATCTTTCTTTCCAGCGCATCAAGTTTTAGTTTTGTCCCAAACAATAAACTTTTAGTTTAATAAGACCCAACGCGCTAACAGCATTTTGCCAGATTTGAATCCATGCACAGCCATAGCTATAATCTATAAATAAAAATACAGTATATTTCGAAAAAATAAGAAAAAGAAACTATAAGGCAAGTTAGTTTCGATAAAGCGAAAGTAATTTGGAATATAATTAAGAAGGCGAGTTCTACCACATAATTAAAAATAGAGTATATATTTTAAGCCCGGGTGAATTTAAAGCAAAAACTAGTTTTCAAAAAGCTCGAAATATAAAGTTTTAACTTTGTAAAATGCACTTTTAAATCCTAATGTTGAGGGAGTTATGCCATTTGTTTAGTCCATTGTTGTTATTATTTCCTATTAAAAATTTAATTATAATCCTTGATTAGAGTTTTTTTGAAAGGAAGCTAAAATTTATTTTTAAAATCAGTCTTTTTTTATTTAAAATAGGCAATTGTGTTAGTTGTTTTCAAGCCAAAAGTTGCAAATTCTGTTCAGATTTACAATTTTATTTTTTTTTGCCTTTTTTTTTTCTATACTCCGGTCTCCTTATTTATGTTTTTGATATTTGAAACATATATTAATTTGCAAGCACCCATATTCAACACCAACCATTTATAAGTATTTTGCAATATGTAGCCCTACATACATAAAGAATAATGGGTGGCATCTTTTAAAACAAACAAGTAAACATATCATGAAACAAAACGAAATTGGCCCAAAATTTTGTAATTGTGTATGTTGGGTTGTGTCATGTTATCGTATCATGTCGTGATCATATTTTCGGTTTTCTAGTCAAGTTTGGTTTAGTTAGACAAAAACATGACCCGTAAACACAAATTGTGGCCCCATTAAAGATCCAACAAAGGTTCTTTTGTGTATTCCGTTACTTTTGTTTCAAATTTTGAAAATAAAAATAAAAATCAGCTAATCCAATGCACGTAGTTTATAATTTTGTTTTAGTTTGACATAATTATGAATTCACAAGACAAACATGATTTGACAACCACATCCATGTGGGTCGGGTCGAACCCAAGACTTCTTTGTTAAGAGGACAAGAAGGATGCCAGCGGGTTAAAAGACTGTTGACTGCATATAATTTCTAATTAAGAACAACAAAAGTAATACATTTGGTTTCAAATGTATCAATTATTGATAGTTGTCACAAAAGAAACAAAAAGGTCATGATAGTTGATGGAAATTCTTATATTTTTGATTAATTTATTTTTGATTCATCAAATGAGACTCAAACTAAGATATTCTCAAGTTGGAGAGGACGCCTTTTTATATTATATATGCTAGTCCATCACTGATAAATAATGACTACACAGTTACGTATTATGAAGTGGAGGAAGAATTGAGGCTATACTTACTAAGCTTCGAAGTTTTCACTTTTTGTGAAAAGAAAAACAATAAGTTTTCACTTAAAATAAATTAGTTATAGTATGTATTGATCTGTTTAGATGCAGATATTATAGCAATTTTTAGGATTTTATAATAGTCTTGGGCTGAACTTCATATTTGGCAAGAATTTTTTGAAGATTATTTAGTCATTGCAATGTACAATTCTCAATTTTCCTCTACAATTAAAGCCTGTCTGAGTATAAAATTTGGGGTCAGTATTGTGCCTACAAAATATATTTCATAGAAATGCTAGACCTGCAGGAATTATGGTTCATATCAGCCGTAAAGACTACTTTGGCTTGTACATTAGAAAGAACTAACATTGGTTCTGAAATTTATTTATTTTTTACACACGTAATAGATAATAGAGCTAATATTGGTTCTCAATTAATTTTTTATTTTTTTTTGACACAAGCAATAGATAATAGATCTTGGTGGTTCAAGGGAAAGCAAGAAGAGGGATGGGATTTGAACTTGTGCGCTCTATGTGATTGTAATCCCGCTTTTGACCACTTGAGCTGAAATTTAGACCAGACTTAATTCTTCTTTATTACTTTTTCGATCCAATTCTTTCTCGTGGAATCTAGTTCAAGTACTAAAGTGATGATTTTTTTTTCATTAAGATGAGCCAAAGGACTTATGATCCCATTTTTTTAGGATTTTAACCCATGCACTTGTTAGGATCTAATCTCCTTCTTTCTGTTGTTACTCTGATAGATCAAGAAAAGAAAACTTTTAGTTTAAGGCCAAATGCATTTCTCCTGTAATTAAGAAGTTACAGTATTAAAATTAAGGTTGTTTAACGGAAAAATAGATTATAACGAGTTACCATGTAACTAAAATACATTATATCTCATAAACTAAAGGCAAGTTTCGATCTAAAGAGAAAACAAGTTGGAGTATAACTAAGGAGACGAGTTTCACCATATAATTAAAAATGGAGTATATCTCAAGACCCGGCGAATTTAAAGCAAAAAACAAATTTTTCAAAAGGCTCGAAGTATCAAACTTTAAGCACTTTCAAATCCTAATGTTGAGGGAGTTACGCCATTTGTTTAGTCCATTGTTATTATTATTATTTTCTATTAAAAATTTAATTATAATCCTTGATTAGTGTTTTTTAAAAGGAAGCTAAAATTTATTTTTAAAATAGGCATTCAAGCCAAAAGTTGCAAATTCTGTTCAGATTTACATTTTTTTTTTCTTTTTTGGCTTTTCTGTTTTCAATATGCCATACATACTAACATACATAAAGCTCCAAAACAAAGGTTTTTCTAGCTGTGTATTCCATTACTTTTGTTTCAAATTCTGAAAAATAAATAAATAAATCAGCTAAACCAATGCATATAGTTTTCTACTTAAGAACAATAATAATACTTTTGGTTTCAAATTTATCAACTATTGATGGTAGCGTCACAAAAAGAACCAAAAAGGCCATGATAGTTAATGAAAATTCTTATATTTATGATTAATTTATTTTTGGTTCATCATATAAGACTCAAATCTAAGTACTTTCAAGTTCGAGAAGTCGCATTTTCATACCATGCTAGTCCATTACTCATTATATTAAGAATAATGTTATACTTATTTGCAAATCTTACCACTATTTTTACCAGTGCATTATATTAGTTGTATTTTCATAAAATATAATAAGGGTACAATCCATTTAATACACCGGTAAGAATAAGTGGTAAAACTTGTAGATAAGAATTATTTATAACTACAATGGGAGAAAGAATTAAGGTTATACTTCTAGGCTTCTAAGTTTTCACTTAAAATATATTAGTTCTGATATATATTGCTCTCGTTAGATGCAAATATTAGAGCTGTTTTTTGGATTTTATAATAGTCTTTGGGCTGAATTTCATATTTAGCAAGAACGTTTAGAAGATTATTTATAGTCATGAGACAACGGGTTTATAATTATATTTAAGGAAAAGATATCTTATATTTTTATTCTAATATAAGGGCATTCATTTGTCTTTACTTAAAATACTCTTTATCAATTTTTTTTAATTTTTCCTAAAAATAAATTAATCACCACTGGGCACTGGCCACCACCATCACTACTATCCCCACTCTGGAGTTCCATATAATTTTACTGAAACTTCAATATAGATACTGCAAATCTGTTTTTGCACTAAATCCACAAGGAAAAAATGATACATATTTCAATGAAAATATGTTTTTGGACTAAATTCTAAAGCAACTCATAATATATTTTTAGTACAAATTTGTTTTTGTACTAAATCCGCAATCAATCAATAATACATATTTTAGTGCAAATTTGCTTTTCCACTAATTCCGCAAGTAACAAATGATACATATTTTAGTTCAAATATGTTTTTGAACTAAATTCTCAAGCAATTCATGATATATTTTTTGTGCAAAACTGTTTTTGCACTAAATCCGCAAACAAATAACGTTATAAATTTTACTGCAAATATATCTTTGCACCAATCCATAGACAAATTAAGATATAAATTTTTGCATAAATCATTTTTGCACTAAATTTACAAACAATTAAAGAAATAAATTTGAGTGCAAATTTATTTTTACACTATACAAAAATTCTTGCCAGAGCTCTGGTAGTGGTGGTGGCGGAAGTAGTTGGTGAAACTTAACGACTTCCAATAGTAATAAAAAAATAAAAAATTGTAATAAGGGTATAATTGATCATTCAAAAATAAGGGGTGTATTTTTTTATTGAATTTTTTTTTGAACATTATCCCTGTGACTAAAACAAATTATGAAAAAAAAAAATTATGTAATTTAAAATAATTAAATATTCTTAACTTAAATATAATTATAAAAGAAGCTATAGTTATTGCAATCTTTTAAGTCTGAATTTCCGACCTATGTGGTCTCAAAACTTTTCTTTTGATATAGATATAAGCGGTCCAATTCTACACGTCCCGAACCTTTTAGGCAGAGCAAAAAGCAGCAGACACTTGGCTCTATCGTTTTTCAAACCACCTGATTGTGAATGCACACAAATTCCTAGATATTTTAATTTATGGTAGTTTATATTTTATTGAGTAAATAATACGTGAAACTCTGAAATCGTACACCAACTTCTAACTTAACCCTTAAATTCAAGTTTGAGTTAATTGAATTATTAAATTATTCAATCAGAACACCAAAAACCCTTCCGTCACATTTTGCAGTCACAATATTAACCGAATTGTTCATGTGCAGATAACATGCATTTCACTCGGGAGTATTTTATATAGATATAGGGGCTGACACATAATTTTTCGATGGGAATGAGTTGAACTATGACAAAATGTTGTAATAAATTAAAAAAAAAAAAAAAAAATAAAGGAATCATTTGGTTTAGATTGTGGAGGCAATTTTCACGTTGTTTTCAATTAAGCTAGTAAAATATAATTATGCCATTTTTGTAAATATTAGTGGCCCTTAAAATAATTGATTTTGAATTAGTTCAGAAAAAGATGTTGGTTTGCTATAGACCTGGCAATGGGTCGGTTCGGGTTGTGTTTGTGTCGGTTTTTATCGTGTTTTGGGTGTTATCATTTCGGATCTAAATGGGGTACTTTTCTATCGAGTGTTGTCGTTTCTTGTTTTAACGAATTACCCGACACGACTCTCGTTATTTTCCGTTAAGACATATATAATAAAAAAATTGTTTGTATATATAATATTAAATGTATATATTGTAAGCTAACTTTAAATTAACAATTAAATGTGTAATTCTTATACAAATCATATACATTTATAATAAAAATATACATATATAATCTTATACAACTACTATGTATATTATGAACATGTTATTATCGTGTCAACGAATATTAACTAACCCAACCCATTAACTTATCATATTTTATCGGGTCAATATTAATACAACCTGAAATTGTTAAGGTTTCACCTATTAATTTAGAATTTCGTGTTGGTTCGTGTCCTGTTATCGTGTCGGGTGCTGTTTTACCAAATCTAGTTTGTTACAATGGCATTCTATAGCTTTAAAGCAACCAAGACACACTTATCTCAATGAAAGTTGAAGAAGGCAAAGAAGAAGATGAAATTGTTGGTTGGTTACGAGTTTTGAAAGAGTATTAAAGAGAAGGAGAGAATATAATGTTTGGGAGACCGTACGAATAAGAGAGTAATGAAGCAAGAATTTTCTATTTATTTTTGAAATGTATCAAATCGACAGTGTTAGTTTTTTTTTCCAAACTTAATTAATATACTATACTTATTTTATTTTGCAACATCTATTTAAATTAAAAAAAAATAAATACTAAATCAAAATGAAACTCCTACTCGCGGACAAAATGCTAAGGGTATATATAAAACATTACCATATTAATACTAGGCATAAAATTTGAGATGGAGAATAAAGATAGGGTAGGGTCAACAAATTCTTACTCGAGTAACGAGTGGGAGGAGGAGGGGGATAAAGAGTTGGGAGAAGTCGGGCAGTGACGCGTTGACGGGCCAGCTTTTAAATATATTTATATATATTATTTCTCATTTTCTTTATTAATGTTATAACTGGGCCGCAAACTTCAGAAAGGAAAAAGAGTTGTGGGCCACCTGACCCATTCTTTTTGTATTTTGAGGTTAGGCTAGGTTGGTCACTGGTTTGGGTGGGCTGTAGTGGGGTGGGCTAATAGTAGGCTGAGTTATAAGTTTATATATACATATATATACTTGCTAATAGGTAATTGATTTTTTTACTCAGGGCTGGAGCCCTCTTAGCTCAGGCCCAAGTCAGCCCCTTATAGATATGTACATGTATATTTGGCGCCATCAGTATGGAATATCTCAATATTAATATTGCATAAATCAAATAAAGTATTGGTATTAAATTAATATCATAATACAGGCCTAAGGACTTCTGGTATCATTTATTCTACTTTGTATAAATCTCTATTTACATGCATGCATACATACATAAGTATATATTATATATGCAGAGGCGGGATGTATATGTATTATATATGTAGGGGTGGTATCATGATCATGTTGTAAGACTAACTATTAAATCAAGTAGGCAATTGACAAAACACGTGTACAACACATTGCACTTGTAACCTAAGAATGTACTATTTAACCAAATTGTCAGTGATTCTCACCTCTGACTTTCCCTCTTCCAGTATCGAGTGAAGCCGAGTCCTAAGGCAGTGGTCGTTTTCCTGTAGATAGTTGGAAGTGGTCTAAAATGAGCAACTACTTCAAACCACTAGAACTACCTTAGTGGTTAAAATTCACTCCCGACTAATAAGACGTCTTGATTTTGAATCTGCCCCTTTCCTATCAATATTCTCATAAGGGAAAAAAAAAACTTGTAAAATATTCAGAGAAATACAAATGACTTTTTTGTTGCTTTGCATCATGTTTTTAAGGAACACTAAGACATACTCCCTTGTTCTCATAAATTATCGGATTTTGTTATTTGCATGCAAGAAATTTTCAAAAAAAATTATGCTAAAACAGAGAGCAATGTCTAATGTTTGTAATCATATGATTTGACCCCTAGTTTTAATATAGTTTCTTGAGATTCTCCTAAACAGGGGCGAATCTAATAACTATAAAAACATTAGGAAAAATTAATCTCGCATTTATATAAATTGGACTGTTTGGGGGGGTTGGGTTTACAAGTGTTAAGCATGATATTCATTGCGGTTCCTTTTTCTAATAACTTAAGCTTTTGGGAGAGATAATTATTTACATGGTATCAGAGCTTGGTTCTTTGGGAGGTCAAAGGTTCAAGTCTTGGCACCTCCTGCTCTTCACGTGCAAGTATGTTGCTCTTAATAATAAGGATTTTTGTGTGTTTTATAATTGACATCATTTACAAGTTATATATACCCATTCATGCTACATCTACTCTATATTCTAAAAATAATATACGATGAAACTTTACCATATATGCCATTAGGCATATAAGAAACAAAATTTATGGGCCACCTGACCCTTTCTTTTAACACTAGGCATAAAACATTACCATATTAACACTAGGCATAAAATTTGAGAGAGAGAATAGAGATAGGGTAGAGTCAACAAAATCCTACTCGAGTAAGGGGTGGGAGTGGGAGTGGGAGGGGGAGGGGGATAAAGAGTTGGGAGAAGTAGGACATTGATGCGTTGACATGCCAGCTTTTAAATATATTTATATATAATTATTTCTCATTTTCTGTATTAATGTTATAACTGGACCACTAACTTCAGAAAGGAAAAAGATTTGTGGGCCACCTGACCCTTTCTTTTTGTATTTTGAGGTTAGGCTAGGTTGGTCACTGGTTTGGGTGGGCTGTAGTGGGGTGGGCTAATAGTAGGCTGAGTTATAAGTTTATATATATATATATATATATACTTGCTAATAGGTAATTGATTTTTTTACTCAGGGCTGGAGCCCTCTGGGCTCAGGCCCAAGTCAGCCCCGTATAGATATGTACATGTATATTTGGCACCATCAGTATGTGATATTTCAATATTAATACTGCATAAATCAAATAAGGTATTGGTATTAAATTAATATCCTAATACATGCCTAAGGGCTTCTGGTATCATTTATTCTACTTTTTATAAATCTCTATTTACATGCATACATACATAAGTATATATTATATATGCAGAGGCGGGATGTATATGTATTATATATGTAGGGGTGGTATCATGATCATGTTGTAAGACTAACTATTAAATCAAGTAGGCAATTGACAAAACACGTGTACAACACATTGCACTTGTAACCTAAGAATGTACTATTTAACCAAATTGTCAGTGATTCTCACCTCTGACTTTCCCTCTTCCAGTATCGAGTGAAGCCCAGTCCTAAGGCAGTGGTCGTTTTCCTGTAGATAGTTGGAAGTGGTCTAAAATGAGCAACTACTTCAAACCACTAGAACTACCTTAGTGGTTAAAATTCACTCCCGACTAATAAGACGTCTTGATTTTGAATCTGCCCCTCTCCTATCAATATTCTCATAAGGGAAAAAAAAACTTGTAAAATATTCAGAGAAATACAAATGACTTTTTTGTTGCTTTGCATCATGTTTTTAAGGAACACTAAGACATACTCCCTTGTTCTCATAAATTATCAGATTTTGTTATTTGCATGCAAGAAATTTTCAAAAAAAATTATGCTAAAACATAGAGCAATGTCTAATGTTTGTAATCATATGATTTGACCCCTAGTTTTAATATAGTTTCTTGAGATTCTCCTAAACAGGGGCGAATCTAATAACTATAAAAACATTAGGAAAAATTAATCTCGCATTTATATAAATTGGACTGTTTGGGGGGGGGGGGGGGGGTTGGGTTTACAAGTGTTAAGCATGATATTCATTGCGGTTCCTTTTTCTAATAACTTAAGCTTTTGGGAGAGATAATTATTTACATGGTATCAGAGCTTGGTTCTTTGGAATGTCAAAGGTTCAAGTCTTGGCACCTCCTGCTCTTCACGTGCAATTATGTTGCTCTTAATAATAAGGATTTTTGTGTGTTTTATAATTGACATAATTTACAAGTTATATATACCCATTCATGCTACATCTACTCTATATTCTAAAAATAATATATGATGAAACTTTACCATATATGCCATTAGGCATATAAGAAACAAAATTTATGCAAATAAACCTCTAACACTTATATTAACATATATGACCTAAGGCGGATTTACGAATTTGAGTTAGGAGAGCGGAAAAAAAAATTCATGTGCTAAATCAAAATAAATAATTTATTTTAAAGATATATGTCAAGGATGGATCTTTCATTATAAACTTTGAGTGTTTTTCTAAGAAAACAAATTTTATGGATATAAAAGATATTTATAAAATGTGTAGAAAAAAATTAAAGAGATACAAATTTCATGAATAAAACAAATATTAGTAAAAGGGTGCAGAAAAAAATTAAAGATATATATAATGAAAAAATATATAAAATGTGATATTAGTGGGGGCATATAAAACAAATGAAGTTGTGTTGTTTTTGTAAAAATATTCATTTAGAATGGGTGTCAAACCCTCATTTCATATACTAAACCTAAAATTCACCACCAAGACACTTTACACTTTTTCCGATTCATGATTCCTTAGATAATATATATGATCTCAAAATATGCTTTGAATTAATGTATAAAATACTCAGCATATATATATATGGAAAAAATTGCAAAATGTCAATGGGAGCTGTCGCGTCTCCCGCCTCCTAGGAAAAAAGAAGAAGAAGAAGAAGAAGAAGAAGAAGAAAAATAAATTAGTGTAAGTCCGTCCCTAATGGTAATTAAACAAATTTTTATCTTTTATAGTGATTAGTCCATTATAAAAAAAATATGAAAAAGAAGATTAAAGAAGTAAAATTGATAATTTAAAAGTGTGACACCTTGTAGCATGTTATTTTAAAATATTAGATACCAAAGTGTGATTTCATATATTTTTTTATATCTAAGATTATTAAATATTAGGGTCATAGCTAGGGGAAGTGGTAACTATATATGGATGACTTCACTCATAAACAATGAGCTTAAAGAAAAAGGCAGCCCCATTAAATTAAAAGCCATGACTCCTCACACTAAGGAAGAAGTGGTGGCTAATAAATAAAGTGCTTATAAAGAAAGAATAAATACTCCTTTGGAATTTTATAGACCAAGATAATTAATAATATAAAATAAATAAATGGAAAGAAAACCTTACCATTGAGGAACTTGGAGTGGGATTACATCATACTTGCTCATGCCTTTACATATAAAATAGGAATATAATGGTAAATTTTTATTATTTATTTAAAGTATTGTATAGCAGTTTATATAAATTATATCAAAATAGATAAATATTGTTTGTTTGGTTCTAAAAGGACAACACATTCATTCATTTGGTATAAAAAATTATTAATAAGCGATGGATTCAAATTGACCACGTACAGAGATGAGCATTTGTTATTCAAATGATAATAAATTCAGTCGAAATTAATTTTATCATTCGCTTAATATATAACATAGTATTTTAGGATATATTATCTAACATGTAATACGAAACCAAATCATAATAGATGTTTCGAGTAAGAATTCAGTTTGACATTTACACTTTTTTATTATATATATATATATTAAAGATTTATTCACTCCAATATAATTAATAAGAACAAATCTTGTTACCAACTTGGTATATATATAGCTAGGGGTGGGCATCCGAGTCAATTCGGAGATTTTTAGATTGTCTGTCTTCAATCCAATTCAACATGCCCTACCAGTCCAATCCAATTAAATGTTGGATTGGATCAATTTCAATCCGATCCAATTGAATAAGTAAATAGGGAGTCTTGGCAGTATACTTAGTGAAAAAATTTGTATTTTTTCAAATTGGCAAATATTACAAATTGATAAAATTAAACCTAATAACTTATAGCCAAATTTCAAAGAAAGAGTAACATGATAAATAGACTACCGTGGCCACCAATAACATAAAGATGTGTGTCATTTTAAGAAAAATATATATATACTAATTGGATTGGTTTACACAACTCATGATCCGAAACCAATCCAATATTTTTTCATTTTCAAAAAGTGGATTCAATCCGATCCAATCAATCCTTAAATCAAGAAATATTGAATTAAATTAGATTGGATCATTTGGTTTGGATTGGATTGAATCTTGCCCACCCTTACTACCTAGTAAATTAATTATATCCCAAAAATAGAATTAGATTATTAATTTGAATGTTCCAAAAAGAAATATAAAATTCTTAATTTAAGATCAAAGAGTAAATGAGTTATTCCATTTTCATTAAATAATTGTGCAACTATTTTTTTTTCTTTTTTGTATAAATAATTGTTGAAATATTCTCTACTAAATGTCTTTTTGAAGGTATTTTTGTTAATTTAATATTGATTGTGTTCTTAGAAGATCTCCATTGAATAGTCTAATATGTTAAAAATGCATTTTCGCATGTCCCATTGCATAGTCTAAAAGTGCAAAATCGAAGGAAAAAATTAAAAGGAAAGTATATTTAGCAAGTAACAATATTATTTACTATATGACATATGATGTATCGAGGTAGGGAAGAAGAGCCTTCCACGACACATGATATGTTGTGCGAAGCATTTTTATAGTGGTACAACACATCATGTGTCGTGTGAGGGCTTGGAAATTGAAAAAAAAGATGACATGGCACATGATGTATCTTTTGAATGATTCCCCGGTACGACACATTATGTGTCTTTTGAATCTTTATCCTTTTGTTGGAACTATTTTTAGCTTTTTCTCGCTATATTTTTTCCTTTGTTAGTAAGTTAAATACACATTTTTATGCTATATTATTAGCCTATACAATGAAGGTGGTCTTAATATGTATCTTTTTGAAAGATTCAACTGCATATTCTCCTTGGTAAAGCTGTAAAGTTGATATAATATATATACATATATGCACACACATGGGAGTGTTGGCGTTTTGGCCTTCGGAAGTAATTGCTGTTGTCATCACTCATCTGTCTATTCCAAATCCAAAGGGTAAAATGGGAAAAGAGGGGCCTATTCAAATGAAAGTGGGGTTTGAAAATTTTGAACTCTTGCTCTCACCATGGCCTCTCCCATCCCATCTCCTTTTTACCAAAATTGGGATGCAAACTTAATTTGAAGTGGGTGGGTTTGGCAGACATTGACCTACCTTGATGAATATTTTGGAATCAAATTTTATTTAGGGAGATTTTTTATGGGTGGAGTTATTGCCACCCATCAAACTTTTTTATAACACTTTCACGTTAATCAAGTGCAATAGAGTTAAGTATGTGCGTATTGATTCGGTGCAATAGAGCCGAGTATGTTTATGTTACTCGGCGCAACAGGATCGAGTCAGTTTATTTTTTTTTATTTTCAACATTAATTCGACTCTATTATACTAAATAAATGATCGTATACTCGGTCCTACTATAATAAGTCAATATGAGGAGTGGTACAAAAAAACTTTTTAATGTAATAATAGCCCCACCTTTTTTATTTGTCCGCGTAATTAATCCTTTCACCTGTTCTATCTAAAATTTTCATCTTTAATTTAATAATAATCCATAAAGTCACCCTACTTCTTTGTCGCTATTTGTTATGGCAGGTCGATCTCTAACAGTAAGTGTTACTCTCTTTTTATTTTTTAATATGTTTTAACAACTTGTTCCTTCCTAAAGTTACTGATAGCATAGTAATGGACAAAAGACTGAAAAACATGATTTTGTCCCGATCTAAAAGTGGGCTATATTTTCCCATTGATTTATTTGTTTTTAAATCTCCTTCAAAATCGAGGTTCACAATATGCATCTATTTAATTTTTTTCTCCTTTTTCCTCTTTCAATAATATCTCTTTCAAAATTGTAGGTTTATTTGTATTCCAATGTATAAAACAATATTTTGAAAACTTTTATGTTAATGAGGGGGAGGGGGGGGAGGATTTTCCAGAATAGAACTTGAATTTCTTCTATAGGTTCTTAGGTAGCGTTTAATAAAAAAACTGAAAAATGAAACTGAAAACTGGAAAATTTGTTTGTTTAGTTTTAAAAATTGTATTTGAAAAAATGTTATTTGTTTAAATATAACACATTTGAAAACTGAATTTTTTTTATTATGACAATTTTAGCCTTATTATTTTATTTTGATCACATGATTCTAATGACCTATCTATAATACACCACTATCCATCCATTAATTATATATAAAGCACATAAGGGCCCCAATTAGTTTTTAGAGACTTTACCCATGATAAGAATCAGAAACAACTATGGAAGTTTGAAAAAAGAAACCCAAAAACATATGAAATAGTTGCAGTTATCCACGTTAACAATTTAAATAATAAACTAAAATATAATAAGAATAAATAACATAATTGAAAGAATGCCTGAAAAATGAAATTAAGAGAGGGGACACAAACCTTAAAAACAGTTTCGCTAATTGGCGCATGAAGAAAAGAAGGGTTTTGATAAAAGAGAGGGGGCAAAATGGACTTTTTACACCTTTTACACCGTTTAAAATTAAGTTTCAGATTTAAGTGGCAACTTTGCCACTTAAAATTTTGGATGAAAATTTTAAGTTTTAAGTGGTAAAAATTAAGTGGCCACTTAATTTTTTTAGTTAGTGAACAACTTTGTCAACCACTTAAATCTGAAAATTTTAAGTTTTTAGATTTAAGTGGCAAAATATTGGTCCAGAAATAGATATATATATATATATGTCAAATATTTTTCAATCACGTAGTTAACCCACTTCCCGGTTGAATTTTTTGATGAAATTTGGTGAAGATATTCTACACACGATGAAGAACATCCTCACCAAATTTCATCAAAAAATTCTATCGGGAAGCGTGCCAAAAGGGTAAATCCGTAAATAAGGACCTTAAGTTAAGATCCTTATGGGAAATGCTCCCCTCTCTTAATATCTTTACGCAATATATGATAGAGTTAAATGACATAAAAGTTGGTCAAGCTCTTTTATATTTTCAACAACATGCTCAAAAATTGAGTGCTTGGTTTGATAGAATTTTTTAAATATTTCACTCTATTTTAGAGTGCTAGAGGATGTTAGTGGAGTGTCAATAATTGCACCTTTTATTAAGCCCCTTAACTAATTCAATAATTATAGATGAACATATATACTCGACATAAAAAATTAACATATCTAGTGTGGCTGCTATGTATTAGTTAGAATCTACAGTTATTCGTAATTCATTTATTCATATCAAAATTCATTATAACCAATAAGTGATTGACTGATAGCCGATCAACATGTTAGTTTTTTATGTCGAATAAATATAATTGTATAGAAAAACTGGCTTTTCATCCACCTCCAACCCTTTTCTTTTTCCCCCTTATTTTTATGGTTTTAATAGAATAGCTCACACAACTCCACTGCATATAGTTTTTATTACCATAATTATCTTAATGGTATTCTTTTAAATTAGGGTTCTCATTCGCCTTCGTTAATGACCCATCTTGTTATTCTCGCACAAACGACTCATCATGTTATTAATAGATACACGGTACAGCGGTGTGTCTAGATGGTGCCAAGTACATAGGTGCTATAGTGTTCACTCGATTTTTTGAGAATATTTTTTATTAAATATATAACAATATTAAAAGAACCTGAAAGATTTAACAGCAATGAAAGCTCTAACCTTGATACACTAAAACAGTTGCCGCAGCTGTACGTTACTTGAGTTAAAAGGTTTATCAACCAATTTTAGTGGTTCGAATTTTTCCTTATCTATCATTTTTGTTCTTTTCTTTTATTTTTATTAAAAGTATACACCTTTTTGACCTTCGTTTATTTTATTAAAAGTGTTAATATACTCATCCTTTTTTCGCCTTTTCGTTAATTTTATTAGACTGATAATATTATTATTAACTAAGGCTTCTACTCATTTAAGTTTTGAAAAGATACGGTGCTAATATAAGTTTAGTCCATAAAATTGAGGGAAAAAATTATTTGTATTAAGTTTAATTTGAAAGAATATATATATATATATATAATAGCACTGAAATTTTCATTTTATAAATTTTAGGTACAAATATGTCCCTTTCAATTATTTTTAAAGAGTATTAAACTTGTGATTTACAAAAATTCCTTTTTCCCCTTTAATTGTTCTAAATTAATCACAAATAAATTGTGTATTTTTTTTTAAACTTCATTTCTCTTCATGGTGACTAAAAGCCCCAATTTACCAAATTTTGTGTTTCTGTTCACAATTTTTAACCGTGACACAGTGGTTTTTCAGGATAAAATAATATAAATGTCATTAATTTTAGTTGTGGGGAAGTATTAAAATTTGCAACGTCACTGTTATTGACCATGACAAATGTTTTTAAATTTTAATTTTGTTCTTCAATCTCTTGCCAAAAATTAAAAATTAAACACAAACTCTTATTTTAAGATCCACTGGATATAATTTTTGGGTACGCCATTGGATACTCGAATACACCATTAAAGTTTCAATTCATTGCCAAACAATTAAATAAATACTGAGTTATTCGTGTTGGTTTGTTGAAGTGTCGTTTTTATTATGCTAGTGATATTGGTAGTTGGAGTTCGTTAATAAGCTAGCTATGCCTTCACTTTTGGTGGCAATGTCATTAGTTTGAAGGCAATTCTCACTATGCCCAGTGGAAGTTTAGGTGACGTACACTGTACGTCGCTTAAGTTAAGTTTGTTCGTCACTTAAGGTTTAAGCGACGAACCGCATGTCACCTAAGCTCCGTCACCTAAGTGGCGTGGCATATTGTTTAGGCGACGTACAAATAAAGGCGCGTCACCTAAGTATCACTTAGGTGACATACACTGTATACGTCACCTAAGTGATCCATAGGCGACTTACACATTGTACGTCACCTAAGTGATACTTAGGCTTCGAGCGTATACCTGTCGCCTAAGATTCGCTTGGTCGTCCCTTAAAGGTATATCTTAGGTGACATACCTTTTTAAGTTCGTCACCTATGATTACCTTTTATGTGACGTACTATTTATGTTCGTCACCTAAAGGTACATCTAAGGCGACGTACTATTTTTATGTTTGTCACCTATAAGTACCTTTTATGCGACGTACGCTTTTATGTTCGTCGCCTAAAGTAAATCTAAGGTGACGTACTCTTTTTATGTTCGTCGCCTAAGTGCAAAATCATAATTGACAAAATTGTTAAAAATTACAATAATCCCTACAGCCGAAACTGTATTTTAAACACAAAAACCTGCACTTTATATCATAAGATGTAATCCCAAATAAATAATTCTAATACACATTATAGTTCACAAACATATAATTCTCATTATCTAATAAAATTTTGAATTATACAAAAATATATGCAAGGTAAAAAGAGGTTCAATGCTCATAAAAGTAAATAAAAATATTCAATATTCAAGTACAAAAATATAATAAAACAAGCGCCTATGGCTGCTGGTCGGTAAAGGAACCACCGGCAGTATCCCGTCGAAGAAGCTCAAGGACCTGACGTTGTAAGTCGGCCATATCCCGTTTGAGCCCTTCGTTGGCTTCCATCAGCCTTTCGACGGTCGACCGGAGATTCCCGTCGCTCACAGACGCCTGCCGCGCTTCGCCTCTCGTCTGTGGGTCCCTCCTGTACCCTGACCCCATGCCGCGAACGACCGTCCCTCTTCGAACACCGACCTCTCCCTGAAGAACCTCGATCTGTGTTTGGAGAGGGAGGACGATCGATGTTGACTGAATCGGGTCCGAGCCGTCTTCCACGGGCGGCGGCGTGGGATTCGAGGATTCGAATGAGGCAATGGAAGCTTTCGCCGCAGACCTCATCGCATCCTGCAAATAAACAATAAGAGCCAACAATTAATCAATAATTCAATATCATACTATAAACTACAAATCAACAAACAATCAATAACTCTTACCGCTTTATCCGGGGCGTTCTTCACATAAGCGTCCGCCCAGGCGTTTAGAATAGGGGCTTTATCCCCGTTTTCCTTCAGCTTCTTCGCTCGGTAGGCGAAGGGCACCGGTCCCGAGGTGTGGTCCACTTTATTCTGAGACGCCCGAATCTCCTTCATTCTCTGGGATCGGGCCTGCAATGCGAACTTTAAAGTTAGTAAAAATTCGAAACGAATTCAAAATGACGATAATAAAACTTAAAATAAAAATAATAGTAAAAGTAATAGTAATAGGATAAATGCAAATGACAGACAATATTTACCTTATCCTCCTGGGTCGAAAAGTGCTCCGTCAACCACGTCCACTGCTCCACACGGTGGACGAACTCAAGTGGAATCTCTGACCCGTGTGTCTCAAAGTGAGACCTACAATCCGACATCCAACCTTTGTAGCGCGAATGTGCTAATGCCTGGACATAGTCGAACAACGCATCATGCTCGGGACTGATGTCGTAGTAGGTCTACAAAAGAGAAACAACATAGGTAAGTCAAACACATTGAATATACACGCAAATAATAAAAAAAAATAGAAGTAACTATATCAGTTCTTACATAGATGTTGTTGAAGACAATCATCTGGTCCTCTTGAGGCAGCTCCCAATATGAAGCCGACCTCATGGGGACAGAGTCCCTCACTATACTCCCTATGTCGCGTGAGAGGCGAGCCTGATAATGCTCGTCCAACGGTAGCTTGAGCTCGTCAGACCATGGGAAGGTAATCTTCTTCCCCTTCTTCCGCACCTCCTCGTGTGTCTTCTTACACACGCATATGCCACGAGTGCGAGTGGAGGTGGTGGACGTGGAAGTGGAGGCCGAGTCACCTATAGGATAAAACATACATTATAATTAGTAACATTTTTAGTGTTATAAAGCAAAAAAATAGATTAAAGATGTAAATAATCACCTCTACTCTTGCAGCGAATGCTACGAGGAAGTGAGCGCCCGTGGTGGCGGTGCTCGCGGCAGTCGACTGCTCTGTAGCAATCGGAGCTACAGTAGCTGGTAGTATCTCCAATGGAGGCGGTGCAGCATCGTCCTCGGGATCTCCTGTGGGAGCTGCTGTAGGCGCAAAGCGCTGTGTAGCGACCTTGCGTAGAGAAGCAAGTGCGGCGACGGACGAGGGATATTTCCTCTTGGGAGGCATAATCTAATATCTGTAGAGCTACATAATTATAATGAAAGGAAATGAAAGGAGCCACTACAAAAATAAATAAAAAGAAGACACAAAAACTATTATAAATTTATCCATCAATACATTGATCATGCAATTAATTTCAACTAAACTGTGTATCCCAAGAACTATTATAAATTTAGAGGATTACCAACATAACTTTACATAAGGAAACAACTAATCAAAGACTAAGCAAGCATCTTTTACAATATTATTTTTCACTCAATTTCACCCGAAGCAAACAGACTGTCCAAGAAACATGCACGGGGTATTAGAATTTGGCAAGACAAGTTTCTTCATCTACCTAATAATTATTAACTAAAATGATTATACTAATATATTAATACCTCACTTTTAGGTGATGAGAGTAAATGGACAATAAAGTCCATCAATAAAAGAGGAAAAAGGAAGATATAGACCCCATTCGTGCCCATTTATTTGTCTTGTCATTTCAGTAACTTTATGAGAGGTTGTATGGTGAAGTATTTTATATTTAAGAGAATAAAATAATCAAATTAGTTCATCTACACAGGCTCTTTCTGCATTCTCCTTGTTCTTTTCTGAATCGGGTGGCTTGAATTTTCCGAAAATCAAATTTCATATGGGTTTTCGATTTTGCCGAAAAACAACATTGAAGGGAATGTCTTAGTTCTCATTGTGCTATTTAATCTTGAATTTTCATTACAAGGTACAACCAATACATAACACATTAATACTCGTATGCCCCAATTTCAGACAGGAAGTAAACAATGTTTAAAATTTGACTCAGGACAATGCTTCATTTGATCAGCAGAGGCAGCAATCAGGAGAACTGGACGTTCTTGATTGGCTAAGGGCCATGTTTGGATTTCAGGCATATGTTGTTAATTAGAGGATATATTAATTTTCTTGGAGTTTATGTATGGAATGTGGGAATTAATGACAGGTGTTTGTTTATTTTGGTATACAGAGAGATAATGTTAGGAACCAAAGGGAACATTTGATTTTGCTACTCTGTAGCGTGCATATAAGGCTTAATCCGAAACCCGAGCCTCTTAACAAGGTATTTACCACTCTCTTCTAATACCATCAAATTACACCGAATCAAGAGCAGTTGTGTCATTTAAAGATGTTATTGAGTACTAATAATTCCATTCGACTCAACCAACTCTAGCCGACTCTTTCCCATCTTGACCAATAAAATTGGTCAGTCCACGCAATTAATGTTATGTCCTATAAAAAAAAAAAAAAAAAAAAAAACATTTTGTTTATACTGAGATGTATTTCGCGAGCTAAATCCTGGGCGTGTCAAAACCCAATATTACTTTCTATCTGGCTAACACGCTCACGCGTTCGCAGAAAGTGGATTGGTTCAACACTTAATTTCACCCGAAGCAAACAGACTGTTGATGTACGGACTGTGGGTCTATTTATTAAGAAAGAGGTGAGCCGTCGAGATTGGGGGCGGTGGCCTAGAAGCGGCGGCAGACGGAGGCGGGGAAGGGAAGGGGATGAACGGACTGTGTGTAGAAAATATATAGGTGCAGAAAATATTAGAGTTATATTATACATACACACACATATATATAGAGAGAGAGAGTATACATACTTGTAATTGCCGGAGCGCGAGTTGCAAAAAGAGATGGTGGTACGCGAGATGGAAAGAGAGATGGCGGTGGCCGGGAGATGATGGTGCCGGAGAGCTTTGCGGGAGATGGTGGTACGATTTAGGGATTTGTGGGTTAAAGGTTTTGGGGGATTTTGGGAGTTTGTGGGGAGTGAAAAGGGCTCGTGGGTTTTGGGGTGGGTGGTACAATATCTTTCTTTTTTTTTGGGTGGATTTTGGGAGTTTGCGGGAGATGGTGGTACGATATATATATATATATATATATTTTTTTTTTAATTTAAGAGTTTTGTTTTTAATAGTTTTATAATTTAATTTAAGAGTTTAAGGTGTTGTTTGGTTAGATTTTTAAAAATTATTTTGGATTTTTTAAAATAGTTTTTGACTCACCAATTTTAAAAATTTCATTTAAGTAAAAATAATAAAAAAATTTTGTATTTTAGAAAAACTTTAAGAAATTAATAAAAAAAACAAAGATTATCTTTTTTCTAAAATTTTAAAAATGGTGTACTGTATACAAATCGAATTGAAAATTTGTTTTCGCTATGAGTGAAGAATAAAATTACTAAAAAAGATAGGGATAAATATTTATAATCCTAAAATTTATACAATTTCTTTCTTGATTTAATAAATATTAGTTTTATTAAAAAATGTTAAAAAATTAACCGATATAATGAGTGACCCAAATTCGTTAAGCGTAAACTCATGTAAACATTCCTTTTATGTACATGTAACATGTATCTAATAAACCGATACTTCTATGTAGCCATGGTGGTTTTGAACATGTGAACCGATACTTCTAATAAACCGATAATCAATTCAGTATCATTTCGTATTGAACATGTGAACCCAATAATTACTACTCGAATTTATTAAGAAACTAGCTAAACTCGTGTAAATCACCCATCAACATATAACAAAGTTTGTGTAAAATTGATGGCATCGCTCTGACCTTGAGTAGTTTCTTTCTTCAATTAGTACTCTTATTATTCATTTAAACTATATCATGGAACAAAATATAGATCATACCGAATCGTGTTGTATCCAAGTCCAATTTGATTGATGATATAGCATATCAATTCAATCCGTGATCTCTGGCGTGTCCTTCGGTTTGTTCAAGTGGTGAGCAATGCTTATGTGCCGTGCTTTTATTAAAATCCCACATATTAGTTTAATGGGTCGTCGTGTTCAATTTTACCAATGTTTCTTTCGAATCCGATTCAACTCAACATGACCTATTATCAAGTCTAGTAGCATACACGTTAATCTAATGTGTGCTATTTTTTAACAATTGATTAATTAGCAATATGAATGTTTTCCTTTATAATTAATATGAACAACATTTCTTAATAGTTATTTTGTCACTAAAATTTCCTTGCTAAAGTTACGTTTTCTTGTAGTGTATTAATGATATTGTTCATAAATTTATAAAATTCTTAAAGCTGAATTTCCTTGCTAAAGTTACGTATCGAAGACGTATCATATCCTACATTTTTTTTATTTCTAATTTTTTCGTATCACTGTATCGGTACATCCGATAACCATATCTATATCTGTGCTTCATAGATATAAAACAATGATGTTTTACTAAACTATAGAGCAAAATCCTCCTTTTAGATAAAATGCAATATAACGTTTCGAGCTATTATTAATTTCTTAATCACGAAAAAATTATATGTTTACTTAAGATACAGACCATCTATTTAATTTTAGTATGACTAGTTTTAAATTTAGTACAATCATAAGGATTATAAAATAATTAGATTATAAAGAGAAAAAAACATATTTTTCATATTTTAACGACTAAACAAAAGGATTCGCAAATAAAAGTACTAATAAAAAAATATTAATTACAAACATTGTTCCTTAAAAAAAGTATTTAATGTAATAATCATTAAGTTATTGAATATAAATTATAAAAAGGTTAAACTATAAAATATGTAGGTTTTACAAAATAAAATTAATTAATTTTAAAATATCAATTATATAAAATCAAAATTTTTAAAAATTCAAAATGGTCCGAGTTTTCAAAAATATAAAAATTTCGTTCAAAATTATGGCGGGAAAATAACTTTAAGCGACGTACACTGATCAGTGTACGTCACCTAAGTGGAATTTTACGCGACGTACATTAATTAGTGTACGTCGCCTAAGTGAATTTTAGATTTTTCAAATATTTAAAAATTTCGTTAAAAATTACGGCGGGAAAATATTTTTAAGCGACGTACTTTTATCAGGGTACGTCACCTACGTAGGAATTTTAAGCGACGCACTCTAATAAATGTACGTCGCCTAAGTCAATTTTTAAAATTTTCAAATATTTAAAATTTCGTTGAAAATTGCGGTGGGAAAAAGCTTTAAGTGACGTAATTTTATTAGGGTACGTCACCTAAGTGGGAATTTTACGCGACGTACTTTAATAAATGTACGTCGCCTAAGTGAATTTTTAGATTTTTCAAATATTTAAAATTTCGTTGAAAATTGGGGCGGGAAAATATCTTTAAGCGACGTACTTTTATCCACGTGCGTCGCCTAAGTGGAGCTTTATGAGACGTACATTAATGTACGTCACTTAAGTGGAGCTTTATGAGACGTACATTAATGTACGTCACTTATGTTTTAAGAGACGGACATGAATGTACGTCGCCTAAGTTCATTTTTAGGAGACCTACACTTATGTGCGTCGCTTAAGTGGAGTTTTAGGCGACGGACATTGTAGTACGTCGCTTATGTGGAGTTTTAGGAGACGTATATTTACGTACGTCGCTTAAGTGTAGTTTTAGGAGACGTACATTGGTATACGTCGCTTAAGTGGAGTTTTAGGAGACGTACATTAACGTACGTCGCCTAAGTGAGTTTTAGGTGACGAACACTATTTGTGTACGTCACCTAAAACCCATCTTGGCATAGTGTCTAGTTCTACATAATGCCCTAGTTCATTATGGTGCACTAGTCCGACATTCGGTATAAGTCAACAGTGGTATGGTATGATATGGCATGGTACAATTTATCACCCTTACATATGCATATGATCAAATTAAATTTACTATAAGTCAACAGTCTTGTAGTATGGTGATAAATTCTAACCGACATTTGAGAAGGGTGGAAAGGTGTCACTGTTAAAATTTCATCGAGTTAGTTCAAAGATTAAAATAAGTAAATAAAATCTACGTACCATAAGAGAATAAATTATGTATTGACACCGACTTTTGCTTTACCTGAAGAGGCCTCGAGTGAATCAAGTAGTTAAGATATTCACTTTCAAATAAAAAATTAAGGTTCGAATCTGATCTCCTCCCCCAAAATGGGCCTTTATCATTGCTATGTTTAAAAATAATGATTTTTTTTAATCGATCTGAGATGTAATTGAAGTGGGCGTAAATTTTACTATATATTATACACAAACCACCCTTTGATATACCTATGTAATTAATTAAATGCGCTTTCACCCTCTATTTCCCTTTAATTTCAATAAGGGGTTATTTTGTAAATTTATCTAAAATAACCTTCATGCTTTAGAGAAAAAAATTGTTAATGCTAAGACTTGAACCCATAATCTTAAGTAAGAAAATGTTGTGCCATTATCACCTAGCTAACGTAACCACTACGTACTAAACATAATATTGTGCATACGTCACCTGTTTTCGCATTTTCTTTTCTCTTTAAAAATAACGTGTAAATCAATTGTCATGGCCTGATACCAAGATCAAGTTCTAGCCAATTCGACATAATTTTAATAACGGGTCCTAATAAAAATAGACAGTCACAAAGAAAAAATGTCTCCTTCTATAGTAAATTTGACAAATGTAATCAAATAATAAAAATAGACAGGCACAATGAAAAAATGGCTCCTTCGATAGTAAACATGACAAATGTAACCACTTTCTTTCTTAATTTCATTCTCTTTCCTGTGTCCAATTATTGTAGCAGTGAATAATATTACATAAATCATAAAAATATGACAATCAAGTTTGATCCTGAACATTGAATTTTGAGACAATTTGAACGTGTTTGCAATTATTAAGACATCTAATAAAATGTTGGAAGAAATTTGAGGCATACTGGAAACCAAGATAATATGCCTTTCACATCAAATGGACTTTCTTAAATTGGTTTATCTATTAAACTCCTGTAATGGAAGAACTGTTTTTAATTGATAACTAGAGAAAAGATGCTACCAGTAGTGAAGCATAACGCGTCAAGTTGATTTTAATTTATTATTTGTGTAATTTTTATTTTTATTAATTGGAGCATTATTTTCTTTATTTATAGTTATACGATTTTAGGAAGTCTAGAATAATAGTTTTTGGTATATTTTATGTTTAGTAAATTAGGTTTTATTATATAACACATTTGATTTGGAGTAGCTTTCAAAGCATGTCTAATTATTTTAGTTAAGTCTAGGTTTGCAGTAGTATAAGTAGGCTATGCCCCATATGTAATCAATCAATTTTTTCATCAATAATATATAAATTATTTGAGATTTTTTTTCTCATTTTTTGTTAATTCAAGAGTCGAGTTAAAGATGATGCTCTTTTTCCTTTAATAAGGTGCTTCTATCCCGCATCAGATAGTATCAGAAATAGAAGTTTGCCTGACTCGATGGCAACTGGTAATTAAGATCGCAACCACGTACTCCAACAACACAACTAAAGGAGTGTAAGCCCTTCAGGCAACCGTGCAAGCTCAAGAACCCAACGATATGAATGGATGGAGATTGCAACACTCGATATCCAAAAGTCAATCGCTAGACTTGGTTTTAATGGCAACTTGATTGAAAATCCTGGTAGGGTTCAGGTCCATAGGATTGCCTTTGGGCGCCTTAACATGGGTGGAGATCGTGAAAAAATTACAATCGAAGAAAACTTTTTAACAGCAGCGAGTTTGTAAATTGTTGTTAAGAATTGAAGAGTATTTTTACTACTTCAAAATTCTAATAGAAGAGTGGCTGCAATTCATTTATGATGTATTCACAAAAAAGGTTCAGCTATGGTAGGATGATTTTCAATATATATATGATTGAAGGATATCTGGTTTTCTCCAATCAACACGTGTGGATTAACGTTATGTTTATTGATTGAAGAATATTATATATGATGATAATTTTAAAGAAATCATGTCTTGTGTGAATCAACTTTTTTGTTTGGATCTATAATGATTTTGAGAATATTCAAATTCAATCACAAAATTCCTTTATATATAGAGGATGTGCCAAAGAAAAAGGTCGAGATCCATACAATTGAAACTATGAAATTGTCCATTTCACCTATTATGAGGTTGATGTGCTATGCGTGAATGTAGATAATATTCCTAAATTCATCCAAGTTTATCCAAATTTGTCTTTGATGAATAAAATTTTAGTTTGATTGACTTTTTGTACTATGAAGAGAAGACTAGTGCCAATCTAATATGGTACTTATGGAATTATCGTGAATAGGATGTTGATGTGCAAGATTTTCTTGGAATGGAAAATTATTTTCCTGGCATAAATGCTCATTTAAAATTATTTTTTAATAATTATATTTAGGAGTAATTTTTTTTAGGGGAATTTGGATGTTCAAAAATTTAATTTGGTTTGACTATCAAGATTTCTAAGTATCTTGTTGGTTGGTACGAAAAATATCAATTTCATTCATTAAATTCGATGACGAGTTTTTTTTTTGTAGAGCATGTGAATGATGCGGAACGTGTGAAGACGATTTTAATTTATTATTTGTGTAATTTTTATTTTATTAATTGGGGCAATATTTTCTCTATTTATAGTTATACGATTTTAGGAAGTCTAGGATAATAGTTTTTGGTATATTTTATGTTTAATAAATTAGGTTTCCTTATGCAACATATTTGATTTGGAGTAGTTTCAAGTCTAATTATTTTAATTAAGTCTAGGTTTGTGGTAGTGGCCATATGTAATCAATCAATCTTTTCATTAATAATATATCGATTATTTGAGATTTTTTTTCACATTTCGTGTTAATTCAAAAGTGAAGATGAAGACGATATCCTTCTTCCTTTAATATCGCATTTTCGTCCCGCGTTTGTTAGTTGAGTTGGTAAGAATTCGAATACTTTACATGTAAATCTTAGGTTCGAATCCTCTTGATTGGTGATATGTAAAAAAATAATGTAAGTACTTTTTGAGCCTTATGAAATGTTCTCGCCCTAGAATAGGATAAAAAAAAAACACTAAAGAAAAGATGTTACATGATGTGTGTATATGCTCTCTTTTTATATATACATATATATAAATTATGGAAACCATAATCTGATCCTAGATAACTAAATTATTTTGGCAGATTTATAGTTATACAATTTTAGGAAGTCTAGGATAATAGTTTTTGCTATATTTTATATTTAATAAATTTGGTTTCCTTATGCAACAGATTTGATTTGGAGTAGTTTCAAAAGCAAGTCTAATTATTTTAATTAAGTCTAGGTTTGTGGTAGTGGCCATATGTAATCAATCAATCTTTTCATCAATAATATATCAATTATTTGAGATTTTTTCACATTTCGTGTTAATTCAAAAGTGAAGATGAAGACGATATCCTTCTTCCTTTAATATCGCATTTTCATCCCACGTTTGCTAGTTGAGTTGGTAAGAATTTGAATACCTCGCATGTAAATCTTAGGTCCGAATCCTCTTGGTTGGTGATATGTAAAAAAATAACGTAAGTACTTTTTGAGCTTTATGAAATGCTCTCGCCCTAGAATAGGATAAAAAAAAAGATGTTACATGATGTGTGTTTAGGCTCTCTTTTTATATATACATATATATATACATAAAATTTTCTATGCGAATTACTGTTCACGGATTGTCCGTACAGATTGGGCCATTTGGCATGCTTCCCGGTTGAATTTTTTGATGAAATTTGGTGGGGATGATGTTCTTCATCGTGTGTAGAACATCTCCACCAAATTTCATCAAAAATTTCAACCGAAAAGTGGGTTAACTACATGATTGAAAAATATTGATCTAGAAATAGATATATAAAATCCAATATTTTTCAATCATATAGTTAATCCACTTTCCGGTTGAATTTTTTGATGAAATTTGGTGGAGATGTTCTATACATGATGAAGAACATCCCTACCAAATTTCATCAAAAAATTCTATCGAGAAGCATGCCAAATGATTCAATCCGTACGGGCAATCCGTGAACAGTAATCCGTACCAGAAATAAACTCATATATATATATATATATATTATAGAAACCATAATCTGATTCTAGATAACTAAACTATTTTGGCAATAGTGCCACCTTACTGGTATTAAGTAAATGAAGAAGTTGACAAATTGCAAGAGGTCTCCCCCTTTTATCCTAGACCTTGTGAATTCAAGTTCCATTAAATAACTCTTTTTTCTTCTTTTTCTAAATATTTATTTCATAACTAGGGACTTTTTGTTTTTGGTCTAGTGAATTTGATTTCTTTTGGTTTTTAACCCAACTCATTTCCGAAATTAATTATTGGCCCAAATTCGATTTAATTACAGTTTCAAATTTTAAATATTTATTTTAATTCTTTTAATATTAATTTGTGTTCTTCCAGTCTAACCCTTTTTGACTTCGTTATATCAAATTCATTGTTTCCTAAAATGTAGCTCACCTAGATTTCGGAAAGTATATTAATATATCTTAAATGTTTTCAAATTCAAGCAAGATCTCATATTTTAAAACAATTTTTAATTCAAATAATTTAGTTAATTTGTAATTGAAGGAAGTGTACGTTCTTCAAATATATATATATATATATATATTAATTTAAATCCAGGTTCTTTTTCTTTGTTTCTTTTTTTTTTTGTTGTTGTTGTTGTCGTCGTCATCTAAAATTTAGCTCACCGAAGGTTTTGGGAAGTACATTAATATATTTTAAATGTTTCAAATTCAATTCCTATAAGATCTAAGATTTTAAATTAAATCAAATATTTTAGTTAATTCATAATTTACGGATTGACTTTGTAGACATATTGGACAACACAAAGTTAAAAGAAACAGACATATTAACATTTACACTTTGAATGAAGAGACTAAATTTGTTGGGATACACCTTTTAGATTATTATTTTTGCGTCAAACTTGATAGTTCAGTGGTGCGTGAAGGAGACGTGTAACGATGAAATATCATTCTTGCATAAAGTCTCATAGTTCCTACATACATAAACCAATTTAAGTAAAAAGCACATTACAAATAATCAGTAATATGGTTGTTAGGAAATGTTAATATAGACATATTACGAATAATCAATAATATGTCTGTCACGAAAAAAAACTTAAAGGAGGTTGGTTTAGATTCAGTAAAATAATTCCATTAGTAATAAAAGTAATAGCGATTACCATTAATAAACTATATACAAGTTGAAGAAATTTTCTAAATAGTGGTATGACTAAGGAAACGTGTCGAAAGATGTTCAAAATATCTTCAAAGTCTTTAGAGAAAGTCATATATGCTAACCATATAAATTAAGACTGCGACAAACTTATCCCATAATAGTGTATAAGTATTATGTCAATTGGTACCTACAAATAGATTAATTAAACCAACACATATATCAAAGATGACGTTGTTGGATTACTCGACGACGCATATGTTGTTTTCATAACCTTGTCCATGAATCTAACTTGCTTCAATTTATGGATTGATTCATATACGTGATTGATCTAGGAGCGAAGCTGTGTAGGGGCAGGGGGGCAGCTGCCCCTCCTTGGGTTGGGGCATTTAAAAATAAAAATAAAATTTTTAGGGATTTATGTGCATAAAAATAAACTTGAGGGGAACCTAACTGTAAGATACAAAAACTTAAGAAACAGTTTGTAACTATTAAACCTAATTAATTAAAAAGGTGCCACTACTCATTTCTCCTCTTCTTCTTCTTTTGCTTGCCGTTGTTTCAGTGCTTTCACCATTTCCATTTCTTCACTCACTTCTCAAACCTCTCTTCATCTACACCATTTTTTTTACCACCACAATTCACCAATATTTCCAAAATATGAAAAATCGTAGAATGTTATTGTAATTTATCATAATTGTTCGTTTTTGTTATTTAAGTTGTATGAACTTTTATTATTAATAGTATTATGTTTGAATTCAAATTTTATAGATTTAAATATGATTTAGTGTGTTTTGATTTTCGATCAAATTTCGCCTCCCGTAGATTAATTTTCTGGATTCGCCACTAGATTGATCCAAGCAATTTATGAGATGATAAATGAAATCGATTGATCACTTTGATGTACTTAAAAGTGAATGCATTATGCGGTTGATTGGAGGCAAGCCTTGACTCTGAAGAAAGCAATTCAAGATAGCGTCACAAAAGACGGGAGCGATTGGATTGGAATTTGAAACGATAGAGAGAGATTTATGTGTTTATATAAGTATTTTTCAAAAATCTAAAAAGAAATCTTAGTAGAAATATATATGCATGCTTTAGGAATTTTTTTCTAGAATTAGAGCTGATCATAAATATTATCAGAAGTGATAAATATATATTATTAATTTTATTATATTCTGCCAAAAGTGAAGGAGATAACAACTTGATCATTCAATAATTGCAATTTAATCAAGTTTTAGCCTTAAAAAGCAAAAATATTAGAAAAAAAATATTTTTCAATTTGGGCTAAGACAAAAATATTTGGGTTAAATCCTAAAAATTGGACTATTCACAAATTTGTGTTAGTAATAAGTCTGAGTAAAGAAACTAATCAAACTATGGGTAATTGGTCTAATTTTATATTATTACACAGAGCTTTTTTATTTTTATTGATTTCATCCCTAAATTTAAGGTTTATCATAATGCAATATAAAAGCATCTCCAATAAAACAATTAACTAAGAATTTTATTTTTTTTAATAATTTTAAATTTAACGAAAAATAATATTTGTATAGTAACCATCTAATCAAAGGTCCAAATGCTTTACTGTGCCTTTGAATGAAAAATAATAAAGTAAATGAAAAAAATAAGAAAATGACCAAAGCTCTCACTTTTAATAGGGAAGTCACATGTTCGCAATCTCCGGGTTTCCTTCTCTCTAAGTTACTAATATTTTGAAAAAGGTTATTCTCTACCTCTTTTTTTAGGAAAAAAATTATAAAATAAATTACACAAAACTAGCTCTTAATTAGTAGAAATTGCAAAAAAAAATAAAATTCCACCATTCATTTAAGCGATGCCTAACAGGTTGCCCTCGAATCTATCTTTATGCAATTTAGGGCAGTACTACAAGCAACTCCACGTACTACACTCCGACAAATCCTGCACTATATGAATTTGTCACTTAATATATAATTCCCACGACTCAATTGTCTACATGCAACAATCAAGCTATGAGAATCCCAATCCGGAATGTGCCGATTTCGACTTGTTACCTACTCATCTTTAAGTTTGTTACCTACTCATCTTTAAGGCTCCATTTGATTGCAAGGTAAAAAAGGAAAATAAATTGAGTTAATTTTAGTGAAAAGATGAAAAATAAGTTGAGTGATGGAGGTGATATCCTCTTGATTTTTAAGTTTTTCCATGAAGAAATTTTCTTTGCTCGATGGTGAGTAAAAATTTTTCACCAAAAACATTGAATGATGGAGGATACATACTCATAAAATGAGTAACATCTCTCACCTTATTTTATATGTTTTCATACAAACTAGCTAAATTTATTTTCCTTTTTCATCTTTGCAATCAAACGGAGCCTAAGTTTCTAATTTTAGTCAATTTTACATGCCGACACTTAGTTAGAGCCGCTATTCTATTTTACTAGAAAACAGACAAAAAAAATGATTTATGAAACCATCTTCTAAGTTCGGGTACTAAATTACGTAGAATAAAAATATTAGACACTTGTCCTATCCTTTTCGGACTCTTGATGATTTCTTAGAGTATTTCTAATAATAGTGTAAAAATTGAATTGTAAATCATACGTGTCAACCTACTTTTACAAAAAAAAAAAAAAAAACTTGAATATTAAAAAAAATATATGTTCCAATGGTACTTTTGTAATATCTTGTGTAAATTTTAAAATAACCAATAAGATTTAAACACTTGTTAACTATCAATTTAAGTAATTTATTATTATTTTTTATAAGTAATTTTATAGTTATAATGGATCTTGATTTGTAAGTATTGCTAAACATATTTCAAATATATAATTTTTATTAAAATCCATATTTTACATTTAAAGTTGTTATATTTTAAAATTTTATTTCAAAAAAGAAGAGAGAAAAATGATGTGGCAGTGTAAAACTGGAGTGTATTTTACACAACTATTTTATACAAACTTGTATTTTAAAAAACTATTGGAGAGAAAAAAATTTACAAATTGTATAAATTTTACACAAATTTAAAATATAAAAAAAATGTTAGAGATGCCCTTAACTTTGAGATTTTATTATAATCATTAAACAAATTGTACAGAAGAAAAGCAAAGAAATGGAAAGCGTTGGATCGCTGTCACAAAGAAAAAGAGTTAGAAATGGAATACGTGGTCATCTTCGAGCCCCCCTTGAGGATTGCTTACGGAATACTCACTTGCAACAATATGTTTGACCTCAGCTAAGTCAAATTTGCGGGAAATTTGAAAATGGATAAAAGTTCTTTTTATGGTAATATTTTTTAAAAAAAAAAATTAGGGAATATTTTACTTTTTTTTAAAATAAAGGCATATTTTTTAATCTTATTAATGTAAGCTTTCAATTTATCAATTATTTTTAAAATGTGAGTTTTGACCAAAATTTTATTCTTTACGAATTAAACATTGCACAAATTTGTGTTTTGTGTATACTTAACTTTGCAATTTAAAAAGATTTAATATAAATTTATTTTGCATGATGTGTTTTTATTTTTTAACAATTATATTTTTATATGTCACGTATGTAATTATAAAGCATTAATCAAATCAATCCATACATAATAAGGTATTAGAAAATAAGGACTGCAAACTTAATGTTACATAAACAAAAAAAAATATCGTATGTATTTTATCAATAAATAGGTTTAAACTTTTAATTTGTTGAAATAACTCAAAACTACTATCAATTAAAAACACTTCACTACAAAGAACAAGTGGCTTTTCTCAACATTAGCAGCTAAACGTAGTAGTATAAATGCCCTTAAAAAATTTTGCGGCATTTTTCATAGCATTTGTTTAAATACCTTAAAAACCAATGTCGTAAGAAATTTGATGCAAAATTTCACCATACATGCCCTTCGTCCCTTACCTATTAACTGATGTGCCAAAATACTCATTCGTTACTTAATTATATATAATTTTTCTTTTATAATCTTATCCCTATATATAGGCATATGTATAATTATTTATGTATTGAAAATCTAATTAGAAATATGAACCATAGGCACCGTTACATAAAAAGAGCGACTGAAGTTTAACAAAAGGTCTTTGGTTTTTTTTTTGTTTCAAATTGTATAATGGTTTTTATTTATTTTTGAAAATTATTTTAACTTCAATTTACTTCAAATACATATAATTGAAATATTGATTTAAATAAGTAAGATTATCAACATGTTGAACTATTTTTCTCTTTTGACACAACTGACGCATGCAGTATATAAGGATACACACATAAAATAAAAAATTCTTTCTTCTATGCTAAAAGAATTAAAATTCTTCAAATAAAGTTGATCACAATGGTTTCCTAAAATTACATAAATATTCTAATCATAGAACAAGAAACTATTTAAAAAATATTGGATTGTAATAAATTTCTTGTACTATTTTGGTAAGTTCTTAATTAAAAAACGTGGAATAACTTTTTGGCACTTGTCTAAAAGTATCATAAACTTCTGTCATTTGGCATGAAGAGTTGACTTTTTGCACATTTGATATAAAATATTGAAAAAGTAACTAACACTGCCGACATTTGTTAAAAATTGATGTGAATATACTGCATCTTGTATAGAATGCCATAAATTCTATACATTTTGTACAAGATCCCAATAAAAGTATTTAATATTGTTGGCACTTGTTGGAGACTGTCATAAGTTTGTTGCATTTGTTACGAAATGTAGTAAATTCCCGGCATTTTGTACGAAATGCTATAAATTCCTGAATTTTGTTAAAAAGTACCAAAAAATACTTTTTTCTTAGTATTTATATATAGTGCCGCTAAATAAATGCCATAAAAAATTACTTTTTTCGTAGTGATTAGAAATAGTAATTTGTTGAAAAACATGCAGTGCAAACTTAATTTTGCACGTTACTACAAATAATATATCCGAAATTTTTTTGCAAAGTTAATGTTACAGTTTTTTTAGAATCTGGTTAAATGTACGCCCTTAATTTATGAAAATATTATTTCCTATATATTTTACAAGAAACTTTCTCAAACAAATCTCATTTTTTTAATATTCCGTAGAAGAAGTTAAACGAATGTAATCTCGCAAGAATCCATTTGTATGAAAAGTAAATTACTATATCAATCGAAAACATTTGATTACACGTACTGTAGTTAAAATTGCACTTAAAAGTTGAAGTAAAAGAGTCACCGCTAAATAACTTGCACTTGTAGGCAACTCGATCAAGTATATATTGACTTTTTTAACTCGATCAAGTATGTATTGACTTTTTTAGCCGTTAATATCTTGCACTTTTAGGCAACTCGATCAAGTATATATTGACTCTTTTAGCGGTTAATAAGTTGAGTTTTGACACAATAATAAATTCAATAACCACATTCATATGAATCGGACTTTTAATCTCTTCATTATGAGAATGAGAAGAATACTGCCCAATTACAAGCTAAGTTTTTTTAATACCGGCGAATTGAATTTGAGGGACAACTTGAGATATTTATTATTGAAAGAGATCCTTCACTTGGAATCTGCAAATATACACTTCCACAAATGCTAAAAAAGATTAGAAAGAGTCAAAAAAGTATTGTTCTAAAGAATAAAGACCGAACAAATATGGTTGGTGATCCCAAAATTTCCCCCAAGAATATTTTCAAACTTAGTACAAAAATTCCAAAATATTCCTTCTTTTAAATGTTGGGATGGGATGTAATTGCCTGATTTTTCTTTTTCTTTTTTTTTTCCATCAAGTAAACAAGAAAAGTTGCTCAAATATATATATATATACACACACGAGAAGTCATTAATTAATTAATCAGTTCTATTAAGAATTTTTTTTGGACTTCTTATAAAGATTTGACAAAATCACTAAATATATATATATATATATATGCCACATGATCACAACAATTCATTTTTAGCACAACCCAATTGGAAGATTCACAAATTGAATGACCATAATCACTCAATTCAACTCCTAACTTACAATTATCAATCCAACAACAAAACATAAACATAAAAAAAAAAAAAAAAAAAAAAAAAATACTAATTGCTTTTTTCTCCTAATTATAATTTCTTTTTTTCAGAATACAATAACATTAATTACCCTACTAGAGAGCATCAACTTCCGCGAGCTTAAAACTAGAGAGCACCAACTTCCACGAGCTTGGGGACGAGGTGTCCGCTGAGGTGGAGCGCCACGAGGCTCTCCAATCCTCCGACACGTGTCCCTCCAATGAACACCGCGGGAGCGGCGCCTGCCCCTTCACCGTTGCCATCACCGGCGAGTGCGGGCACCTCGTCCTCGTCCAATTCGATGACGGTGGGGTGGACCCCGATGGTGGACAAGAGCCTCCTCATGACGTGGCACATGCAGCAAGACGGACGGCTGAAGATGATGACCGGGTTCTCCGATATCAGGCGTTGGATCCTTGTCTCGGTCGATTCTTCGACGTCTATCGCTAGAGGGGAGGACGTGGTGGGTGTGAGTTCTAGCCTGACTCCGCCTTCGGATATGGCGGCGTAGCGACGGACTCCTTGCATCTCCGGTGTAGAGAGAGAAAGAGAGGGAAATTTAGTGAGAGAGAGAGAGAGTGTGTACGTCAACGAGAGGGGATTGGAAATTGTGTGTGTGTGGGGAGAGTAATAAGGACGTGTTTGGGGGTGATTTTATAAACGAGGGAAGCTAGGTGCGATTCTCTTACATTAAAAAAAAAAGTTTTAACGTTTTTACGTAAATTCTACTACTCTCACCCGCTTTCGAGGAATTTGCTTCCCACGCTCTTTCAATTATCTCTAATTTGTCCGTACTCAGTTCGACATTATTTTAAGACTAGGTAACAAAACTAAACTAACTCCTCCCGCTATTTCAGGTGGAACTTTATTTAAAATTTGTTTTTCAAACAATTGATTTAAACTTGAGCACAATTTGAATTTCAATGAGTTAATGAGTTCAGTTTCATCACCATTAAAACTTTGTTAAACACTAATAAAAATTTAGCCACCTAAATTAAATTTAACCAAAATTTTGTTTGATCTCAACTTGAGAATTAAACAAGTTAAGTATAGCTAAATTTATGTGCTCAAAATATTTTATAGACATAAATTTACTTATCTCAATTCATTATAACTATACCGTAAGAATTAAATAACAAATTTGTCTAGTTAATTAAAGCGTCTTTTAAGAGAGTGCAATGAAAATGAGGGTGAGATGCGCGTGAGGAAGGGGTTGAAGGAGAGTTACGTAATGAGGGGTAGCTCGGAAATACAGGACATATTGACGGGGTTAAGTTAATAATAAAAGTGGCGTGGGCCGATCACATGGAGTGATGGTAGTATTAAATGTAGCTGACGTCATCTTGACTTTGACGTGGAACGGCAGGGGCCTGTCCCTCCCTCGCTCTCCATTTTGCTGATGTAAATGCTAAAGCCAAAAAGCACCACACCACCCCTGCTCGCTGACGAGTACAAAGCCCTTTGTACTGTAGTCTTCCTTTCTGGGCCCCACTCCACTGACGCAATAAATAAATCAGTGATTATTTCTTTGCTTTAAAAATAAAAAAATAAATAAATAGAAATGGAAGATAATGGTTATCCTTGTAGTCAATAAATAAATTTGGACTCTCCATAAGTTATTATTATGATTTTAGCTTTTGGAGTCCACTAGGGTGTTATTAACTTGTTATTTAATTTGTCATTTAAATTTAAAAATTTAAATTTTTTAAATTTAAATGGTAGATAAAATTATTTACTAATTAAAAAAATTAAGTAGTTATTTAATTTTTATCACTTAAAATTTAAATTTTTCATCTAAAACTTTAAGTAGCAAAGTTGCTACTTAAATCTAAAACTTAATTTTAAAAAGTGTAAAAGGTCCATTTTGTCTCCTCTCTTTTATCAAAACCCTTATTTTTTTCCCTTCTTCATGCCCCAATTAGCAAAATTGTTGTTAAAGTTTGTGTTCTTTCTCTTAATTTCATTTTCCATGCCTTCTTTCAATTATGTTGTTTATTCTTATTAAATTTTAGTTTATTATTTAAATTATTAACGTGGATAGATGCAACTATTTTATATGTTTTTGGGTTTCTTTTTTCAAACTTTCATATATACTGTGTAGTTGTTTCTGATTCTTATCATGGATAAAGTCTCTAAAAGTTAATTAGGGCCCTTATGTGCTTTATATATAATTGATGGATGGATAGTTGTGTATTATAAGTGGGTCGTTAGAATCATGTGATCAAAATACAATAATAAGGGTAAAATTGTTATAATAAAAAAAATTTAGTTTTCAGATTTCTTATATTCAAACAAACAATATTTTTTCAGATACAACTTTCAGAACTAAACAAATAACTTTTTCAGTTTTCAGTTTTTTTACTAAATGCCACCTAGATGTTTTTAGGTTGAATTTTAATTATTATAAAAATATTTTACGAGTAGTAATGCATGTAGTTTAAATTGAAAATAAAAATTAATTAAAGTGTTCAAAAATTAGTTAAGTCACAACTTAATATAAATAAAAAAATAAATATTGACTCGTTTTCAATATCCTTTTTAATATATGTGGTGCACGAATAGATTCAGGGCATGGTTCAAAGTCGCGGTTTCAGAGGCTAACTCGGGCACTCAATTATTGACTCGGATATCGGTATCGGTTTCGATGATATGGACCAATTTATTATTTAAAATGCTTAAAAAATTACAAAAAATATATAGAAAAATTCTAAAGTATGAGATTAATAAGCTTGACCAATTAAATAAGCATAATAGTATTATCTAGTACAAATTATATATCATACATTAAAATATCATCATCTATCGCACTTAGTAATAAAATATTACATCATAATTCAATAAATATATAACAATACAATCTTATAAAATACAAATATCTTAAATATAATTTCAATTAGGCCTAGAATAATGACATAAATTATAATTATCATCATTATTCAAGGACTCCAGTGATGAGGAATAAAGATATAAAGGAGGTTGGGAATTGGCACTTGTGGGGTAAAGATGGGATGAATGACTAGATAACCCATAAACAAAAAAATTTGGTTGGCCATGATGATGATAGTATCCAAATCTTCGATAATTGCTGCTACTTGAAGATCCATCATAATACGTTCCACGACCACTTCAATAATAACCACCACGAGTAACAATATTATTATTTGATCTCTCACTATTAACATAATCTTGTGTAGAACTTTCATAACCAGTGCCAAAATTATAACTAGATATTTCGCTTCCGGAGATACTATGTCTACGACTATTATAATCATAGTCGTATCTATATCCACCATAATAGTGTTGGCCTAAGTTTAAGCTCTACAGTTGATCATCAATGCGACGATAGCTTTGTGAATGAGAATCACAGCCACTAGAATACTCATCATAACTAGGAAACATAGTTAGATCTGCTAGATGCCTACGCTTCTTTTGCTTTATTTTTTTTCTTGCTTACTTTTCGTTTCTTTTTCTTCTTTCTTTTCTTCCTTCTTCTAATATTCTCTTTTTTAGGATTAAGCCAATTTAATTAAGCAAATATTAATAAATTATTTTGGAACAATTGAACAAATCAATATTTTTTTTAATAGTTGCTAATTTAATTAAACAAAGATTAACAAATTATTTTGGAACAAATCAACATTTTTTTTCAATAAATACCAATTTACATTTAAAGTCTCTAAAATCCAACATGGAGTAACTCCCTTTTTTTTTTTTTAGTCACTTTATTCAATTATTTAATACGGAGTGAAATATCTGCGACTTGGTGTGATTTCGATAAAATATTGATGATATTTTGAAATACCGCAATGTTAATTATATCGGGTTATAATAGCGGTTCGGCACTCCCTATTCAAATCACTAATATTGCTTTCTTCTTTTTTGACAAAATTTATAAATCAAAGGATTCTTTATTTTTATTTTGAATATAAATCACAAGATTTTTAAAAAATGTGATTTTAAAATAACATGATTTTCAATTTATCCATTCTTTTATAGTTTCATGATTTTTTTAATTTATTTTGAAAATATAAAAAGAAAGAAAAGTTTGGTTTAAATTGGTTTCTTCTTGATTTGTGTATTCGATTAGGAGAGAATGTGTTGATATACTGAAATTAGAGGAGGAGGAAAAATATAGAGTTTTGTTGTGTTTAAGTTCTTGAATTCAACGTAAGATTCTTCGTATCACACCAAATTTATGGGATTATAAAATAACACAATTTATAAGAAATCTCGTAACAAAAGCAAAAATATCAACTTTACAAGTAAAAAAGCATGGGATTGTGCGAATCTTTCTTCTAAAATTTTATGGGTAAGGAACACACCCAAAAAAAAATAAAAAAATGTGGAGCAAATTTTATATGAAGAATGAAGTTGGCTTTTCTTGTTTTTTAATTCAAATAGTTTGAGTAAATTGGACATTTCAACTTATTGAGAAATGTGAGAAATAATATCATATATGTGCAAACAAGTGTTTATGCATTATTTTTTTAATAACTTTTGAAATTAAAATAGTAAAATATAAAAATATTTTTCTTGTTTATATGAAAAATATATATAAATAGTGCCAAAAAATAGAATTTAACTGTTTGAAAAATTTTAACAATCAAACAACATGAAAATAATAATTTAAGTAAAAAATTTATATTTTTTTATAAAAATTGTAGTCAATCAAATTCACCTTAAACTAAATTTATTATGTTTATGCTTGTGTGAATAATTTACAATTTTTCAAAGCATCCGGTAATTATTAGTCTTCGCAGCAGCTGAGGTGTCAAAGTCCTTTGCACTGTAATAATCGTTTGCGGGGCCCACGCCACTGACCTAATCAACGGCAGTGAACTACACTTTTCTCGTCACCCTGACGTTGTTGTGTCCATACACGTGGCACGTCCTTTTGCTTTCCCTCCGGTTGTGGAGATTGTGGGCTGGGGTGAAATCAACGGGCCACGGACCTTTCCGGCTCCACCAATAGCAGAGTGCCAAGGCGGATTGTGGGTGGGTTGTGGGTCCCACCATCGATGAATTCTTAGGTGCTTTGGAAATTTGCTTTAATGAGGACCGTTGATGGTGGGTAACTATGGTGTCTGCCACATGGGAATCCTTGTGTGCGTTGTGGATTGTGGGATTGCATCAGCTATATAGGTTGGCCCATTCTTGCTAATTCATTGGTTTTCAATTTTTCATTTTCTTCCTTATTAGTTGAATCAGGCCAATGAGATATTAGACGAAATACGCGTAAGCTAAATTAAATAATTTTATTTTTAAACTAATAAATATATATATATATATATATTAATATATGTCGGTGCTATTGGACATAGTGAAATGAATAAAAATATAAAAAAGAATTTGAATACATGTATTATTGTAATTAAAATAAGAATATTTTGATTTATGACGGTATCTATTACAACATTATCAATGTTTATAATTATAATTTTGATCCCTCCCATATATTTTCTTTTTAATTTATCACTGACATCATTAAATTTGGATGTGTTTCACTTACACAAAGACGAATTGAATTCCATCGAACTTTATAATGGAACAAAAACATATAAAGATGGGTTTTAAAATTAAATGAAAGTATGCTAAACTTAGTTGTACTATGAAATTTGATTCCATTAAAACCATTATGAAATATTGCCAATTTCTTTAAAAAAATAAAAAATAAATAAACATCACCAAAGATGAAAACAAATAAAACCTTGAGTACCTTAAATAACAACTTTTCTTTAAATTACTAATGTTATAGGAATAGTAATATAGTTTAATTAAATTTTTAACAATGGTTATTTTTTTCTTACTCTCAAGAAAATACTAAGTAAGAGTTTTATTTAAAATATACATTTAAAATAAAAAAAAATCATATATTGAAAAACTGCAAATAATATGACCCACATTTTTTATCACACCAATCATTCACAATTTCACATGATAAATATTTTGTTACTTTTATTTCATCTTTTCAAAAACTAACTTAGGTTATATTGTTAAACATCTAAAAGTGGCTAACCTAAATTAATTTAATATTCCTATTATCATTTCATATAATAAGATACTAATTTTTTCATGACAACAAATATTTGAAGAGAAAAGTAGAAGGTCTCTAATCTCTATACAAAGAAATGGAATCTGTGATTGAAACCTATTCAAAGATTTTAAATTTGGGTTTGAAGTCCAAGTGGGATTTTCCATTTGAATATTCAAAAATATCTATATTAGGCCAATTATATGTAATTCTTATTAGGTTTTTGTTAATTTTATTTATATATTATTTTATAGTCACAATGAATCTTGTTTTATAGATAATAATTATGAGATTTCAAATATATAATTTTTATTAAATTTAAACATTTGGTAAAAATGTTATTATATTTTAAGGTTTAAAAAAAATAAAAGAGAGAAAGTTGATGTGATTAAATGTATTTGATAGTGTATACGTGTATTATGCTTCTTTATTCAAAGGTAGAGATTGTGTGAAAATAAAAGAATTTATGGTGTGAATTAATTGATAAAAATAAATCATATCGTGTTGTTAAAATAAAAGACAAATTTGTAAGATTTCATCTATAACATTGATTAAATGGATTTAATGAGTGTAGCTTGGTAAAAAAAAACCTTTAAAATAAAAGCGCCTCTCACGAATATACCTAGTGCATCTTTTCTAATTTGACCACTTGTATTTTAAATTAATAGTTTTATTTTTTCACTTAACTATAATTAACATATTATATACATACATATATAGGGAGAATTTTTGGTGCGGAATACTGTTCACAGACTATTGGTACGAACTAGACCATTTGGCACGCTTTCTGATGGATTTTTTTAATGAAATTTGGGGGGATATTCTTCATCATGTAACATCTCTACTAAATTTTATCAAAAAATTCAACCAGAAAGGGGTTAACTACATAATTGAAAAATATTGGTCCAGAAATAGATATATAAAATTCAATATTTTTCAATCATATAGTTAACCCACTTCTCGGAAAACATGCGAAATGGCTTGGTCCGTACCACTAATATTTTTTAATATTTTTCAATCATATTCTTATCAAATTTCATCAAAAAATTCCATCGAAAAACATGCCAAATGGCTTGGTCCGTACCACTAATATGTGAACAATAATCCGTATTAGAAATGCTCCCTACGTGTGTGTGTGTGTGTGTGTGTGTATATATATATGTATTGAATAACAAGTTGCATTATTGAACATGAAGAATTATCAACAGGATAGATGCACAACAGACTGGGTAGAGAAAATTCAGGAATTAGTCCTTATGTAAATAAGCTGGAGAATCAGACTAGTGGAGAAGAAAAAAAGTACGAGTAGTTAGGAATTTAGGCTTAATAGACTAGCCAAGTACAAATAGTTGCGTATTCAAGCCCATCCACTTGCATCTCGAATTTCGTATCCAGTCTTTGATTCACTCCGAAGTGCCCTGTACTTGATATTTTCGACACTTCAGTTGTTTGCCAGTTAACGTTGTTACTTGGTGCTCGACTCTTTTGCTATAACCTTTCCATTTTTTATTGCATTATATTATAATAAATTTTGAAGGAATTAAATATTTTGTAGTGGGATGTGTTATAGTTATTTTTAAAATATTTAAAAAAAGGAAAATATTTTTTTCTTACCTACAAATCTTACCGTCTATTCTTACTGAGTTTATTAAATTAATTGTACCCTTATTGTATTTTGTGTTGGTACGGCTTATATAATATATGTTGGTAAGAATTGTAAGTAAGTGTATCATTACTCTTAAAAAATAGATATAGAAATGAAAGAGTGGCTGATAAAAAACTTCACATCTTTTATTAGCTGGGCTCTTACAATACTAGTTTTAAATTTGAGCCTTTTTACTGTCAATAAACAAATGTAAAAGTTGAAACTTGTTACCCTAATTTTATAAAAGCTAATCACTATTTAAGCCATGGCCTGCGTATACTTGTCCACCCCGCACACCCTCAAAGCCAGGCTAGCTACAATTATCTACATTTCATTTTGTTTTGTATGAAATTTTGACATCGAGAGCGGAACGTTGTACAAGCTTTTTAGACTTGGTACAAATTTTTCAAGGGCAGATAATTAGTAAATTCCTTAGAGATAGTGAAACAAATACATTTACAAATGAGCTTTTGCTCGCACAATAGCATTATCCATTTTTCATAAGAGTAGGGAGAATTCGAACCACGTTAAAGATAATTTTAAAAAATCTGAGTAACAATCGCTAGCTATGGGAATACTACCCCCAATTGTGCGGTTGAACTTCAGTTCCTAGTAAAATATCTACTTAAGCCCTTGGCCAGAGGTTTTTGGATAAAAAAAAAGTGATTGTGATCTAGAAATTTAAATATAAAACACTCCTATATCTTTAATGTATATGGCTGTTCAACTTCACTTCTTGATATTTATTTTTTTCAAAAAAAAAAAATGAGTTTTAAATCTATCTCTTTAACTAGAAACAATGAAAACTCATCCTAAATTTTACTTTAATGAGACTCGAATATGAGATCTTTCTCATGTTCGAGTGAATACTTTTCCAACTAGAAGTTTTTAAAAAATAAAAATAAACATGATAGTGAAAATAAAATAATACTAGAAAATTAATATAAAATGCTTATTTCAAAAGGGGGTGTACAGCTATTAACACTCTATATGATTCTTTTAGCTTTCTAATATTATTTTAGTGACAATTTTTTTGTGTTTTTAGGGACACTTTAGTTAAATTCATAATAAATATATGTTGGATGCTTAAAGCAATATTTAAAGGAGAAAATTACAAACACAGCACTAAAACAACAAATAATTATAGGCGGGCATGGTCTGTCAAATATTTACACAAAAATGTACTTTCCATAATTATTTACCAAAATGGCAATCAGCTTCTCCCTGGACATGTTTGCCCTTTTCGTTTTATTTACGCTTACTTTATTGTTGATATTAACTTATCTTATTTCATTTGCATCGATTTTAAATAAAGAATCATTTTATAAAAATAAAAATAAAAAAGTGTATTAACGATGTGATTTTGCCTAACCCTTCTTAGCCAAAAAATCAAAAGAAGTATTTGCTTAAAGTTTGGGCACGCCAAAGTTAGAAATTGTGACCAAAAAGCAAAAGTGTTGTTTTAATAAGGCGCAGGCATGCCTTAAAGTCCAAATACAGCCTTATTTTTCTAGTATGTTCTCACAACTGGCTAGCGAAGAATTTAATTAGTTTTATTATAATTTTGGCAGCTTCTTTATTTTTTTAATAGGCTTTTTATTTTAATTAGGAGATGATATTTAATTTGTTTCCTTTTATTAGGATTCCTATTTTTAATAGGAAATAGTTTCCTTATTGTTTTCAGATTCTATTGTTTTGTTTACTCCTATTTAAAGGAGGCACAATATTGTTTTATTAATCAAGTTATGAAGACGATTATGATTAATTAAATTGAGAGTTTTCTCTTTGTGTTTTCTAAAAACATGTTGAGCATGTTGAATTGATTAATTCACGTGTTTTTTGACTTATCAATCTAGCATCCACACTAGATTGTGACGTCGTTCACTATACCGAGGTCCACGCTTCTTTAAGTACTGGGTTTAGGTTCCATTATCCATCAATTCGTCTTATTCCAAGGTTCTAGTCTGTTTATAGACTACGGGTCAAGAATTCACAAACAACTTGGTTAGAAGTACGATTCGGGATTGCGTCATTGGTATCAGAGGCCGCGTCATTGGTATCAGAGCGATCACGTCAACCAATCTTTTCAGCGCACTATAAAACTGGTACATATTTGAACATATATAGATACATTCATGTATAATATGGTATCCAATTGGACAAAATTGGTTCCTCGTTCAATTTATCAAAAAATTTGAAATCAACATCGGCAATAACTCTATAGTTAATTTGAGTAGCGACATATTAATTTGTCCATAAATTTAGTAAGCCCAACTTTTTCCTTTACACTATATTGCAAGAAAAGTACTCTAGTTCTTGAGTTTTTTCATAATTTTTTGGGAGTAGTAATTTGTTGTGGTGGTTGTGATTCTTCACATATTGAAGTTGATTATGTTATTGTTATAAATAATTCATTTGTCTTTTTTGTTACCTTCTTCTTCCTAAATCCAAATAGTACTACTGTTACTACTATTACTAATAGATGATGATTTAATCAATTCACTAATAATATCCACATATTGTAAATATGAGAAAATAATTGAACAAAATATTTTAATTGAAAATAAGTAAAATCTATAATAGCCAGCCCCCTTTAATTAATTCTATTTGACTATCTTTATATTGAAAATGCTCATCTGCTATCAAATTTGTGTCACCCCGAATCCCGTTAAGAGGTTTAGACTCCGGAACCCGGTTAATCACGGTATCGTACACAGACAGCGGTGATAAATATATAAAATTTAGTACTTCTAAAACTTTTTCTTCAATAATCACAACATAAAACTTTAATTATAACAAGTAATGTGTTATTAGTGTCATATACAAATTCCAACGTGTGGAGTCCGTATAATCAACAATTCTAACATGTGAAAAGTAAAACCTTTTTATCATAGAGTAAACTCCATATCCAACTAAGATATAAAACTAAGATATGTTCATTTAGTGCAAACCCTCCATCGAGGTCTAAAAGAAACTCGTAATTAAAAGTCTTTACGACTCTTATACATTAAATACAATTTATGTATTTCGTCTTTTGTTAATAATACAAGGTACAAGACCAAATCCTTTAATATCATGGACTCGCAAGAGGTCCATAGTGAATTAGAGGCATCTAAGAATAAGAGATCATGCCTTACCCCCAGGTTCAACCTGTAAGAATCTATTTGAAATGGGTGTGAACCAAAACTGTGCTAAGTGGGAAGTAATATAAGTTTGATACAAGACAAAACATCCGTACAAGCAAAATCCTCCAATGATAGAACTACCTTAGAGTTTTTCACTTAAGTGTAGAATTACTACCTTTCAGGATACGTAATTCCGTTGATAGGCCCACATGAACTAATCTACATGCCGGGAAAGCTACTAAAGTCCGGATTACAACTACTCACCCATGGGAAAGCAATATACAAAAATATGATAACATAAACAAGCAGATACAACCACACGGTATAAGGATACAATCTAGTTAGGGCTCCAATCCACAAACAACTAGCTGGTACCGATACTCAGTCATAGAGGCTATAACTGTTACGACTACAACCCAGTTATATGGCAAAACTACAACCCTTTATAGTAAGGTTACAACCTCACAATCAACATCTATGTAGATAATTAGGCCAAAACATCATTCAACAATATATATACATACAACATAAATGTCTCAACGCTATTATCAATTTTAACCTACCAAATAAGCGAACACAACATACGCTACAAAAAAATATTTTTTTAGACGACACATATGGGACAACCGAGTTTATCTATGCCAAATAACCAAATACTTACTTTAATTGAGACAACATTTTTTTCCCGTCCTATAAAAAAAATTATGTGCACAGCAATTCCTCCTGCCAACATTGGCGGTACAAATATTTTATTATTTGAGGAAGGATTTAAAAAAACCGTGCCATAAACCCACATTTTATTATATTTGTGCCATAAAACCAAATTATATTTTCCTATCTTTCTTCTCTCACTCACTCGCTCTTGCTCTCTTGTTTCTCTCTTATTTTTGTATCCATGCCCTAATTCTCGCCATTCACTACCCCTTACCATTTATCATCTGACCGAGCTGCCCTACCCCTCACCATTCAACATCTCAAATGGGGCTTTGAAGAATCTACCTTATTATCTCCATCTAAGGTACGAATCTCACTATTATAAATTTCAATAAGTGAAATTCTAAATTATTTTTGAAGTGTGAAGTTATAAGAAAAGCCCTAAATCATGTATACTTAGAAAGCCCTAAATCAAGTTTATATAAAAAGCCTTAAATCATTAATTGAAATTTTATTTGTTTCTTGTTTGTGTCTTTTGTTTTTATAGGATTATAATATGAAAGTGAACATTGTGAGAAGTGTAAGAAGGAAGTGAAGAAACTCCTTCGGAGAATTGAAGGCCTCTCTCTCTACTCTTAAAATTACTCAATACAACATGCACTCTTCTTATTATTGTTTGTAAATATGACTCTATCTGTACTTTTTTATTATTTATACTTCCAAATAAATAAATAATAAGTGCCTGTGAGAATCCGCAAATGCGACCCCCCGGGTCTCGTCCCCGTTTGGTTGGGCGTCTGAAACGTCGGAATGGATTCCGTCGTTCCATTTGCTGGAGCGTCTTTTGTTGATTCATATCAGGTGTCCCTATGTCTATTTTAGATGCAAAGGGGTTCGTTCAGAGTCGCCAGTACGTTTTACGAGAAAACGTACAAAACAGTTGTGTAAGAGAAAAGGCTACAGATAAACCTTTCTCTACACGTTTGTCTACGAAACTAGGATTCTATAGGGCTCGGAAACTATATTACGGTTTGGGAAGGTGTTAAGCACCCATTCTGCCCTTTCGGTCTCTATTGGTCTTTAATATGTTTATTCTATGTTAAAAAAACTTGGATGCTTTTACCGACAGTCTACTACTTTCTAAGTAAAAACCCTAATTCTTGGGAAAAACGGGAAAAATGATGAAAACCTTTGTGTTCCGAGATCCAATGTTGAGTTTTGAGAAATGCAAATACAAGTGATAAAAGTTATTTTCTTTAGAGAGGGAGTTTCCCGTATTATTTCTCGGATAATGACGGTTTTTTCGGGTTTTGACTTGTTTTGGAAAAAGTTTGGATCTTTTAGTGGAACTAATTCAATATGGAATTGGGACTCTTGAGAGGGGTTCTCCCAGATGTATCACAATCTATGAAACAGATAGGATATACTGGGTTTTTAATTCCTAAGTAAGTTTTACCGGTCCGGGTTTTGAAGACAAGGTTTTATCCGTATGGTAATGTACTTACTTTTCTGGTTTTACAAATGGTTTTATCAGGGTCTTTTGTTTTGAAAACGATAGACTATTTGTAACTTGGCAATAAGTTTATTCAAATAAAACGTGGACAGAATAACAGAAATGAAACAAGTACACAGATATTTAATGTTAAATACTATAAGAGACTTTCTTTACCTTCCCGACGAGAATAATAGTAAGAAAGAAAATATAATACGGCAGAGAGATCTCTGGCGATAATGATCTTTTCCTTCTTCAGATATTTTCGAGATTTCGATTCCAGAGATGGGATACGTCGAGTGTCGAGAATAGACTCGATAATTCTTCAGAAATAAGATAATAATAGAGAATGCTTGATAAAATACTAGAAAATCAGATTTAAAGCTTAGAATTCTCCAATCCTAAGTTGCTGCCTTGAACCCTTGGGGGTGTTGGCCTATTTATACTGCTCGGGGAAGATTGTCGCGCGACACTTCCCCAAAAGGAGCATATGTCGCTTGACAATGAATCCAATGTCGCGCGACAAACGGCTGAAGTGATGTTTCTGACAGACTGATGTGTCAGGGAGTGGATGGTCTGGTGTTAGGAGCGATTGTCGCGCGACATATCAGTGATTGACGCGCGACAATGTGATATGTCGTGCGACAATATCTCTTAAAAATGGGTTTGCTGGCCAACAAACCCTTTCGGGGTAGTTTCGGGTGCTCGGGTGTGTTCCGGACCAAAAAAAATAGTAGTTCTCGAAGGTCGTTAGGGTTCTTGCTGGGGTCACGGATCGGGGTGTCTACAGACCCTCTCGACTCAAGCTCCTTGCTTGCAAGGAATTGAGGCGACTGGAAGAGACCATGATCCATGGCTCTCGCATGAACTCTAAAGGAGTGTGTGTATGCAAAAAGTGCTCGTGAGTGCCTCCGGAGAGGGCTTTGTGTTTGGCTCTGCCTCCGGAGAGGGCTTGTGTTACCTCTTTGCCTCTTTCAAGGACTTTCGTTTGCTCCACTCGCCTCAAATGGGAGGACTACCATTGTGCCTCAGGTGGGAGGACTACCGTGTGCCTCTTTGGGAGGGCTTCGCCTCAGGTGGGAGGACTACCGTGTGCCTCTCTGGGATGGCTTTTTGATCTGTAAAATAAGAAAGAAAATTTGCCTCTGGGAAGGCTTTGTGAGTATCTCGCCTCTGGCGAGGGCTTGTGTTTGTGATTTGCCTCCGAAAAGGGCTCGTGTTTGTGATTTGCCTCCGAAAAGGGCTCGTGTTTGTGTTTTGCTTCCGAAAAGGGCTTGTGTTTGTGATTTGCCTCTGAAAAGGGCTTGTGTTTGTGTTCTCTTTTCAATCGCTATCTTAGACTGCTAGAGTGAGTGAGAGAAATCTCAGTGAGGGTGAAAAGAGCTTCTCGGGGTCTAATCCGGATGTCTGTTTCCTTGTATCTTTTTTTTTGAATTTTATTCTCATGTTTTCCCCGAGTGAGGATACTTCTCTCAAAAGGTAGCATTCGGATTTCCCTTGCTCTCCGCAGAGTGATGGTCCGAGATTTTCCAAACCATCTCTTCTGTATCGTGCTGAAAAGAAAATTTGTTTGAAAGTTCAATCTCTGATCTCTATTCTTTTCTTAGTTTTCTCCTTTGGTGGGCCCACATCGTATTCTGTTTTTCGATGCCCTTATTTCTCCCTCTTTTGGGGAAGACTTTTCCTGGCCTTCTCTGTTTTTGACCAGGAGTCTTTTCATTCCTTTGTCGTGATCAGGAGCCTTACTCACCCAAAACGAAGCCCTGAGCCGATTTTGGCTTAGCTGTCCCTTTTGGTGTGGCTTTCCCTGTCACTCTGCATTTCTGTTTTTCTCACTCGCTTTGGGCGCTCATGCGGGTTTTTTCTCTTTTCTACTATTTCAATTTTTTCTATCCCCGTCTTATTTTTGATATCCTGCTTTTTCTCATTGATGGTCTCGGTCCTTTTTGGGAGATCAGAGACTACTTTATCCGTTTGTATTTTGTTTTTGCACTTTCGGAGAGATGATTTGAAAGTCCTCCTTGATTTTTTTGTCCTCTGTGTGCGGTTTTTAGCAATTTTCTCGAAAAACTGCTTATCTGGAGTACCCTTGCAAGAGATAAAATGAGACAAAGGTCAAAAAAATCAGGGGTGGGATGGGTTTTTCGCGCGACACTTCGGTGTCTGGCTCTTTGTCGCGCGACAATGTGGCCATTTGTCGCGCGACAAACTGCCCCACTATATAAGCCCTTTGCTGAGCTCATTCTTTCATTTCTCTCTCTCTCTCTAGCTTTCTTTCTCTCCTCTCTCAAGCGCGGAAGCTCTGCCGCTTTTTTGACTTTTTCGATTTCTCTCATATATTCCATATACACGGATGGACCCTGCACATCCTGATAGACTGGAGGGTGACCAGGAGGAGGTCACTTTTACAGACGCTCAGGGCGTTCTTCGCTGCAGCCCTCACCACGACGACTGGGCCGACCTTGATTGGTACGGTGAGGATGGGGTAGACCGCGGTCGGGCGGTGGTCTACCGTGACGTCACCCGGGCTGCTCCGGTCCCGGACATTCCGTGGCTCTTGATGGAGCCCGTTTCCCACGAGATTCGTCGTCGATCTCTGGTATGTCTTCTTTTATTCGTTTGTTTATTTCTGTCGTTTCCTGTATGTTTATTTAAATCAACGTTAATATGCATGTCTGCTTAGAGATAACATCCGATTTAGTGAACACATACTTTTACTTGCGATATCTTTTATGCCTTCTTTAGAAAATTACATAATGTACCCCCATAACTCTATATCTCTCATAATTACACCAAAGTACCCTCAGGTTTGAAAAATTACATAATTTACCCCTATAACCCCATATCTCTCATAATTACACCAAAGTACCCTCAGGTTTTGGAAAATTACATAATTTATCCCTATAACCCTATATCTCTCATAATTACACCAAAGTACCCTCAGGTTTGAAAAATTACATAATTTACCCTTATAACCCTATAACTCTCATAATTACACCAAAGTACCCTCAGGTTTGGAAAATTACATAATTTACCCCTATAACCCCATATCTCTCATAATTACACCAAAGTACCCTCAGGTTTGGAAAATTACATAATTTACCCTTATAACCCTATAACTCTCATAATTACACCAAAGTACCCTCAGGTTTGGAAAATTACATAATTTATCCTTATAACCCTATAACTCTCATAATTACACCAAAGTACCCTCAGGTTTGGAAAATTACATAATTTACCCTTATAACCCTATAACTCTCATAATTACACCAAAGTATCATCAGGTTTGGAAAATTACATAATTTACCCCTATAACCCCATATCTCTCATAATTACACCAAAGTACCCTTAGGTTTTGGAAAATTACATTATTTATCCCTATAACCCTATATTTCTCATAATTACACCAAAGTACCCTCAAGTTTGGAAAATTACATAATTTACCCCTATAACCCCATATCTCTCATAATTACACCAAAGTACCCTTAGGTTTTGGAAAATTACATAATTTATCCATATAACCCTATATCTCTCATAATTACACCAAAGTACCCTCAGGTTTAGAAAATTACATAATTTACCCCTATAACCCCATATCTCTCATAATTACACCAAAGTACCCTCAGGTTTTTGGAAAATTACATAATTTACCCTTATAACCCTATAACTCTCATAATTACACCAAAGTACCCTCAGGTTTTTGGAAAATTACATAATTTACCCTTATAACCCTATAACTCTCATAATTACACCAAAACACCCTTCTAATCCTGTACTCGTTCTTTTTGTCTGTTGTGGGTTGGTCGTGGTTGGGGTTCTCCTAACACCATTTCTTTAGAGTGGTGACAGGCACCGGCCCTTGTCCAGGAGTTGCTTCTCACGACTCCTTTTGGCTCTTTCTTTGATGCCCTCCCGGAGCGGGTATCTAGGGTAGCTGTGTTGGTGTCAGCTCTGGCCTGTCACTGGTGGGACACCACTCACACTTTCCACTGGAGCTGGGGGGAGATGACGATGACCCCCCTCAAATTGTTCGCTCTGATCGGGATTCCTTTAGGGGGTCCCTATACAGATCAATGTTCCCTTGCGTCTGACAGTCGAGGGCATCGTTGGTGCATTAGAATGGTTTCCAGAGCGACAGAGTTCCGGTGATACGATTCCTTGGGCCGTCTTGGTTACTCGGCTAGCCACGGAGAGAGCCCAATTAGTTGCCTCAGGGGCGCCGATGACCCGTCAGGAGGAGCGCTAGTATGCCCACGTCCTTCTTCTACTGACGCTCCACGATCTGTTTGAGGCCCGTGGGGGAGACACGGCCCATCTCTGGTGGCTGCCCTATCTCCGGGATTTTAACATCATGTTCGATTACGACTGGGGAGGCTTCATCCTTGCAGTCCTATATGATGCTATGGACCAGGTTTCTTGCCATTTAACCCTGAACCTCAAGGGCTTCTCATTGTTGTGGGAGGTACATACTTTTATCCTTTTGACTTCTGCTTCAGTTCTTTACGTCTTTCCTGTTTGATTATTGCTGATATTCTTTATGTTTCTTCTTTAGAGTTGGTTTGTGGCGTATACCCGTTTGGGGAGCGCCCAGATGGATCTCCTCGTCGAGAACGAGGATCAGTTTCCCTTTCTCCGCCGATTCATTGCGGGGAACTACAGGGCCCCTTATGTATACCGGACTCGAGAGACCGGTGCTGCTGCCATCTATGACCTGCTGGAGGAGCATGTAAATATTTTAGTACTTTTTCCTTTCAATAAATAAATTGTAAATAGAATATAAATAACTGAAATAAAAATTTCGTTCGCTTTGCAGATTGAGTGGGCCCCCTGGGGTGATCTGGGTCTCCATTTTGGGTATGGTCGTGCTCTGACCGCCTCGAGGACTAGGCGGCTTATCCGGGACGAGTACGGCCTTCACTTCTATTTGGGCGAAAGGGTTATTCGCTAGTACACACCGGCCCAGTGGCCTCGAGTTCCACTATTTCCCCCGGTTCTGATGAGGCGGACGGGCGAGATTGATCCAGTGACGGTGCAGACCTTGGTGGACGAACTTGGTTTTCAGACGTTCACCGAGGAGGGAGACTACGCCGCTTTTGCTGCCCGTTATTTGATGAGGGAGCCGAAGGGGACTCGGGGACGGGTCTTCTACGAGAGATACCGGGCATTGGGAGGTAATCCCCATTACATACGAGGACAGACTCACCTAGCCAGAGTGGTTCCGGGTCACCTGCCACCTGTCCCTGATCAGAGGGACAACATCTTGGATTCCGAGGATGAGGATCCCGAGGGGGAGATGGACATCCCTGCTGCTGCCGAGGGTGACGATAGGTCAGGGGGTGAGGGTGGTGATACGACAGCGGCTCCAGAGCAGCCACCTCAGACGACACCCGTGGAGGAGCGGCGTGCTGAGGGTTTTGAGTTCCCTACCGGCCCTTCTGTATCTCCGGAGGTCCTCTTTGCTGCTGCTGAGGCTGCCGAGGGGAGAACAGGATTTTCTGAGAGGTCCTGGGAGCCTGCGAACCTTGGGACGGATTACGAGTAGTTCGGGCGGACCCCTCCTGCTGCGGTGACTACTCCTTCTAGTGGGGTCCCGCCTTTGAGGGCGACGGCTATGGTGGATCCTCCGGGGGTCCGTACTTACGCCACGTTGACTCCTCTCCCGACGACTGCTATGGGGCCTCCAGCCCGATCTCCAGGTCTTGGCGGCTCATCTTCTCGTCCTCTTTTGTTTCCTATTCGTGAGGAGGGAGGGTCCACTTCTGCGGCCGTCCCAGCGGGGTCGTCTATTCCGTGGGTAGATCTACCCCCACTCCCCAGAGACATCTCTTATGTCGGCGCTGGTCTACGTCGATATACCGTCCCTGAGTACCCTCTTCCTGAGGATACTTTTGACTACTTGGGTGGTCGCCCTGGTGATGAGGTACCTTCTTTACCTTCTCTTGATTTTAACTGTGCTTATTTATTCTTTGACTGTGCTGATTCTCTTGTCTTTATGTCTTTTTTCAGCAGGTGAGCGTACGGGTGGCAGATCTGCGAGCTTGGCACGCCCAGTACCTTTACAGCTAGAACTTGCTCCAGTACGTCAGTTGAGACCCTCCAGCTTATATGTGTGACTACCAGAGGGCCATCGACGTTTTCTTGCGGCCGGACGATCCCCTGACTTCTTCTCGTGCCCAGACGGAATCTCGGAGGAGTAGCAGTAGGACTTCTAGGCGTTCTCGATCATCGGTGATCCGTCCTACGGCTCCTGTACAGTCGACGGGGCCTTCTCAGGCAGTAGTTCCTCCTATTCTAGGCGTCCCAGTAGTTGATCTTACTCCCGAGGAAGGCTCGGGTGATAGTGGGAGCGTGTCAAAACGCTCTCGAGTATATTAGTTTTTTCTCTTTCTGCATTTTTGTTAGTTCGGACAGATATGCATTTATTTTTAGATGTGCTTTAGACAGATCATGTAGTTTTTTAAAAACTGTTCTTTTATTGGATTTTTATGAAAATCTTTATTTGTGTCTGATGATATATATTATTATTCTCTGTCTGTGAAAGATATATATATATATATATGTATATATGAGTCAGTGATTTAGAAGCCATACCTTGTAGTGTAGTGACATTTAGGTTTTCTGTAAAAAGAACAAAGTGAGAACAAGAATGCATCCAGAAATGATTCTTTTGGCAAGAATGACTTTTATGTAAAGAAAAACAAAAATAGGGTGGCCCTAAATGAGTTTGTCGCGCGACAATCCCTCCTGGGCAAGGGTTTGTCGCGCGACAAACAGGTACAAGACCCTCTTTTTTGCTATAAATACACCCATCTTCCTTCCTTCATCCCCACACCCTTCCAAAATGTCTTCTTATCGCACAAACTCTGATTTTTCTTACGTTAATGCCCGAGATGCTTTGATATCTTCTGAAAATAGTTTGAACTTCGGTGCTTTTAGTCCTTTAGCGGGCTGGTGCCATCGTCCCGTCGATTTTTCTTTTCTGTTAGGTGCCTTGTATTTCTGGAGTCCTGCGGACCATCTCTTCCGCTTTGGACTAGATGAGCTCTGTCCGACTTATGAGGAGTTCTCCTGGCTGTTGCGTTCTGACGTTCGTCTCCCAATGGTAGTTCCCATAGAAGAAATCGGTCCCCGCGACATGCTAATTGCTCTGTTAGACATTCCCCAGGCTGCATGTGATGGTTTCATTACCGATGGACTCCTTGACCTCTATAAAATGGTGAGGTTCTTTCATTGTTACGAAGACAGAGCCTCTTACGACGTGGGGCGTACTGCGGCGGCCTTGATCTGCCTTGTCTTTGATATGTTACTAGTGCCGGGTTCTTCCCGCGTTGATCCGACTATTCTGAGTTTGATCTACCATGCTAGAAATGGAGAGTCTATAGTCCCCATTGTTCTTGCAGAGACCCTGAATGGTCTGGATGATGTTCAAAGGGGGGGGCTTCACCCTTTTTTAGGGGGAGTCTGCGTTTACTATATTTGTGGCTATTGGAGCGCTTCCGATCAGTGGGCTTCAACGGGGTTCGGCATGACAATCCGACTCATTTCTTCCATCGTCCCCTCTTTGGTGCTTTGACCATGTCTTCCTCTAATTGGTCGGTGTGGTTCTCGGAGAATTTTTGTGCCATTCGGTGGAACATCCCCTGGTGGAAGTTGAGGGCGATGGTGCTTAGTACTGGGGGTCAGAATTATGTTAGGCTCCGTGGGCTCTGGTTCACCTCCTTTTATCTCGCAGGACGTCTTCTTCGGCAGTTCAACGTCCCTCAGGACATTCCCCTTGGTCTAAACAATTTCTCCTCTGAATCTAAGTTTGTGACCCAGCATGTTTCTTTATCGGTAGAGAGGATGTGGCGTGCTCGATTGACTCGTCAATTCAACTATGCCCGTTTCGGTATTACCCGGCCCCTTTGGGCTGACGTTATCCCCTCTCGTTGGGGGTCTCTGAAAGGAGTGCTGATTGATGATCCCTTCCAAACGGAGTAGTTCCGGTTCATGGATTCTGCACCCACAGAGGAGAACATTGTTTTTGCGTACCAGATCCTGGATGAGGCTTGAATCGATTTGGCTACTGAGGACCTAGTGTGGCCAACCCCTAGGGATTTGTCTCTTCTATATGTTGTAACTCCTTTGTAACTTTCGGTGTTCTGAACCACTATTTTAATAATATATGAAGGACTGTTTATGGAAAAATAAGTTTCTTTACAAAGTTAAAACCGGGCCTGAAGTCACTTCTCAGGTTGCCTACGTTCCCCTTTTGATTTTTACAAAGAACAAAAGTTTGAGTCGGGGCTCAAGTTTACGTAGTTCTTATCTACACATGTTTATGCCTATTGATAATACTTCTTCAGTCGGTCCATGTTAACTGGTGAATGTAGTAACTGTCCGTCTAAGTCAGCGAGTATAGCGGCACCCCCCGTATTAATTTCTTTGACGATATAAGGCCCTGTCCACTTCTGCCTGAACTTTCCCCTTGGATCTCTGGCCGGCTCTCGAATTTCTTTCAATACGATGTCGTTCTCATTGATACCCCGAATCTTTACTTTCTGGTTAAATGTTCGAGCGATTCTCTTCTGATACCTTTGGTGGTGGTATGCGGCTTTCAATCTTTTCTCATTCAGTAGGGCTAGCTCGTTATGACGTGCCTGGACCCATTTCAGTTCATTGACTTGATTTTCTAGCATTACCCTTAGAGAAGGGACCTCTAACTCAACAGGAAGGACTGCTTTCATTCCGTACGTAAGCGAAAACGGGGTTGCCCCGGTGGAGACCCTCTCAGTGGTGCGGTATCCCCACAATGCATATGGTAATTTCTCTGGCCAGTCTCGGCAGGTGTCGGTCATTTTGCTTAGGATATTCTTCAAATTCTTGTTGGCGGCCTCGACTGCGCCATTGGTTTGCGGCCTGTATGGAGAAGATCTGTGTCGGATAATACCGTATTTTTCCATGGCGAGATTAGCCTCCCCCTCGAAGTGAGTGCCGTTGTCCGAGAAGATCTCGTGCGGGACCCCATAGCGGCAGATGATGTTCCGTCGGATGAATCGGGCGACCTTTCTAGCGTCAAGGGTTTGGAAAGACTCGGCTTCTACCTATTTGGTGAAGTAGTCGATGGCCACTAATATGAATTCATGGCCGTTGCTTGCTTTGGGTGAAATCTTTTCGATGATGTCGATTCCCCAGGTTGCAAATGGCCAGGGGGCAGTCATGTTGTACAACTCTTTCGGAGGCAGTTTCTGAGATCTAGCATAAATCTGGCATTTGTGGCAATGACGTACGTGGTTAACGCAGTCGTTCTGTAGGGTAGACCAGTAATAGCCTTGCCTGATGATCTTGCGGGCAAGTGTATGGCCGCTCATGTGAGGCCCACAATCGCCCCCATGTATCTGATCTATCATTTTGACGAACTTTTTTTCTGCCAGACATTGAAGATGGGTCCCGTCGTAGTTCCTTTTGCATAGCCTGCCGGCACAAAGTATGAAACCTGATGCTAGTCTCCTGAGTGTGACCCGTGTCTTCTTGTCTGTTTGTTCGGGATACTGGTGATTTTTCAGCAGGTTCCAGATATCATAAAATCAAGCGGTTGAGTCCCCATTCTCTCCATTCTCTACTTTCAAGGCCATGCAGTGTGCTGGTCCTGACTTCTTTTGTACTGTAAGAGTTATTTCTTCCATCCCTTCCGGGATATCGATCATAGATGCCAGGGTTGCCAGTGCGTCAGCAAAACTGTTCTGTGACCTGGGAACATAGTAAAATTCTGCATGCTCGAACTTTCCCGCGACATCCTCCAGTCGGGCAAAGTATGGGACTAGTTTCTCATCTCTGATCTTCCATTCCTTCAGAACTTGGTCAACCACTAATGCTGAATCTCCGTATACCTGTATTCTCTTTATACCCCTTTGGAGCGTGATCTCTAACCCGATAATGCAGGCTTCATATTCGGCCATGTTGTTGGTGCAGAAGAAGTCCAGACGATATGATACCGGGGAGTGGGTTTGGTCTGGAGAGATTAACAGGATGCCTATCCCGTTTCCGTTTCAGTTGGCGGCCCCGTCGAACAACCCTGTCGAAGTACAACTTCCAGTCCTCATCGGTCTCAACATTCATGATAATTTCGTCCGGGAATTCGGCTTCTTCTAGCATGTCCCCCAATATCGGATTGTGGGCTAGGTAATCAGCTATGATCTTGCCTTTGACTGCCTTTTGGGTTACGTAGGTGATGTCAAATTCGGAGAGTAAAAATAACCATTTTGCCATGCGGTTCGAGAGAGCTGGTTTCTCGAAGAGGTATTTCAACGGATCCATTCGTGATGCTAGGATGACTGGGAAAGTCAGCATGTAATGCCGTAATTTTTGCGTTACCCAGACGAGAGCAATGCATGATTTCTCTAAAGGCGTGTAGTTTATCTCAAATGGGGACAATTTCTTGCTGATGTAGTAGATGGCCTGCTCTTTCCGTGTATCGGTCAGGTGTTGGGCTAGCATGGCTCCTGCAGCTGAATCAATGACGGTCAGGTATAGGATTAGTGGTAGTCTGGTCTGTAGTGGGGTTAAAACTGGGGGGTTGGAGAGGTAATTCTTAATTCTGTCAAAAGCCTCTTGGCACTGATCGTCCCATTTTCCTGGTGAAGACTTCATCAGGAGTTTGAAGATGGGTTCGCAAGTTTGAGTAAGTTGAGAGATGAACCTGCTGATGTATTACAAATTACCCAGAAACCCCCAGACTTCTTTCTCGGTACGAGGCTCGGGCATGTCTTGGATAGCTCAAACTTTGGCAGGGTCTACCTCGATCCCCTTTTTACTGACGACATACCCCAGGAGTTTTTCTTTGGTTACTCCGAACACACATTTCTGCGGATTGAGTCTCATCTGATACTGGTGGAGTCGGTCAAAGAAGGCTCGCAAGGCTGGCACATGGCCTTCCCTTTCATTCGACTTAATTATCATGTCGCCCATATACACCTCTACCTCTTTGTGAATCATGTCGTGGAAGATAGCTATTGCTGCCCTCTAATACGTTGCTCCGGCATTCTTCAGTCCGAATGGCATAACGGTGTAACAGTATGTCCCCCACGGTGTGATAAACGCTGTTTTCTCTTGGTGATCCGGATGCATTTTGATCTGATTATATCCGGCGAAACTATCTACGAATGACTTCAGGGCATGGTTGGCGGTGTTATCTACTATCAAATCAATGTTGGGCAATGGAAAATCGTCTTTTGGGCAGGCTTTATTGAGATCTCGGTAATCCACACACATGCGAACTTTCCCATTTGCTTTTGGGACGGGTACAATGTTGGCCAACCATGAAGGGTACTCGATTACCCTCAAGAACCCCACACTCAGTTGTTTCATCACTTCTTCTTTTACTTTCAGGGACCATTCAGGCGTAAGTTTTCTTAACTTTTGCTTAACGGGCCTAAACTCTGGCTTAGTGCGTATCTTGTGCATGACTATCTGGCTGTTCAAACTTGGCATATCCGCATAGGACAAGGCGAAGACATCCACGTACTCTTTCAGAGTTTGTGTGAATTCCTCTCTTTCTGTCCCACTTAGACTTGCTCCAATACGGACTTTTTTTCTTTCCTCCTCCGTCTCGAGGTTAACCATAAGAGTGTCTCCTTCCTCGCTCTGTATACGCTGCTCCTCCCGTTCGGGGTGTTCGTTTAGTTTCTCTAACTCCATATAAGCAATTACAGAATTAAAATCAACAGGATAACGCAAAATAGAGTTTTCTTCATTGATAATAGTGTTTACAGGTACAAGTTTGAAAAGTAAATCTAGGGGTGACTCCTCCCTAACCCTACCCTCACTCTTATCTCTCACCCTTACAATTTCGCTCTTTCCCCCTTTGTAATCTATATCAGTGTGTATCAAGTGTACAGGGTCGTCTCCTGGCTCATCGTCCCCTAGAGCCATGATGTCGAAGAGATCTCCGATCATTTCTTCCTCTTCCTCTTCTTTGTCCTTATCTTTTTCCCTCGACCCGATCGTTAGTTTGGTAGAGAAATTGTGCTCAATGTTTTCTTTGATATAAAGGTCCTCTTTATAGAAGATTTCCCATCCTGGAAGGTTCTCTCCGTCTCTGTTTCTCCAGGGCTCTTGAAAGTCGCAAAAGGGGAAGTCCTCTCCTTCTTTGACAAAAAACCCATTCAAAGAGCTAAACCTCGGATACTGATGCCCTTGGCTTCTTTTCTCTTGATCGTCTTTGTTGACCTTGAAGGTCTTAATCTTATTTTGATAATAATAATAAATTAATCATGTGTAATTTAACATATTCTTGATATAAGATTATAGATTTCTTATTTGGAAAATCAAGAATAGCATGATTCCTCAAAGGAAGTTTGACAAGGATCATTCAATCAATATCCGATCAAGTCAACGAAGCATTCGACTAAAACCGATCTACCCGAATTCAGATCATTCTTCTACAAGCATTGGACAAGACAAGAAGATCAATCTCATCACCCACAAGCTAGCAATGCAAATCTATGAAGCACAAAGATCAAGAATTATATGCAAAAGCTTCAAGGGAAAAGCTTCAAGTGAAGAATCAATTTGAAAAAACAAATCGAAGCATTCGAAGACTCATCTATTCGGTAATTGAGTGTTTGCTTAGGATTAATGTAAAGTTTCTTAATTGATTGATTATATAGCTCAAACATATTCTTACATCTTTTAAAGATTGATTCAAACTAGCTTGAAATTGAATTTATTTGAAAAACATCATTTTACAAAAATCGAGTTTTAAAATAAATTCATATTAATTTTAAATGATCATATTTTAAGCTATAATAAAAATGGGTATCTTAGAAACATATATTTGAGGTTCATAAATCATTAGAATTTTATTTGGAACTAAATTATTAAATTGGAAAAATATTTTTATTTTTCGTTTAAAATTCGCCCAATTTTTGCCCAGTTTTGATATAACGGTAAAATGGATGTCTTCCCGAACTCCGATCATTTTGAAATTTTTACAGTAGTTAGACAACATCTCCTGGCAATTTTGACTAAACTTTGAGCATGATCCAACGGTCTAATTGAGAGAAATTAACAAAACAATTTTGAATTTTTTTGTCAAAACTAGCTGTTGGAAAGTTTGAAAATGTATACCTTGGAGCCAAAACCTCTCTTAATCATCCCCAACGGACAAATGATTTTGTAAGCTATAAATATGATGTCTTAGACATGTTTTAACACACTTGAATCATTCTACAAACTTATTTTACATATATACAAAGTTATTCAAGTATTCAATTCATCTTATTGATCAAATTCTTTATTTTTGAGCTATATACTTTGATCAATTTTGATATCTCTTAGTGTGAGCTTCATTTGTATTTTGTTATACACAAGAGAGATATTGTACATTGGTGTTTGTCACCAAAACTTATTCAAATCATATTTGTGAGAGGTGTATCTCATAGAATAGCAAGAGGGATTTCTTGTGAGAGTATTGAGGGTGTTTCAATACTTGTAAGAGTGTGTGAGAAGAATACACTTGTAGATGTTTGATCTTCACCCGGAAGGAGATCGGTTATAGTAGAAATTCTCGGGGAACTAACCGAGCGCGGAGTAGGGGAACAAGCCGAACCGTGTGGACAAAAAATCTTCGACTTCGATCGGTTCAATCTTTCTAACTCAATCTCTTTATTATTGATTGTTTTATTATTGCTTACATTTCTTAATATATATTTGTTAAGTAAATTGTTTTACTTAAACCTTTTGAAAAGATTTTTAAATTCCGCATTTAGTTTTAAAAACCATATTCACCCCCCTCTAGGGTATTTTCCGACCTACAGTCTTCTTTGGTATGCTGGTACCCCAAACCCTCTTTTTCGTGCCTCGTCACTGGCTCTAAGGCTTGGAGTAACCCTGGCTGTCCCATTCCTAGACTGGCCCCGGGTAAGTACTTCATCATTCTCAGCATATTGGTGATCTTGGTGCTGAGTCCGGGGATATTGTCAGGGGGTAGATACTCAATTTTTTGGGTGGTAAGAGGTTGTACTTGAGGCTCGCAAGAAAAGCCTCCCAGCTGTATACTCTGGCTCTCGATGCCTAATACGGGTAACTCTAGATCCGCCAAGGTCCTTTTAGGATCTCCTTGGATGGTGATTACATTCCCTTCGAATGGTATCTTGATCTTCTGGTGTAAGGAGGATGGGAGTGCTCCTATGTCGTATAGCCATGCTCTTCCCAACAGGAGGTTAAAACTGGAAGGAATGTCTATGATTTGAAAGTAGGCCGAAAAACTTCCGGGTCCGACCATGAGATCAAGCCTTAGAGAACCCAGAACGGCCTTTCTGGTGTTGTCATAGGCTCTAACAGTCACAGCTGATGGGGAAAGTTCTGAGTCTAAGATACCCAGACATCTGGCGGTCTTCAGGGGGCAGACGTTTATGGTTGACCCGTTGTCGATGAGGACTTGTGAAAGGATTTTTTCTCGGGTCTGAACGGTGATATGGAGGGCCAGGCTGTGTTTCCTCCCCAATGGAGACAAGTCTTTATCTGAAAATGACAGACTTCTTTGGACTGTAAGTGACCCGATTATGTTTGGCAATTGTTCGGGTGTGGAGTCTGGTGATATGACGGCCTCGTCTAGAAGTTTGATGAAGGCGGTCCTGTGAGGTTTGGAGGCAACCAAGAGGTCCCAAATGGTGATGTGTGCCTGGGTTTTCTTCAACTGCTCAAGTACTCGATCTTCTCCTATTTCCTTAGGAGGTGGTGATTTCTCGGCATCCATCGGTGGTGGCTGGTATACCCTTCCTGAGCGGGTAATTTGTTGGATCCAAAGGGATGCTGGGTCTGATTCCTCTGAGATTTCTGATGTCTCTGGCTCTTCCGACCAACTGAAGGTCCCGGGGGAGGTTTCTATCATACATATTGTCTCCTTAGGGGGGCCTCATGGTTTTCACGGCTGTTTCTTCTTTTCCTGGGTCCATCCTATCCCAGATTTTCTGGGATTAGTTTTTATTGTGAGTGGTTGTGAGATTCCATGATTTGTCCTTCCTAAACCCTGTCCGGGTAGGAAGTTCATTTTAGCCATCCATTGGTCGATTATCGGATTGAGGCCTGGTGCTACTTGAGCCTTTACTGGTAGTACTGCGGGTGCCTTGCAGGCCGGGTCATCTCGAATGAGCCCTACGGGATCGAAGCCTTCTTCATCAGTGGTCAAGGCATTAATCCCTGCAGGTGGAGCGTGGTTGGGCAGGGAGTTGTTGGTAACATTGGGTCCGCCGGGTGCGGAGATGGTTCCGGCTTCAATGAGGTCCTGGATACGATGGCGAAGAGCCAAGCAGCGTTCCGTGTCGTGGCCAGCTACTTGATGTTATGCACAGTTCTCGTTCATTCTCCAGGTGCTGGGAATAGGGTTTGGTGGGGGACGCGGGTTGAGTGGAGTGATCAGTCCGGCCTTTCGGAGTAGTTCCAGGCTTTTGACCAGGATAGTGGAGAGGGTGCAGAAGTTTCTCCTCCTCTTAGCCTCGGTGTTTGAAGAGTCTCTTTGTGCAGGCCAACTCATCGGAGGGGCTTGTTGTGATTGTTGGAAAAGGTTTTGTTGGTAGGGGTATGAGCTTAGTTGATTCACGGCTGGAGTGGCTGTCTTTCTCCCTGTGTATGAGGCTTTCTTAGTGTCGGTTTCAGCTTTCTTGGCCAATTCCTCTTCTACTTGTGATCCCATACTCAACAGGGCTCTGAAGTGTGGGAATACATGTTTTCCCATGCAACTCAGTACGGCTGGAGTGAAGTTCTTCTGAATGATCTCCAACTGTTCTTTTTCATCAGGCCGTTTGGACATTTGGGAGGCCATCTCCCTCCAGCGCGTGACGAAATCGCTGAAGCTTTCCTTCTCGCCTTGCTTGGCCATTTTTAGGTGTTTACGAGTAATTTCCAAGTCCTCGTTGGACCCGTACTTGGTCATGAACTCGTTCACGATATCTCCCTAAGTCTTCGTGTGGTGTCTCTCCAGATCAAAAAACCATCTCAGGGCGACCCCCGTGAGGGTCATGTGAAAGGCCTGAGCCAGTTTCGGCTCTCCATAGCCGGATACTTGCATGGATCTGATGTAGGATTGGAGATGGATTTTAGGGGGTGTGGTTCCTATGAATTTAGTGATGGAAGGGAATTTGAATCCCTGGGGTAATCTTGCTTCTGGGTAGAGGGAGAAGGCATTCATATCCGTAATCTCGTCTGCCCTTTTTATTAGAGAGACCCCTCTTTGCAGAATTTTCATCTGCTCTTTCAGTTTCTTCATCTCTTCGCTTTCTCTTGACGCTTCATCGGGCTGTTTTCGAGCTATAACCGATTCTGCATACACTGTCCGAAGTCGGTTGATGTCTGGGTATTCATTGGGAGGGGCTACTAGGGCCGGTGGTGGAATAGGTCTTGCGGGGACTTGTGGCCATGGCTGGTATTGGGGGTTAAATCCGGGTTGTACTTGGGGTTGCGGCCAAACTACGGGTGGCTTTTGTTGCTAATAAGTGGGGCCTGAATCTGGGGCCCATTGATTCTGATTGTTGGGGTCAGTTTGAACGGGACCGGCTATGATGGGACCCATTTCGGGTAGATTGGTTCCTTGAACTGGGGGAAGCACTTATGAAGACTGCCCTTGGTTCGGATCTCGATTCGGTGGTAGTCATTCAAAACCCGGTGGTGCGGCTCGTTCGGCTGACAACTCCTCTATTCGGACACGGGTATTTTGTTGCTCGTTTGTGAGGTTTGCCAAGTTCATGCTGACGGTCGTCAACAGACGGTGCATCTCGGCTAAAGTTGGTTGAGCTGCAGACGCCTCGGCTAGGCTCTGATCTGTCCCTCGGTTCTCGCGTTCATCGGCCATTTCAAGTGTGCTTGGTCTCACTAGTCTCCCGGTGTGATCTCGACCGGCCCAACCTTCCAGTCTGTCGTTGTTTCACGACTGTAGACGAAATCATGTAGTGAAGATGAAGGAAAACTGTGATGCGACTCGGTTTTTGCGAAAAGAACCACTAAAAATTGCCGAGAAGAGCCTCAGATTTTAAAAAGGTGTTGGAAAGTAAGCCGTAAGGTAGTACATCCCCTACGGCTGTTTGACAAGTGTTTTAGCCGACTCAATCTTATATGCAGCGCAGGTGTACGAACGGTTTAAGGCTTCAGGCTCCCTTCTATTTGGCAAGACCTTGCGATATACCCCAAGGGCGGGTACGTGCAAGAGCCTTTTGATATACTTTCCGGGTACGTGAGTGTTCTCGTCACTCGATATACCTCGGGGGCGTACTTGGCCAAGGAGGGTGGAAGTAAATGCTTTCGGTTTATGTTGGCCCACGCAAGCAAACTCCCTACTCACTTATAATACTTCTGAGGGTTTGGGGTAATTTTGCACTCGTAGAACCAATGCATGATTTGTGATAGTGCGCGTAAAGTTCGAAAGGTTGGTTTTACAAATATCTTCATCTTGATTACGTACATTTTGAAAAACTCCCATTCTTAGAAAAAGGATTTTTCTCAATCAATTAACATAAGTAGGGAAAGCAGTAAAAGCAAGTATTCAACAGATAAAACAAAAAGTCCACATATAAGAGTATAGTTTTCTAACAGTGTTCCCAGCAGAGTCGCCACTGTGAGAATCCGCAAATGCGATCCCCCGGGTCTCGTCCCCGTTTGGTTGGGCGTCTGAAACGTCGGAACGGATTCTGTCGTTCCATTTGCTGGAGCGTCTTTTGTTGATTCATATCAGGTGTCCCTATGTCTATTCTAGATGCAAAGGGGTTCGTTCAAAGTCGCCAGTACGTTTTACGAGAAAACGTACAAAACAGTTATGTAAGAGGAAAGGCTACAGATAAACATTTCTCTACACGTTTGTCTACGAAACCAGGATTCTATAGGGCTCGGAAACTATATTACAGTTTGGGAAGGTGTTAAGCACCCATTCCGCCCTTTTGGTCTCTATTGGTCTTTTATATGTTTATTCTATGTTGAAAAAACTTGGATGCTTTTACCGACAATTTACTACTTTCTAAGTAAAAACCCTAATTCTTGGGAAAAACGGGAAAAGGGATGAAAACCTTTGTGTTCCGAGATCCAATGTTGAGTTTTGAGAAATACAAATACAAGTGATAAAAGTTATTTTCTTTAGAGAGGGAGTTTCCCGTATTATTTCTCGGATAATGACGGTTTTCCCGGGTTTTGACTTGTTTTGGAAAAAGTTTGGATCTTTTAGTGGAACTAATTCAATATGGAATTAGGACTCTTGAGATGGGTTCTCCCAGATGTATCACAATCTATGAAACAGATAGGATATACTGAGTTTTTAATTCCTAAGTAAGTTTTACCGGTCCGGGTTTTGAAGACAAGGTTTTATCCGTATGGTAATGTTCTTACTTTTCTGATTTTACAAATGATTTTATCAGGGTCTTTTGTTTTGAAAACGATAGACTATTTGTAACTTGGCAATAAGTTTATTCAAATAAAACGTGGACAGAATAACATAAATGAAACAAGTACACAGATATTTAATGTTAAATACTAGAAGAGACTTTCTTTACCTTCCCGACGAGAATAATAGTAAGAAAGAAAATATAATACGGCAGAGAGATCTCTGGAGACAATGTTCTTTTCCTTCTTCAGATATTTTCGAGATTTCGATTCCAGAGACGGGACACGTCGAGTGTCGAGAATAGACTCGATAATTCTTCAGAAATAAGATAATAATAGAGAATGCTTGATAAAATACTAGAAAATCAGATTTAAAGCTTAGAATTCTCCAATCCCAAGTTGCTGCCTTGAACCCTTAGGGGTGTTGGCCTATTTATACTGCTCGGGGAAGATTGTCGCGCTACACTTCCCCAAAAGGAGCATATGTCGCGCGACAAACGGCTGAAGTGATGTTTCTGACAGACTGATGTGTCAGGGAGTGGATGATCTGGTGTCAGGAGCGATTGTCGCGCGACATAGTGTGATTGTCGCGCGACAATGTGATATGTCGTGCGACAATCTCTCTTAAAAATGGGTTTACTGGCCAACAAACCCTTTTGGGGTAGTTTCGGGTGCTTGGGTGTGTTCCGGACCCAAAAAAAAACAGTTGTTCTCGAAGGTTGTTAAGGTTTTTGCGGGGATCACGGATCGGGGTGTCTAAAGTGCCCATGCTACGACTATTTAATAAGTATTACATGTGATATATATATATATATATGTGTGTGTGTGTGTGTGTGTGTGTGTCCCTACAACCAGGATTAATTTGTTACATGGTATTCCTTAGCCAGCCAATTCTAATTGTGAGACAGCACAATCGCTTGGTTAAGTTTGTGTACTTGAACTTTCATTTGAGTGATTTGTTTGATTTTGCACCACTTGTTTTTATATCTTTTTGTTATTTAAAAGTTGGTAACTAGTAATTACACATATCAAACTTGAGCTTTAAATGTTGGTACCTTGTTTTTTAAAAGTTGGCATGCTCTTCTCTTTATAATAGTATTAGTAATTCCAATTTATTTTTACTTCTTTGTTAAAAAATAAATAATACAATTCAATTTAATTTGTTATTGTGAAATTTATAATACGTTGTCTAATATAAAAGGTTGACAATAAATTTAAGACATTCTAGGTTTTTAACTATTAAATTAAGACAAAGTGAGTAGTTGTTTTTCTTAATATAATCATGTTATCAAGTTTTTGCACCTTCGGCGCACACTCTAGTGATCATAAGCAGAGATGGATAATCTTTATTAACTTTGTAGTGGAGTATCTTTTTACTAAGTAATTTCCAGTAAGGATCTTGTGTTCCTTTAGTGTATTAATAATTAGTATGCCTAATATTTACATTTTTAATACTCTGGTTTTTTTTTATAAAGGTTGATTGAAGATTTGTTTTAGTGATTTCACAAATTGCTGCTTTGCTTGTGATTTGTGATCATTGACTAAGCCTACATGGAAAGTAAAAGTAAAATATAACACTAATTTTAAATCAGTACTGCTAGTATTGGCAAAATATAGAGAGATTAAGTGTGCTATATGCAATTATCATAACCAATTATAACTAAAGTGCAAAGGCCCACTCTTTGATGACATGACTTGGAACTTTATTATAACAAGAAATTAATTAAAATACTCCAAACACAATACTGCATTCATTGTTTGATAAATATGAAGTGTTGGGGAGTACCTGGTGGCCGGACTAATAATATGAATTTATGGGTGAATCAATGCAGGCTTTCAGATATGCGTCAGGTTTTATGACTATAGTGTTGCCAACACTAAAGATTCTAGCTTAGTATTATCCGGGCTGTCTTCATAAGGCCTTTTTGTAATCGAACATGTGTAAGGAAACAATAGCATTGCCACATGTTGTGGGTTATAAGAATTAAATACTAGGCTTCATCTCGTTCTCCTTTGGTTCCACCTTTTATTAAGCTTGTTCTTCTTCCTTCATTTTTTTTCTACTTTAATTAAACTTTGTTTAAGGATTACAATGGTGCCTCTGCCGATGCTGTGTTATCTTTTTTATTGGAATATTTTACTTTTTAGAGCATTTGAGCTATACGTACTGCTTCAAAAGAGAAGAATGAGAGGTACTAAAGGAAGGTCAAATGAGTTTTTGAGTATTTATAATAAGAAGTTTGAATAATTAAATTTGAATAATGTTATGATTTTTATTTGTAGTTTTTTGATAAAGTGATGCAATGCCATTTTAAATACAATGATACGAAGAAATTCTAGAAGTTTGGTCCGAGTGTCATTCTTTTGATTTGTAGTTGTTTGTACTCCATTAACCCGTATGTATATTAATTAGTATTTGTTTTTTATAGATTTGTTTGTTTATTCACGAGTCTAAATAATTTATGTTTGTATATACAGCACCATAAGCCTTGAGCCCTTAACTTTGTGTATGCAATTTACAAAACTAGAGTCTTTTAATATGGATGGGAGGTGCTCGGTTTATTAGGGTTAGAAGAAAACGGTTTCATAAAGGAAAGAAAAAGAAGATAAATAGGAAAGAGAAAAAATTGCTAATGATGGCATAAACATCTAGTTTGAACGTTAATAAGTTTGATGGTGCTTTTCCTTTACCTATATAGACTATACTTTACCCTAGAATGTGATGCTGACATACCCTTATTTTATGTGAAAATGTAGAATTTGCACTTTTAGTTGATAGCATATATGCATGAGGGGTTTTACTGACTTTCATTCTATTAAGACATACTATTTGGGGGGTGCCATGATTACTTTATTTTTATCATGAAGAAATCTAATCAGATTATGACATCCATTTTAATCCTAAACACTAATACCATAAAGATCTTTATCATAATTTGGAATTATCAAGTAACATAACAAACAGTTACTAAACATGCATAACTAGTAGACCATGCTACCAATTTGAATTATTGTAGGGTGATTGTACGTTGTTTTATTGGTGAGGGCATTTGCATATTTACTTAGCTTTACTTTTCTTATTGTTGATTGAATCAATTGTAATCTTCAATAGTTTCTTTTTGTGGCAGTGCAGATGTTGGTCCACACAGCAGTTGTCCACCCTATTTACCAATCAAGTTATTCTTTCCCATCATACAAGGTGGTTTGTTTTTAATTTTCCCATAAATATTTATTACTTAGTTTTCATCTTGCCGAAATACATTTTGTTGTTCAAACAACTGAACTGTAATGCCTTTCCCATTTCATAAATACATTCTCTATTTTCTTCAGGTACCATAAATTTATATTTATTAACCTGGAGTTTCTTGGTGCAGGGTTGGTTGATTACAAAGCAAAGTAAGAAATCCAAGTCAACGAGATCAATGGCTATGATTGTTGTTGATTGTGGGATGGTTATTTGAGAAAATGGCATTGAAACTCTGGTTAAGGTGTGTGTTATGGATCGCAATTTGAAGATATTCTTATTGGCTTGTGTTATTTTCTTTTTCTAAATATCTTCTAAAGGTCCCATTTATAAATCATTTCAACTTAAATGATTAAAGTATCACAGGTTTCACGATATTTCAATGAAACTCGTATGTTAAAACTAAAGATTCATTAAGAGTTTTTATGCATTTTTAAAAATATTATTTCATATTCGCTTCATATATGTCAACTAATCCAACCTTATATTTTCCTTTTTAGTTGCAATTGATTGGTTGGAGGATGAAACTTTGAAAGGTGGTTGATTGAAGATTTTTTTTTATTATTATTTATGCAATCTTTTTGCATTATTCCTTAGTTCTTTATTACTTTTTGTTAGCACTGATGTTAAAGGATTATGTAACTTTTTGTTAGTACATGTGCAATTCAGGACTTTTATGTTAAGGCATCTATTATAATTGATGGTTGTTGGTATTACAGATTGTTGTTAAGAATTTAAATATAATATATTTTGTTTTAAAATTTGAGCTTGTTCTTGTGTATGGTTTAGAATGATTGGTATAAAATTGGTGCAAAAAGCATTTTCTTTTGTCGTAACTGGGATTATAAAACATGCTTTATATATTGTTTTCAAATTCATTGTTAGGACGGCAAAGTCATGCCTTAAACTTATATAAAAAAATGTGCCATATAACTTTGCAATATTTGAGACATTAGTAATTAAATGGCATGACAAAGTTGTCTCAAAAAGTAATTTATGGGATAGTAAATGAGCTATTCCCAATATTTTTTACCTTTCCTATTATACGGGATGGGAGAAAAAATCCATTCCATATACTCTTTTGGCCCTACGCCACCCTAATGTGTGACCTCCCAAAAACAGTTGCACTGCTGTCCCAAAAAGTCATATGGGACATTATTTGGACCTTTTGGGACTTGTTTTTACCGTGTCAAATATGCAATTTTTTTTGTAGTGATATGGATAATACATATAGGTATATATATGGCCAACAGTGTAAAAACATTACTTACATTAACAAATGCCAAGTTAAGTATTCATCTCATGGTCTCACTACTTATTTATTATACAATTATCCCCATCAAGGTTAATTTATTCCACGTAAGCCTTCTATGTTGCTTATTGTCGCATTAAACATGCGTTACTAGGACTTATTAATATGGATTAAGCATTTCCATAATCGAAGTTTGTGATTCACTATAAAATGCTGCAAATCCAAGTTATCTATAATTGGCAATAAAGTTTCTATGTCATTTAACTCTTTCCACCATGTAGGATTATTCCTTTTCTAACCATTCAAGCCAAACAGTGTATTCAATTGTTAATCTCGAGCCTAGCAAATTATATGTAATACAAAGTTCTTCCATAAATCCCACATAATCGGGTACTTACAAATCTACGCGTGTCTTTCCCAATGAGACTACTCAACAATACCTCCTAACAAGTTCATCACTTTGTGTTTGTAGGATTTTCCAAGACAAAATCACCATCAACAGCCTCAACAATGGTCTACACGTACCATTATACCAAAATTTAGCATATACATTTCTGTTTTGGTGGGTTTTATTGTAAATCATAAAACTAATGTAAAGTATGCACAATTATTTGTATAAATATGTATATCTATTGATTATAAACCATAATAAATCACAAATTAGGAGTGAAACTTGAAATCCCCAATTTCTAGCTTGATCAATCATATAAGTTAAATGATATTAACCTATTATGAACCACCAATTGAAAATTCATCAAACCCAACCCACGTGCAATTAACACACCCTGTAGTTTTAGCAAAAATTCCTAAATTATGTGTGAAAATTCTAATGCAAGACATAATAGTATAAAAACAAGTTGAGTACTAGTGTTTCCACCTCTATTTAAAGCTTATATACAAGATATAAGTGGTTTGAGGTGTTGATGATGGTTGGACTCCATGCTCCAAACCTTTCCTAAGAGCTCCAATGATATAATGAAGAAGAAGGTAATGATGATGAAGAATATGATTTTTGACCCAAATCTTAGAGGTGGTTGATCAAACCCACAAATTTGTGAGGAATAACCTCTGTCACTCTCGTTAGATTCCTCAACGTGTATTGTGTGTATGGCTCGAGCAAAAGAAAAAAAGTGGTGAAAATAACTAAAAATCAAGTCAAAGGGGCAAAAATTTGGGTCAAACTCGACAGATTTGGGTGCTTGATCGATCATGCTCTTGCCATGATCGATCATGGACCAAAAATAATGGCCACTAGAAGACCATGATTTATCATGCCCTCAGCATAACATATTTCTACGTAGTTTTCATGTTTTGACCCAAAAAATGTCAATATCTCAACTTAGGCCTAGGATAGAGCTTGTGGAGGGGAACAATATATAATTATGGATATTAATGGTGACTCAATCAAATAAGAAATGAAGAATTTATGAATTTCCAAAGATTGCTAAAAATCCGCAAATTGCATAAAATCAAAACACACGATTACAATCTCAATTTCATTCGGGACCACCCGAATTGTAAAACGACCGTTCTTAAAATATAAGACACCTAATATGACATGTTAGAAGGGGCTAAATGAATAAATCGTCTCCACAAAATTTCATCGGAAGATTCAATTCAGAATTAAGTGAAATGATCATCTAAAATTCTAATAAATGAAAAGGAACGTGTATATCAAAATTTTATTACAGCCACTTCTAGTTTGAATTTCTCTTTGAAATTTTATGAAAATTATTTATTTATTATAATAATCACATTCACCAAATTTTATAAAAAAAAATTATTCGTTTAAGTTTTAAAATAAATATTATTAAAAAAAATTCGAAGGAAAAAGTAAGAGTGAGAAGCCAAATCAATTAGCCATAGTGTAACACCGCGTCACACTATAGCTAATATGTTCACTTTAATCAACTTAAGATTCGCTATATATGGTTCATAACTAATAAGCAACTAAGCAACGCCCAAACAGTGTACATGATTGGGATGTGTGAAAAAGATAATATTGGCTGGATCTGGATGGTCTGTTATTGTTATTAGAGGACAGTATCAAAACTATACTAAACTTTGTTATATAAAATAAACTTGAATAGCATATTTATATTAGAGTTTGGGAGATAGAAAGCGATAAATAATGTTAACTGTTTAAAAAATACTTTTAATTTTTTTTTGATATTTGTCTTGTGTTGAATATGTATAGCATTGCAACACAGGGACGTCTATAATTGAAAGAGATTGTAAGTTTGAATCTTACATCTAACTCTATTTTTGTTCTATCCCCTTTTTTTCTCTTGTCGTTTTATTTTTTACGTGTTCTTTATTGGCTTCTCCTCCTCCTCTTCTTCTTCTTCTTCTTCTTCTTTTTTCATTTTACCCTCTATTCCCTTATTTTTTGTAAAAAATGAAAACTTTGGTAATGATTTTTTTTAATCTATTTTTGTTCTACCCCTTTTACATGTTCTTTATTGGCTTGTATTCTTCTTCTTCTTCTTTTCATTTTTTCCTCTTCCCTTTATCCCCTTCATTTTTGTAAAAGATAAGTAAAAAAATAATGAAATTTTGTGTTGGTATTTGCCAAAAAAAATTCCCGACAATTCACCCTTCATTTGGATTTTGGCGTATTCTTTTTTACATAGTCTACCCCTTACAAGAATTCTAAATCCATTCTTGAAATCATAACATATAAATTGCAATCTTCTTCAAAAGTTCGTATTAGAGATGTCAGCTAGGTTATAGAAGAAGATTATATCTATCATTGTGTTGATCCTATTAACACTGTAACATCTTGTTTTGGATCCTAAAGAAGAAGCAGGCTTTAGAGTTAGTTTCTTTAGGGGGTAAAATGTAAAAGAGTATTAATTATAGGGAATTTAATGCGATTTGCTCTCACTTATTTAACAAGTGGAAAAGTTACAACTTACAAAAACTTCTTTAGTTATTAAAGTTACAAGACACTAGTTTACAATGTAACATCAATGTTTGCCTTTGAACTCCTAAAGTGTTTGGCTCTAATTGACAATGCTAAATTTAATCACCGCTTACACGATTATAAAAATATAAAAACTAATTGTTTTAGTTTTTTACTAAAAAGTCAACTTTATCTAAATAATATATATATATATATATATATATAGGCTTGTCACATGATTATTTTTTTAATTTTTTAAAACTCACTTATCGAGATCTATAAAATAAGATCGATTATGATTATTTTTTTAATTTTTTTTCATGAGGTTTTTTATTTAAATTGATTAAAAAAAACTCTAATAAAAATTAAATATACTTTTCAACCTATTTTTAGATTTTTTAACCTACATTTCAAACTCAACTAAATAGCAATTTATTCTTTCTTTAGACCGTAAAATTGTTCATGCAGTGAGTCTAATATAAAGGAGTCAAATACTCTATGCTTACCCATTTTTGTTTTTAAATAAATAAATAAATAATATGCAACAAATTTTCTCACTTTAAACAATTAATTTATGATATATATGAGGAGGTCAAGTCGGAGTATCAAATCATGGTGGTCGTCATTCCTCACATCAGCGTCTTTATTGGTTAGGAAAAGTGTGAATGAATGAATAGTGAGCAGTAGTGATTACGATTCATTCATGTCTATATGACCATATATATATATATATATATATACATATAGGCACGTCACATGTTCATAGTGGGTCGCACTCAAAGCGAAGGTCTAATATCTTTTCTTTAATTACATCAATATAAATTTTATTCATTTTGAAAGAGACTCAAATTTAAGATTTTTCTTAGATTCGACTAAATGTTTATGTCACTTAAGTTCGTTTAGAATATTTAGTGATATTAAATTTAAACACCGTTTACATGATTAAAAGAGTAGATTTCTTTTTGTTAGACTCAGAGAGTTTGGGCCCCAAAGCTTATTGTGAGATTTGTAGGGCACCACCACAATCTATTAATTTTAGATTTCGAAAATTTATAGTGTGGTCCATGTATATTAATATTCTCTCTTAAATGACGTAAAGAAAATGTTAGTATTGTTGGAGTACTATGTTGTTAACCTCCAAAATTAATATAGTTAAGGGTTAAATAAGCACATTTACTTTATATATATATATATATTTACTATTACATAAATTTAAAAGGCATTTTGGTAGTCACAAAACTTTCTCATGTTTTCGGTTTTTTTATTTTACTCCTGCGGCTTTTTATTTCATTAAAAATGAATCTATTTTAGTGTAAGTAATATGATTTCAAACTCCCTTTTATTAGCTGAGGTTCTTGAACTCTCAACTACTATGCTATATATAATTTGTTTTGACAAATTTTATTTAAATTAATTATACCTGAGTCACACACGTATTACGTGTAGACAAAACTCTAGTGCATATATATATATATATATATATATATAATTTTTTCACCTGCCGCATGCATGATGTAATCTTACTTCAAGCATTATCTATCATTCAACCGGAGTATGGTTACGTGATACCCGGGGCGTACACATACAATTTTTGAAAATATATTCATATATATATAAATTAATGGTATTTAAAGCATTGTATATTGATTATTTACATTAAATAGTATGATTTGTTTAACCAAAAACTAAGTAGACAATTCCCTCCACTTCAAATTCTATATTTTTTTGCCAAAACACTAATTTCAACTTAATTATTCCACCATATTACAACTTATTTTCTATTGTTTGTCCATCAATTATGTATTAAAAAGGAAATAAAACTTTTAATTTAAGATATTCTGAAGAGAGAAGTCTCAAGTGTTACTCTAAATCTGAGATACAATGGTTATTTCATACGTTGGCAATGCTATTTCAACTTTGTGCATACTGCAACACATAATTATAATATTTAAGGTAATGATATAATATTTTAGCAAATTAATGAACAATATATTTTGTATATGCAACACCCAAAATTAATTTGGCAACGAGCTAGTACAATATTATTTGTTTATAGAACTTCCTTAAAACTATTTGTACTTTTAATATTTATTTTTGTTTCTATAATAAAAAAAGATGGACAAATAAATCTAAATGGTTATTTTCATGATGATATTTTTCAAAAGAATTTTTACAAAAATTAAAAATGCCTATTTTACATATACATGATAATTTTTATATATTTTATTCACATTATTACAACTTGTAGTTTCTTTCAAATTATAAGGAGTTATAATGTTAAATCACTCTTGTGATATTTGATTTTTACACCCCCTCAATAAAATTCCTGTACGTCCCTGCTTGGTACTACAAAAGTACAACATATCCTCTCAGTTGGAGAGGAGTCGAATCCTTTATTCGAATTAAATGCCTCAATCCCCCTTGAATTATTCAAAAATTTTGACTAAAAATGACAAAAATGGCGCAACGCAACCATTCTTATACCAGATCGATTCTTGATGGATTGGGTTTGGGTCGGATTTTATTTAAATTATATGGGTTCTAAAATTATTAGTCCGTGTAATTTAATTAATTTAAGCCAATCCAACTTCACCAAATAATATGTTAAATATCTTTATAATATAATAATATAATTAAAAAATATGTTGGGACGGGGTAAAACGGTTTTTAAAATTTTCCAAATAAAACCCCAATCAGGCAGGCTGGGTTTCAATTTGGATTAATCAATTTATAGGGTTGAATTCTAGTTTTCTAAAATCCGGCCAAATTACCCTAGGTGAATTTTTGTTCAGGGGTTTTTTTGTATATTTATATAATATAATTATATTTATGAATTCGTAACAAAAAAATTATATAGCAATGACACTCAACTGAATAACTTAGTCAAAACAAAAGCTAAAAGATGGAGTTTTATTCAAAAAAATAAATAAAAAATTCAACCTCAAATCAACTTCATATAGAGAGAAATCACATTGAACTAGAGAACTAAAAGATATAGCGAAATCAGAAAAAATAAAAAAGATAAAAAGTGTTGTGCATTGTGAATATAAAAGGATGTGTTAAATATACGAAAACTTTGTTAAAAAAATAATTTAATTGAAGACCTCGTTAAAGAAAGTTCATAATGAAATTTTGTTCCTGGGTCTATATTAATGTAATATAAGTACACTAATAAACCACAAAGACAAAAGGATATTGCATTGGCATTTGAAATATTATAAAAGAACTTAATTAAAATTTCGTAGTCATATAAAATTTAGTCAAAACAAAAACTAAGGGATATAGTTATTTTTAACAAAAATAAAAAATCAACCTCAAATCAACTAAATATAGTGAGAAATTAGAGAAAGTGTTGCGAATACCAAAAGTTAGTGTAGATTTATTAAAAAGGAAAAAAAAAATAGCTGCTATCTCCACATTGGTGTGGGTTTATTTTAATTGGGGTACATGGGGAACTTACTTAAATGCAAAGAGACCATTGCCGGGGCTTGAACTCATGAGCCGGAGTCGCATCAAAAAGTCATTTTAACTTGATTATTCAACTTACGCTGAACCAAAACCCATTCCAACATTCTTATTGAACGTCAAACCTTTAATTGATTAAAAAAAGAAAAACACGCTTACACATATATAAAAGCCCAAAAAATTTGAGAGATTGGTTATATCGAGAGCTCTAGGCGGCGGTTTGGGCCACCTATTCCCAAGGTTGGCCTTGTAAATTAACAAACTCATTATAAATCTATATTATACTTCTTAAACTAAAGATCTATTTGATAAAGATGGTTCGAAGATCAATTGCAATACAATGTATAAAAATTAGATTAGGGGCCTTCTTTGAGTTGTGTCCTTAGAAATACCAATGGTTCTCTTTTGCAAGCGTTTCGAAGGCGTTCTAGCTCACTAATTAACCATAACGATTGAAATTATGGCAAACTACGAAGCCTGTTTGGAAAGCATTTTTCAGATTCCCTACCGTTTTGGTCGAAACTTGGCGATTATGGAAACTTGTACTTTTTGTCTTAAAGCCGGTTGTTTTTAATCTATATTGTGAAGCTATTTTAAATCGGTGCTCTAACATGGATCCATACCTTATATAACAATATATATAACTTTTCAGTAATGAAAAATATTTGTCTCAAAAATTATGTTTTTCGTGACAAATAACAATAGATTTTATCACACCGTGATCATTAAAACAGTGTCGCTAGAAGTGGTGGATGACCAAAAATAATTTTGGTTAAAAAAGGTTTTGGACCCGAATAGAAACTTGGGCCAGTAGAGGAAAAAAAAAAAAACTAGCCCAACTGTTGAAAGATCTATTCTATTCATTCACATTACCAACTCTCTGGGCTAAAATTCTTTCAATTAGGTAGATTTTTTTTAATGTTCCATTAACATTTATACTATTATATAAACCCAAAATTAATTTCAAAATTCATAAAATTATGTTAGATTTTTGAATTGTATTTTTACTCTTATAATTTACCTTGAACATTTAACAAAGTAATATGTTATTTAACCACTAAATCACTTAACATTTTTTATTTATATTTATTCGAACTAGATATATCTAAATAATACACGTATCGCATATGTATGTGATCTAATAAAACAAAATCAACATAACACTATTTTTTTTTCTTTAAACATAGAAAATACTATAACACTAAAATTAGAAATTAAAAAAAAGAATGAAAGAAATTCTAAAAAAAACATAGATTTTGATTAAAATGCATATATATATATTTTAGGTAATGTTAGTATTTTGCAAAAAGTATTTAAATACTTTAAAATTATTTTTAATGATAATTTTTTTTTTAAAATACTAAAATACTTTTATAAATTATCAATATCTTACATTTTTTAAAAAAAATTAAAGAAATTCAGTAGACTATATTTGACTATCCTAAATTCTTGCTGGATACCTCGAGAACTTTCTGGAACGCCAAAATTATGACCGATGGGACCCACACCACACTACTTGGCCCACTAAATCTCATACACCTCAACTCCCATTATCGCTAAAATCCAAATCTTCAAAAAAAAAATCTGGAAAGTCGAAACACCAGAACTTTCCCCCTCTCCCCACTATAAAAATCCCCAATCCTCATTGTCTCTCCCCCTCCCTCCGTACCAAAATCTTACACCATCCCTCCAAATTACAATCAAAACCCAGAAAAACCCACAAGTTCAATTTCAATTTTGGATCATAAAAATCAAAACACAGACTATATTAAAATGGATCAAGAATTGAGGGTGAAAGTGAAGGAAGAAGAAGCAACAACGGTTTCATTTGCTATTGGTTCATCTTCAACAACTTCACCAAAGCCAATGGAGGGTTTACATGAAGTGGGTCCACCTCCATTTTTGATAAAAACATATGATATGGTTGAAGACCCATCTACTGATTCAGTTGTATCTTGGAGTTTGGGTAGGAATAGCTTCATTGTTTGGGATTCTCACGAATTCTCCACCACTCTGCTTCCCAAGTATTTCAAGCACAGTAATTTTTCAAGCTTCATTCGCCAGCTCAATACTTATGTAAGTACTCCTTTCATTTCCCTCGTAAAATTTTTAGCCCTTCTGTTAATAATCTATTGCATGGTTTAGGTGGTGTTTGTTTTTATCTCTTAACGCTGAACTATGATGTATACAGAGATTGAAATTCAGCCTTCAGTGGTAAGAGATTTGTTCAGTGCTGCTGAAAGCTTAATTTAAAATTTCTTGAAATTTTATTTCAGCTGTATCCCTTTTTTCTTGCTATATATCGCAATAATAAGGATAAAATTGAGCAATCAGTGTTAAGCAGTATTAGGCTTAAAAAACAAAGTGGAATTTAAGTGGGTCATTTCTGATTCTGTTTGAATTTGCCTTGTCTTTTAGTTGGTTGTCCTGTTTCTTATTCTTAGGTTGGTTGTGTTACTAACATGGTGTGTTTTCCTTTTTGTTTGTTATTAGTTTTGTAGGATGAGAAATATTAGAGATTATATTGACTTGGTTTGGAAATTTCAATTTCGAAGATTAAACAGAACTCGTGTTGGAGCATGGAACTGGACTTCCCAAACACACTCTTACTGTTTCTTGGAATAATTTTTCTTCAGTTATTTTCTAATTCTACTTTTGACATGGTCAACTTGATTTTGAGGAATACAGTTGAGGTTTTTGGTTAAAAATCCTATTATTAACGGTTGTCACTCTCTCCGTTTGTGGCATGAAATTGGATTTAATCCTTCATTTGATAGCCATTATTTTTGAGTTCTTTTAAATTTATGTTGAGATCAGAGTTCATTTGGATTTGGTTTGTAAAACTCTTGCAAGCTGTTTATCCAAGCGTGACTCTTTGTGAATTTCATAGAATTTGTGACCAAACAACCCTTTATGGTTTGTTCGATTGCAAAGTTGAAAAACGATTGAAAAAATAATCAACTTTATGCGAAATTGAAAATAAGATGAGTGATTGGGTGAGATGTTCTATTACTTTTTTAGTTTTTCACGGAATCAAATTCTTCGCGTGCTGCTTTGTAAATTTTGCAGTAAAAGAAAGGAGAATACGGAGAACATCTCACTTAATCGCTTGTCTCTTTTCAGCTTTCTCATTAAAAAAAGTAATTGTTTTTTCCTGTCATTTTACAACTTTAAAATCAAACAGGCTTTTTAAAATCATGCTAGGCTTTTGTTCAGTTGTAATGTCTTGCTGTTTTTTCTTTAAAGAAAACTTCGAACATGATCTGGTTTAGTGAATTATTCTTGTTCTAAAGAGAAACAATGCTTCTCATTGGAGCAGGGTTTCCGAAAGGTGGATCCAGACCGATGGGAATTTGCAAACCAGGGGTTTTTGGGCGGTCAAAAGCATCTTTTAAAGAACATAAAGAGGAGAAGAAATGTCTCGCAAACCACCCAACAACAAGGTGGACCTTGCGTTGAATTAGGCCATTATGGGATCGAAGAAGAGCTCGAAAGACTAAAAAGAGACCGAAACTTATTAATGACCGAAGTCATAAAGCTAAGACAGCAACAACAGAGCTCAAAAGACCAAGTAATTGCAATGGAAAACAGAATCCGAAACACGGAAACCAAGCATCAACAGATGATGAACTTCCTCGCCAAAGCCTTCACAAACCCTGCTTTTATACAACAATGCATTGATAAACCCAAGGAGAGAAGGGCACAGAAACCAATCGAGATCGGGCAAAAACGGAGACTAACTATGACTCCGAGTGCAGAGAATTTGCAAGAAGTGGCTAATATTGAACAAGAGATAGATACTTTGTTAAATGAGCGGACGGGTATTTTGAATGGTGAAGAAGGGACTATTTGGGAAGACTTTCTAAATGAGGAACTTGTGAGTGGTCACGAAGAGGAAGAATTCTTTGTGGGTGATGAACCGGCTGTTGATTTAGAGGTTGATGTAGAAGGTATGGTTGCTAAATTCCCGGATTGGGGTGAGAACTTGCAAGAACTTGTGGATCGAATGGAATATCTAGAATCGGATCTTTGAAAGCGAGTTCTTCTCCCTAATGGGATGAAGTGTCTTCTAATGGTCTCTGCAACTACATATCCCTTTCATCATTTGGGTATTTAAGTTTGATGAATCTTTAGTGCCTTTTTGGTGTTTTGGGTATTATTTTTCATCTGAGTGTTAGCTAATAATATTGTATTTTTATTTCAGGGGATAGTGAAGGTTGCAAGGAGGCCAAGTTGTTTCTTTCTGTATCCTTTTGATGGATGTCTATCTGTCTAATACTTTAACCAACCAATTCCTTTTGTTTCTCGCCTGATTTCGAGTGGTTTCTAATTAATTTTTATATTAGTAATTTGTGTAATTTTCTTTTCTTGGGTTGATTTTGCAGGCGAAATCGAGTGAAGAATTCTGAGACGGACTTGGAGGGAGTTCATCAATGGTTCCGGAGTTGCGCAGAATTACTTGGTTTGCCTAAGCTAGAGAGTCTATATCCAGTGGGAAGACTGTGATTCACATATTGTGAATGAAGTTTCCAATGTATGCATGTATATTTGTATGTTTGTGGGGATATACCTCTTTTATTCATTCTTGGTCAATATATATATTCGATTCTTGTTTTTATGTTTGTGGAAGGTTGAAGTTATTATTTAGGGCAAGAAAAATTCTAACGTATTTTTTTTAGTTTTATTTTGGGGGTTGTATCTTTTTAGTCATCTAAAATTCAAACGGTTCTTTCCTTTAGGGCCGGTCCTGAATTTTGAGAGGTTTAAGTTAAACTTCCTATTTGTATTTGTATTTTTGTTTCCTTTTCTTTTTATACCTCGAAATAAGAAAGGGACGGTGGTTAAAGTATTTGAGACATAACTACGAACATATTTTGACCAAGCAAATATAACTACAAAAGTTTGATAACAATAAAGTAAAAACAAATAATTTTAGAACTCATAACCATTAATTAACGATCAAAATAATTAGAACTTACAATATCAAATTAGAATAACGCAAAAAAAAAAATATAATAGAAAATTCAAAAATCAACTAATTAGCATAAAATTGTAATCAAAGGACTTCTTTAAAAAAAAATAAAATTTAACCCATTAAAAGGTTTTTTTTTTTAATTGGCAGAGTTACTTTCGAAAAAATAAGAGCTTTCTGGGGATTTGAATTTAAGGCCAGTATCAACTATTGGATTACGAATTGTTGTTTTTACTAAAATTTAATAAAAAAAGTTTTATTCACTATAGCATATATATATAGTAGCCTAAAAAATCTAGAGTTTTGATACGTTGGGGGTCTTAGGTGACAGCTTAAACCATTTATGTTCAGGATTAATCCTGCTTTTCTTAGTAAGTAATTTGTTTGAACAAAGTTGACAGAGTTGATAATGCGCAAATTCAAGCTTGAACAAAGTTAGTAGAGTTGGCAACGTTAAACTGACGTGGCATCCAATTAGTGGATTAGCCTAGAGATTATGTGAAAAAGGTGTGAGTTTTTTAATTTGAGTTTGAAGCCATGTCATCTCAAGGTTGCAACATATGTTCAAACGGATAAAACAAAATGAGAGTATAGTGGTTTTTGTATGAAAAATAAAATAAAATAAATACAATGATTAAAGTGAAAAAAAGGGTAAAATATGTTACTATTTTGTGCCATTTTCTCACTTAATAATACATCTCAAGCTTTATTCTTTTTGTTGTGTGCAACTTGAATATCACTGAATTACAATAACAAGATAAACGGGGTAAAAATCCACCTTCATTTATAATAAATATATTTTATACCGCATATTTTGAAATTTTGGGAAGATAATCCTTTATTAAAAAGATGGAGATCATCTCTAACGTGTTTTGACACCCAAAGTTTGCAATAATTACCCTTTGACACCCATTTGGACGGATTCTGTCCGGTCAAAAAGTCAAACCGTTAAATCATTTTTCAATACCGAAAATACCCCTATGGCTGGATTTAAATGAAAATCAAGCCATTTTCACAAGGTCATATCTCACTCAATTCACGTCCAAATGATGCGATCCACATATGGTTGGAAAGCTCTTACAACATAGATTATGAATACATTAATAATATTCAATAATAATCAATCTAATTGCCTCGAAATTGCTGCCAAAGTTGACAAAAAATTACTTTTTTCAAAAAAAAGTTTCACGAAGTCATTTTCGCAAGGCCATATCTTACTCGATTCGAGTCCAAATGATGCGATCCACGTATCGTTGAAAAGCTCTTCCAACATAGATTAGAATACATTAATAATATTTAGTAATAATCAATTTAATTGCCTCGAAATTTCTTCCAAAGTTGACAAAAAATCACTTTTTTCAAAAAAAAAGTTCCACGAAGCCATTTTCACAAGGTCATATCTCACTCGATTCACGTCCAAATGATGCGATCCACATATGGTTGGATATCTCTTGTAATATAGATTGTGAAAACATTAACAATATTCAATAATAAGCAATCTAATTTCCTCTAAATTGCTGCCAAATTTGACAAAAAAACTCACTTTTTTTTTGATAAAAAATCACTTTTTTCAAAAGAAAGTTTAACGAGCTGTTTTTCACAAAGCCATATCTCACTTGATTCACGTCTAAATGATGCGATCCATATATGGTCTGAAAGCTCTTGCAACATAGATTATGAACTCATTAATAATATTCAACAATAAGCAATCTAATTGACTTGAAATTTCTGCCAAATTTGAAAAAAAAAACTCACTTTTTTTTGATAAAAAATAACTTTTTTCAAAAAAAAGTTTCACGAACTCATTTTCACATGGTCATATTTCATTCGATTCATGTCTAAATGATGTGATCCACATATGGTCGGAAAGCTCTTGCAACATAGATTATGAACACATTAATAATATTCAATAATAAGCAATATAATTGCTGCCAAAGTTGACAAAAAACCTCACTTTTAAAAAAAAAAGTTCCACGAAGCTATTTTCACAATGTCATATCTCACTCGATTTACGTCCAAATGATACGATTCACATATGGTTCGAAATCTCTTGCAACATAGATTATGAATACATTAATAATATTCAGTAGTATGTTTGTGAAACTTTTTTTTTTAAAAGTAATTTTTTTATCAACTTTGGAAGCCATTTCGAGGCACTTAAATTGCTTATTATTGAATATTATTAGTGTAATTATAATCTATGTTGCAATAGATTTTCAATCATATGTGGATCGCATCATTTGGACGTGAATCGAGTGAGATATGGCCTTGTGAAAATGAGTTCGTGAAACTTTTTTTTGAAAAAAGTGAGTTTTTTTTGTCAACTTTGGCAGCAATTTAGAGGAAATTAGATTGCTTATTATTGAATATTGTTAATGTTTTCACAATCTATATTACAATATTTTTCCAACCATATGTGGATCGCATCATTTGGATGTGAATCGAGTGAGATATGGCCTTGTGAAATAGCTTCGTAGAACTTTTTTTTTGAAAAAAGTGATTTTTTGTCAACTTTGGCAGCAATTTCGAGGAAATTAAATTGATTATTACTAAATATCATTAATGTATTCATAATCTATGTTGCAAGAGCTTTCCAACGATATGTGGATCACATCATTTGGACTTGAATCAAGTGAGATATGGCCTTGCGAAAATGGCTTCGTGAAACTTTTTTTTGAAAAAAGTAATTTTTTGTCAACTTTGGCAGCAATTTCGAGGCAATTAGATTGATTATTATTGAATATTATTAATGTATTCATAATCTATGTTGTAAGAGCTTTCCAACCATATGTGGATCGCATCATTTGGACGTGAATTGAGTGAGATATGACCTTGTGAAAATGGCTTGATTTTTATTTAAATCCAGCCACAGAAGTATTTTCGGTATTGAAAAAGGATTTAACGGTTTGACTTTTTGACCTGACGGAATCCGTCCAAATGGGTGTCAAAGGGTAATTATTGCAAACTTTGGGTGCCAAAGTGGAATAGGGGTAAATAAATGGGGGTCAAAAGGTAAATCACCCATAAAATAAATACAATGATTAAAGTGAAAAAAAAAGGGTAAAATATGTTACTATTTTGTGTCATTTTCTAACTTAATAATACATCTCAAGCTTTATTCTTTTTGTTGTGTGCAACTTGAATATCATTGAATTACAATAACAAGATAAACGGGGTAAAAATCCACCTTCAGATATAATAGATATATTTTATACCGCATATTTTGAAATTTTGGGAAGATGATCCTTTATTAAAAAGATGGAGATCATCTCTAACGTGTTTTATGAAAAAATTCATTTGCTTGGCCTTAAAAATAAATTGTCCATATTGTTCTTAAAATAAAGAATTCCTTACAAAAACATTTCCGTATATATGTATATATATAAACTTAATTCTCAATTGAATTACCAAAATATCCTCACATGCTAAGAAGATAGAAAAAATCTAATTTGGTTAATTGGACCGACGACCTTACACATAATAATAAAATAAATTACTTTACCACTAGTGTTTTAATATATATATATAATATTAGGTATAATGTTGTATATATGTCGCATATGCTCCTTATTCTAAATTGCTATATTTTAAACACATCCATAAGATTTAGTATGTACATAAAATTACCAAATTACCCATCTTATGCTGAAAACTACAATAAAATAATAAGATTTTGGGTGGGGGGGGGGGGGGGGGGGGGGGGCGGGGATTTGAATTCGTAACTTTTAGCATACATAACATACTATATTTACCACTAAACCAAACATCAACACACATTCTAAATGTAAAAAGTTATTATTATATTACACATGTGTAGAGTGTGCAAATAGGTTAATATATATAAAATAAAAGTTACAAGTTGTATTTAGTAGTTTTGTTTTTTTGAACAAGGAATAATATATTTTGCAATTTCAAGACACCAATAATTTATAACCGTCCAATTGCTACCGCTTGATAAACTAATTTCGTTTTTGCAATTTTTTTTTCTAAATACAAACCCATAATTTCGCAACACAACTTTTCTCATATAAATTGTATATGTAACCACAACCATCACAATAAGGATTGACCAACAAAAGATTTGACAAGCAAATTTAAGTGGGTTGAGTCCAAAATCTCCTTATTATAAGGAGAGAGAGAAGATCACAGGATGCCAACGAGATACAGACTGTTGACAAAAATATAAAATAAATAATAAAGTTTAAACCCTTGTAAAATTGAGAAACAATGACTTTTATATAACGGACTAATGTTATCCATATGGTTATGGACTAGCTTGGTTAGGCTTACAGTTTGGGCTTGTTCTTGACTTGGGCTTAAGTGGCCCAGTGGGCTGGTTTGGCAAATTTATTGTTTCATAGACTTTTGCTTTGGTCCAGCTTGGCGGACTTATGTATTTCGGGTAGGGTCGTAGGCCACGACCCAATTTCAATTTATTTTTGGATTCGGACTCAAGTCAACTAATATATTTCGAGTCAAAAATGTTTATATTAAAAATATTTATTTAAATGATAAAGAAAAATATAAGGTATACAATTTTATAAAATAGTCTGTCATACAAAATTGCTACCATAATTATTTAGAAGATTAATTAGAAGTCCTCGAATGACGCAAGTTTGTTTATGGTAATTAAAAAAAAAAGAAAAAAAAGAACCCTTATTTTCTCAAATGTTGTGCCATTATTATAAATAATTTAAAGTCCAATTGCATCAAGCATGAGTGACCCAATTTTTTGTTTCTATATATGCCACTTTTAAATTAAGCTATTGGTCAATTCAACACAAAACAAAGAAGAAAAATATGAAAATAAAATAATTTACGTGAGGGTTATCAATAATTTATTGAAATTAATGTCGATAAGATTTTAAATTACTTAGTTGTCACCAAACACTATTATATTCTCATAATTAATCAACCTCCAAATTAATTAATGTGAAATCCGATTTCAAGACAAACCACAGAAAAATAGAATCCCAAGCAACTTTATTCTTACCTCTAAAGACAAAATCCGTAGCCAAAGCTCTTATTTGCATGTGGAGCCAAGCTCCGCAGTCATGTTTTTAAGGAAAAATTTTACTTACGAGATAATTTTTCCGCCCATTGTTTCGGTAAGAATATCTGATAAAATTATATGCTAAAAGTATCATTGCTCTATTTCTAATTAATCTTCTTATTTTCTTATAATAATAAATGGCGGCGTTATTAACATTCCGTTTTACGCTCTAACATTTTAATATTGGTTTTGTGCATATGCACCAAGTTAGTACACATGAGCACAATATGTCTATAGTAGGTTTAACTATGTTATATCTAATTTGTTGGAGTTAAATTTTGATTTTAAATTCCAAAATTATTTTGAATTTGAGTTTTCAAAGGGATTATTGGATCTTAAATTTGTTTCTCAAATCTTAGGATTCCTAAATAGTTGGAAAAATTAATTTTAATTAATAAAAGTCAAAAGGGAAACTTTGGAAAAACACAAAATAATTTTAAAAACATTTAAATAATTTTCTAAAATTTGAAATGATGATTATCCATAACTTTGGCCAAAAACTAATTTCAAAAACGTATTGGGTTAAATGCAAAACAATTCAAATTCTTATGAAAAATTAGGATTTAGTCTAGTTAAGTGGTTTTTTTTTTTACCCAGCCCACTTCTTTTTAAAAATTAGTGATTATCTCAATATTTTATTTTTAGCCCAATTTTTTTGCTTTTAGTCCAATTTTTTTTTCAATATTTATAATAGTAAAACAACAAAAAGACCTTTATGTCCTTTGTGTTTGAATAAATGTTGATAATCATAACAATAGAAGGAGGTATCTGAATTCAAATTTTTGGAAAATTTGCTGAGGAAATGATTAGGACAAATTTTCTCCTCTATTAATTTGCCGCTTCATATTTCATAAATGATCAATTGATGGTTTGCATCCAACACCTCCAAACTCCAAAATTTTGCCAACCATATTAACAGTGGGATTTAACGGAGAAGAAGAAGAAGAAGAAGAAGAAGAAGAGAACTAATTGAAAGGAGAAGAAGAGATCGGAAGAAAAAGAAGAAAAAAAGAAAAGAGAAAAAAGAAAAGGAAAAAGACCAAAATACCCCTAACATTTCAAGTAATAACGATTCCCGCCAAAAATTAACGGTGGGATTTAACGGAGTGGCCTTTGGTAGTACGTTTTAATAGTTTAATGATCCGATTGTAACAAAATGAAGTATAGTGGCCACTGGTAGAATTTGCCAATAGTTCAGTGGCCATTGATGGTATTTACTCTAAGATTTTAAATTAAAAAGTCCAAAAAATTAGGAAAAGCTATCTTTAAAAGATAATTATATATTTTATCCAAAAAAAAAGATATAATTAGATAGCTAAATTATAAGGATAAATTAATTATCTATTACAAAAATCAGGAGAGGGCAAAACTGAAAACACATAAAACAAATTTAAAAAATACAAAATCAACAAAATAAAAAATTATTAATGATTATTCATTCTTTTGGATTATTTCCTAGTGTAGACACCCCGATCCGTGACCCCTGCAAGAACCCTAACGACCTACGAGACTACTATTTTTGGAATCCAGGACACACCCGAGCACCCGAAACTACTCCGGGGGGGTTTGTTGCGCGACAAACCCATTTTTATGAAGGATTGTCGCACGACATATCACATTGTCGCGTGACAATCATTGGAATGTCGCGCGAAAATCCCACTATGTCGCGCGACAATCCTTCTCTGCACCCGACCAACCACTTTCTGACACATCACAGTGTCAGGACCCATCACTTCAGCCGTTTGTCGCACGACATACAGGAATGTCGCGCGACAAACAGATATGTCGCGCGACACTTGCCTTTTTTGGGGAAATGTCGCGCGACAATCTTCCCCGAGCAGTATAAAAAGGCAAATCAGGGGAAGAACTTGGATCTGGAAAATCCGGAGCTTTAGTCTGATTTTTGTTATCAAGCATTTTATATTATCATCTTATCTCTGAAGAATTATCGGATCTATTCCCGACACTCGACGTGTCCCGTCTCGGGAATCGAATTCTCGGAAATATCGGAAGAAGGAGAAGATTGTTATCGCCAGAGATCTCTCTGCCGTATTATATTCTCTTTCTTATTATTATTATTCTCGTCGGGAAGGTAAATAAAGTTTCTTCTGGTAATTAAATAGGTCTATCTGTGTACTCGTTTTATTTCTGTTGTTTTATCCACGTTTTATTTGAATAAACTTATTGCCAAGTTATAAATAGTCTACCGTCTTCAAAACAAAAGACCCTGATAAAATCATTTGCAAAACCAGAAGAGTAAGTATGTTATCATCTGGATAAAATTCTGTTTTCAAAAACCAGACTGATACGACTTATCTAGGAATTAAAAATTAACATATCCTGTCTTCTCTATAGACTGCGATGTGTCTGATAATTCTCCTCTCAAGAGTCAGGATTCCATATTAAATTAGTCCCGATATTAGATCCGAACTTTCACAAAAGTAAACACAACACGAGAAAACCGTCATTATCTGAGGAAACAAATACGGGATACTCTTTCAAAAATAAAAGGTTTTGTCATGTGTATTTACATCTTTCAAATAAATAAAACATCGGATCTCCGAACACAAAGGTTTTCATCCCTTTTCCGTTTCCCCCCAGAAATTAGGGTTTTCATTTGAAAAGTAGTAGACTGTCAGTAAAAGCATCCAAGTTTTTCAACATAGAATAAACATATAAGACCACTAGAGACCGAAAGGGCGGAATGGGTGCTTAACACCTTCCCAAACCGTAATATAGTTTCCGAACCCTATAGAATCCTGGTTTCGCAGACAAAACGTGTAAAGAAAGGCTTATCTTTAGCCTTTCCCCTTACACAACCCTTTTTGTCCGTTTTCTCGTAAAACGTACTGGCGACTCTGAACGAACCCCTTTGCATCTAGAATAGACGTAAGGACACCCGATATGAATCATCAAACAACTCCAAGCAAATGGAGCGACGGAATCCCTTCCGACGCTTCAGACGCCCAACGAACGGGGACGAGACCCGGGGGTCGCATTTGCGGATTCTCACACCTAGTTTTTCAGAAGAGCTGGGTTAATGCATACTTAAATAAACGTTTTCAATATTTTGATTAAAAACAAGTTTAAATTGCATACATCTATATATATATAGCTTATCGATGAAAAAAAAATGATTTTTAGGAGTGCTTGTGGATGAGGGGATATAAGAATATTAGGGTGCATTTGGCGCGCCGGATAAGGAGGTAGGATATGATAGAATAAAGACCGGATATGATAAGAGTTAGAATTAGTCGGATAGGAATTATGCGGGATATGATATGAAAGGAATCAGTCGGATAAGGATTAAGCGGGATCGGACAGGATAAGGACTAGTCGGATAAAGATTTAATAAACTTTGCATTTTATGGAGTTTTGGATTTCAAGTCCAGATATTATATAATACAACTTTTCTTTTCTTTTAAAAATATATGCAATTTTAATTGTTGTCCACAAATTTTTTTAACTAATGCAATTTTTCTATTTATAAATTAGTTTTGTAAAATACCCTTTTGGGAGAAAAGTTCTATATCACAGATAATATTTACGAATTAGGTATTAAGTACAATTTCAAATTCTAATGTTACCATTTTTTCTAAAATTAAAGTTTCTAATAAATACCTTCATTTAATAAAAAAATAAATAAAAATATCATATTATAAAAGAAATAAATTTTATTGGTTGAGTTACTGTGATTTTGGGTGATTGAAAATTTTCATTAATAAATTTAATTATCTAAAAATGTGTAAAGAAAAAGATTAAAATAAAAAGAAATAATTAAAAAATAATTTTTATATTAATTTTGTTATCCGGCAATCATGGATAAAATAATACTACCTATAGGGGTGGTATATATTTATCCGGTTCTAAAGGGATAAAATGATAATTAATCCCGAGTGCAATCCAGTCCCGAGTTGCACCAAACGCGGGATAGGATTAAAATATCCTATCTACCCTTGTGCCAAAAGCGGGATATGATTTATTTATGCTATCCTTTCTGACACCAAACACCGGGTAGGATTAATTAATCCTATCATGTTTCTAATCTCGCGCGACAAACATACCCTTAGAGTCATAGACTGCATACTAGCGCACGGATTTGAATCTTTATTAAAGTAAGAGTGTGTTAGTCGATTTATTACTCGTGTCAAAAACTTGACTCACTTATAATTTAAAAAGTTTAAAAAATAATTTTAAACTTTATTATAGATTGCATAGAACTTAGTTTTTTTTTTTTTAAATAAATCAATACAAATTAAATCACTAAGTACTCCACCCCAGGCAGAGCCATATTTTTTTTTAGGTGGGGCACTTGAAGAAAATAATAATTCATATAAAAGTTAACTTTAGGTTTCAAAAAATACAAATATTCGCTATTTACGTGTTTGTCGTAAGCACAAATAATTACAACTAATAACCTAATTTCTTTTCAACTCGATCAGTCTAGTGGTAATAGATGACATATGGATGAATAATATAATATGAATAAGTGAAAATTTTAATTTATTATTTTTTTAAAAAAAAATCTTCTGGTGAGGTACTAAAAGAAACAATCATACACAAAATTGAGAAAAAAAAATTGAAAAAAGAGGATGGAGCACAAAGTAAATAAGAATTAAATAGGTATGTATAAAAGGCCAATTTCCTTCTTCTAGAAGTTGATATCCTCTTTGTCTTTATAAGAAAGAAATTTTGGGGTTGATCCACATTCACATAGACGTGGTGTAGAAATATTTGTTGTGTCCGCACTTGTTATGATTATATGTCTACCATTTATTGTAATGGTCGTTAATTCATGGCTTGTATAAGAAAAGAGTTGTATTGTGAAATTATGGCTTTATGTACAAATAAAAGAAACTCCAATTCTCCTTATTTTGATTGAGGCACATGGCCCACCTTTTCCCTTAATAGATCCGCCGTCTATGTTCCTTCCCTTTTAATTCCAAATGTGAGTCGGCACTTCTACTATACTAAAAAACTATTAACTGTCCCTTCTCTTTTAATCTCTAATGTAAGTCGACGTTACTACCATAGCACAAATTTATTGCCTAGTGAAATTCTTTATTTCAATGTCATTCCCTGCTTTCAAGCTTGTGTCCAAGCTAACTTTAACTAAACCTTTTTCAGAAAAAATGAAAATGAAAAAAGGTAACTTTAATTAAACTTTTATATGAATTAGGTAACGAAGCGATTTAAGATTTAGATGGATAAAAACCTAACGCACATTTAAATGTCTCATATTAACATATAGAAGATGACAATAAAAATTTCTTTTTGGATAGCATAGAAAATGACAATGGAAGATAAGGAGGTCACTGTTTTTGCCATATGTGTATTTTGACCTTTTGCAAAAGTTCAATACTATTATGAAATATTGCATTACTATTTTATTTTCTTCATAAAAACACGTCATAGAATACCGTAAAATTTATTAGAAAAATAATAATGGGGTATAGGGAAAATATGTACCTTTTTCTTGTAAGGATGGCACAAATTTATTATTTTTGGTTATTTGATCACTACTTTTTTCCTAAAATTTATCATTTTATTTTTGATATATACTTTACTTCAATTACCAAGGTATGATTATGCATCACTCTTTTATACCGTTGAATTAATTGTAATTGAATTACCTAGAAGCTAAAATTCCCTAGTAGTACAAAAAACAAACTTAATAAGAAAATTGATGAAGTACCTCCCTTTTACATTTTCAATTTCTAAATACCGAGTATTTACATAATTTTTTAATGCAAGAAATATTCTACTTCTACCAGAACATCGGCGCCACCACTATCAACTAAGGTTCAATACTTCATTCATAAGAATCAAACCCGTAACTTCCTTATTAATAAGTAAAAAAAAAGTTGCTAACATAACACAATGTTGTTAAGTAACTTTTTATATTATTAAGCATACTTCTACTTCTTTTTTTTGACAAGAAGCATACTTCAAATATTTTTTGGTAGCCTAATCCTTAACATATGTTCTTACTTATGAAAATGTAGTGGTTCGAGTTTCACGTCAACGCCTCCTCTAACAATTAATCATTACCGTAGCTTTTATTTCAAAAGGAAGAATAAAAAGAAACGTATAAAAGGCCAATTTCCTTCTTCTAGAAAGTTGGTATCCTTGATCTTTATCTTTATAATAAGGAATTTTTGGGTTTGATCCACGTTCACATGATATCGAAATTTTTGTTGTGTCCGTTTTTGTTATGGTTATATGCCCACCATTTCTTGTGATGGTTGTTAATTCATGGCTTGTATAAAAAAAGAGTTGAATTGTGAAATCATGGCTTTATATAAAAATAAAAAACGTTTAGGTCTCCTTATTTTGATTGGGGCACATGTCCCACCTTTTCCTCCTTATTTTGATTGGGGCACATGTCCCACCTTTTCCCTTAATAGATCTGCATGTGTTCCTTCCCTTTTAATCCTTAAGAGCATCTCTAATAGAAATGTATATTGTGGTTTTATATATAATTTATATTACTTGTAAAAATTTCGGTCTCAGTAGTCTTTTAAATTTGGCTTTTGTGTAAAATTGAAGTTTAAACTACATTCTAAGTTTACACTTCCAAGTAAGCTTTTTCTCTCCCCAACTTTTTTATAGAACTTTACAATGTAAAAACTTTTAATATAAAATATATATTTTAATAAAAATTATATATTTGAAATCTACTCATCAAAACCAATAAATCATGATCCATTAACATTATAAAATTATGTACGTATAGATAAAAAAATAATAATGATAAAAATTGCGCAAAATGATATCATGCACGCGTCGATATCTTATTGGTTCATCAAATCTTACACAAAAGTTTACAAATGTATCATTGGAGCATATTTTGTTTAGACTTCAAGACTTGTGTAAAAATGGTTTGACACATAAGATTTATACAACAATTTTTACACTACGGTTAGAGATGCTCCAATGTGAGTCGGCACTTCTATTATACAATAAAACTATTAATTGTTCCTTCTCTTTTAATCTCTGATGTATGTTTCTTCTCTTTTAATCTCCGATATAAGTCGACGCTACTACCATACCACAAATTTATTACCTAGTGAAATTCTTTATTCAATGTCACTCAATGCTTTCAAGCTTGTGTCCAAGCAAACTTTAATTTTTTCAGAAAAAAATAAAAATGAGAAAAGGTAACTTTAATTAAACTTTTATATGAATTAGGTAACGAAGCGATTTAAGATTTAGATGGATAAAAACCTAACGCACATTTAAATGTCTCATATTAACATATAGAAGATGACAATAAAAATTTCTTTTTGGATAACTTAGAAAATGACAATGGAAGATAAGGAGGTCACTGTTTTTGCCATACATGTATTTTGACCTTTTGCAAAAGTTCAATACTATTATGAAATATTGCATTACTATTTTATTTTCTTCATAAAAACTCTAGTCATAGAATATAGTAAAATTTATTAGAAAAATAATAATGGGCTACAGGGAAAATATGTACCTTTTTCTTGTAACAAATGGCACACATTTTTTATTTTTGGTGTTTGATCACTATTTTTTCCTAAAATTTATCATTTTATTTTTGATGTTTACATTACTTCACTCAAAATTTCAAAACTTTGGATCGTGGAGACTAGGAATTCAACTACCAAGGTACAATTACGCATCACTCTTTTATACAATCGAATTAATTGTAATTGAATTACCTAAAACATAAAATCCGTTAGTACTATAAAACAAAAAAATGAAGTACCTCCATTTTACATTTTTGATTTCCTTTTAAATTTTTTGATAATCAAATAGCATGTACCGAGTATTTACATAATTTGTTAATACACTACTTCAACAAGAACATTAGTGCCGCTACTATCAACTGAGAATCGATACTTCATTCATGAGAATAAAACATCAAAAAAAAAAAGAAAAAAATGCCAACATAACATGTGGATGTTGAGTTACTATTTATATTATTAAGCATAATTCTACTTTTTTTTGACAAGAAGCATACTTCTATTGAAAAGTACTCAATTGGTATTAACTAAGGTAAAAGTAGTGACAACTAAAGGACTAGGCAACCAAAATGGTTCAGTGCATTTTCTTACAACTAAAGGATTAACTTACCCAAAGGCAACGTTTGATTTACGGAAGGGATATCAATTCTCTTGTTAGGAAATTAAAGTTTTTGTCAATTTTTTTTCTTGTGTTTAGTAAAATATTTAGGTAGAGATATTGTTGTCCAAAAATTTTGTAATAAATATTAAAAAATCACAAAATAAACTCAATTCCATAAATTTTGATAAGAATGACTTTACTCTTATACATTTTCGTATGTTAGAAAATTATTTTCAAAATTTATACTTATTAAAAAAAATAAAAAAATATTTTATTTTCTGAATTTTATAATCCGTGAATCGAAGGAAAGTTTAAAACATGTTCATACTTATAAAAATGTATCGGTTCGAATTTCTCGTCAACGCCTCCTCTAACAATTAATCATTACTGTAACTTTTATTTCAAAAGGAAGAATAAAAGGAAAATTAGTGACTACCACATGAAAAGGGGACCCCACCAATATGCCCAATCCTCATCATTCAGACAAGACAATGAGCCGGCAAATCAAGATGCTCAAAACTCCCACCCCTTTTAAACCCCAAATATTCCCACCTTCTCAAAAGTATAATAAAAAGAACCCTTTTGATAGACTTTCAACTAAACTACCCCTCCCCCCTCCCTCTCTAAAAAAAAGAAAAAAAAAATGGAGTTAGTGATGAGTGAAACTCATAAAATTTTGGGAGAAGTACATGGACTGCCCTTAATATGCACAATATTGGGGTTAATTGTAGGAGTTTTAGGGTACTTTTATGGGCCTTATTGGGGTGTTAGAAAAGTACCTGGTCCTCCAGCTATCCCTTTTGTAGGACACCTGCCTTTGCTTGCTAAGTATGGCCCTGATCTTTTCTCTGTTCTTGCCCAACGCTATGGCCCCATTTACAGGTTAGTTTTACTTTTATTGTTTTCTTTAATTTTAAATATCATTTTAATCATAGTTAATAATACTCTTTTGCTGCAAATTTGTCTCTTAATTGAGGGCTAAGGTTTGACCAATTAGTACATGATATGATGTTTAACCTTATGGGAAAGAAGAATACAATCATAGCAAAGTCCTAGGATTTGTTGTGAAAAGTTATGTTGTCAATACAAAGAAAGATGATCCATTTACTTTCCCAATAATATTTTGGTTGTTTTGGAACTGTTTTAGTAAAGGGAATTTGGGATTAGCAAAAGGAATTTGGATTAAAAAAATAATGACACTTCAGTATGTCTTTATACAAAATACTGTGCCACTATCACCTGTGAGTGGGGATTGCCCGTGATAGGTGAGACTTCGCAACCACATCAATTATCTTCTCTAAAAGTTCTTGTGACAAAAATAAATTGGAAAGATCTCGTCCATGAAATTTCTAGTTTCCAATAATGAGAATGAAGCAAAATGGGACTTAACTTTTCTCCATTATCACTTCGGTTCAACTTCTTTCATCGATTGAAAATTTAGATGATTATCTCAATCACTTGTAAATTGAATCTGTTGGCAAAAATTTTTGGAAATGATTTACTCGTTATAGAAATCACACCAAGTTTCATGATAAAATTTACCCGTTTAATACTCAATTTAGACCCCATTGAGAGAAACTGATCCGAAGGATAATGGAGAGGAGTCAAGTCTAGCAAAATGGGAATTGAAAATTGCCCCTATTTTGTTCTTGGTTGACCCATGTTGTTAACAAATGGACCCTTAGTTTGTATTTACCATTTTAAGATTTCAAGAAAGAATCAAAACTCGAACCAAACGAATATCGCTAGAGCAAGTGGAGAGAATCATGTTAACCTTACTTTGTGATTTGTTTATATATTTAGTAGAATCCTTGTTATAGCAAGTGTTTTCCGCTTACAAAAAACTACTAAATATATTATCCAATCATAAAGTAAGGTTCACGTGATTCGCTCCGAGTTCGGGCTCAATAAATTTGGACTCGCAAAATGGGCACTTGGTAGACTGTTTATCAAAATTGTTTTGGGATATTTTCTTTCATCAAAATCTATTAGAAGAACAAACCCGGGTTTGGTTAAAAAAAAGGAAGAAATTTTCCATATTTTCTAAGAATCTGAAAAGGACCTGAAGACAACACCTATGTTAACAAGAAGAAAAAAATATTAGTTTTTATATCTTTTGATAGATTCTTTTGGCATTTTATATAAAAAAAAAAATTGGTGAAAGGGAATAAATAAAAGTTCAAAGCCAAATTTGAGAACAGAAACACTTTAGAAAGCTTATCCCATTTTCATTTTTGAAAATTAAATGATGTGGTTGCATAATTTCCCATTGAGTAAAATTATGAGCTACAGCTTAATTTAGCCTAATTTTTCCTTCTTTTTTTTTTTTATGTAATTCAAATAAAAAATCACCACCACCCGAAGGGTTCTGCCATTTGCAAAGTTGAAAGGAGATTGTCTAATTTTATAAGATAATCGAAAATCTTTCTTACTCACCCCACAACGAATTTGATTCGCAAACAATAGAAAAAGTAATAGAACATTCTACTAAATCTGCGATCTCTTTTTCTAACCTACCACTAAACTCAACTGCGTTTTCAATCATTTGCTAACTTTGCAATCAAATCCACGCTAAATTTCTATTTTCCAAAGTTCATGGAATTCAATTAATTTCACTGACCAACCCTCTTGTGCCTCTCAAAGTACTATGCTTAACATGTTTATTATTGTGGATTAGGTTTCATATGGGGAGACAACCACTAATAATAGTAGCAGATGCAGAGCTTTGTAGAGAAGTTGGCATAAAGAAATTCAAAGACATTCCCAATAGAAGTATCCCTTCTCCCATCTCAGCCTCCCCTCTCCATCAAAAAGGCCTCTTCTTCACCAGGTACATACATATACATAAATACATTTTATATATATATATACAGTCTGTACTAGATTCAGACTCTACATACAAGTAAAGGATTTAGCGTGGATTGTCCGTATATAGACTGACCTTTTAACCAAGGAGCTAAAAACCTCTCGATGTTTTTGGCAACTAAAATTTGTCACCAAAGGGCAATACATATATGGGCAATCGGGGTCAGATCAGGACCCTAGACATACATATATACAGATTCAAAATTTTGATTTTCAATTTTTTAAAAAAAACATGAAAAGAAGGTGAATTTATAACCAACTTTTCAGGGATGCAAGATGGTCAACCATGCGAAACACGATATTATCAGTCTACCAACCATCTCACCTAGCCAAGCTGGTACCGACCATGCAAAATTTCATCGAATCTGCATGTCTAAACTTTGACTCTAAGGAAGAAGAAGACATCATTTTCTCAGATCTCTCTCTCAAACTGGCAACTGACGTGATCGGCCAAGCTGCTTTTGGCGTCAACTTTGGCCTCTCTAACCCAAAATCCGAAATTCCTCAGCATAATGATAATGAAATCCAAGACTTCATCAATCAACACATTTACTCCACAACAACGCTTAAAATGGACTTATCGGGCTCATTTTCGATCATATTAGGCCTCCTTGTCCCAATTCTACAAGAACCTTTTCGCCAAATTCTAAAGAGATTACCCTGGTGTATGGACTATAAAGTTGATAAAACTAACCAAAATTTGACTAGCCGGCTCGATGAGATTGTTACGAAGAAAATGAAAGCAGATGCCCGAGGAGGGTCAAAGGACTTTTTGTCACTTATACTAAATGCAAGAGAATCAGAGAAGGCACCAAAGAATATTTTTACTCAAGATTATATTAGCGCTGTGGCTTATGAGCATCTACTTGCTGGATCAGCTACGACTTCATTTACATTATCAACAATTATTTATTTGGTTGCTGGGCATCCGGAAATTGAGAAGAAGTTGCTAGAAGAGATTGATGGGTTTGGTCCACACGATCAAATTCCAACGGCCCTTGATCTTCAGCAAAAATTTCCCTATCTCGATCAGGTAAGTTATCCAGTAGTTTAACTCTCATCTCTCTTTGCCACAAATTGATAGTTGCAGTTTATTTTTGGGACGTCTGAAATCAGCAATCCTATCGTACCAAATCTCTCAACAGATAATAAATTATATTCCTTAAAAGCTACAGAAGTCAAAATCGGACTGCAGGTGATTAAATTTGAGACAGAGGAAGTAAAAAATGCTTAATTCTCAGTCTAAGTTATTCTTGGTTGTGAACTGCAGGTGATTAAAGAAGCGATGAGGTTTTACACTGTTTCCCCATTAGTTGCAAGAGAGACATCAAAACCAGTAGAAATCGGTGGATACATTCTCCCTAAGGTACGCATATCTATACTCGAAAGCATCGTATATATATATATATATGTACATTCTGGATCAGGTATGATCCGGCCTTTAGCGACGAATTTTTTGTCGCCAAAACATATATCTATAATCTTTGTATACACTTCCTATAAGAACATCTTTATTTTACAAGGTTTTGGTTTTTGAATGAACAGGGAACATGGGTATGGTTAGCGCTCGGAGTTCTAGCAAAAGATCCCAAGAATTTCCCCGAACCGGACAAGTTCAAGCCAGAGAGATTTGATCCAAATTGTCAGGAAGAAAAGAATAGACATCCATATGCAAACATTCCTTTTGGGATCGGGCCCCGTTCTTGCGTAGGACAGAAATTCTCTTTGCAAGAAATTAGGCTCTCTATGATTCATCTGTATCGGAGTTATGTATTTCGACATTCCCCAAACATGGAAAAGCCTTTGGAACTCGACTACGGCATAGTTCTTAATTTTAAGCATGGTGTCAAGGTTAGAGCTATTAAACGCGGATGAGAGGGTTCTTAGAGAGCTATTAATGTAATTCACATTAGCAATTTATAATATTCTGCATGTGTCGTTGATTATGGCATAGCCATTCATGTGATGATTAGGAGTATTCATCAGAACCGACAAACCTGAAAACCCGAATAAAATTGACATTTTTTAGTTGGGTTGGGGTTTTTAATCTTTGGGTTAGTTCTGGTTCCAAAATATGGAGAACCTACAATTTTGGTTCTAATCTGGATACAGCCATAAAAAAACCCAAGTACTGAATTGAAACTGACAAACCAAAAGCTAAAATTTAACCATAGAACCGAAACTTAAGACTGAACTTATCTTTATTATTTACCTATATAACATAAAGATAAATATGCAAGGGGCTAAAGCCCTAACAACCAACTACATCACCAAGAACAACACTAAGAAGTGCAAAATGAAAACCTACACTTACAAATAACCTTACACTAAGAAGAACAACACTAATAAGAGTTAATTTGACTTTATTAGATATTAAGGTTCCGTTTGATAATAAGATGGAAAATGGTAGAAAAATGGTAGAAGATGTGAAAAATAAGTTGAGGGATGTGGTGAGATGTCCTCTTGTTTTTTCCATGGAAACAATTCTTTGGGTGGTGGTTAAGAAAAATTTGCCACAAAAAAAATGGAGGATGGAAAACATCTACTCTTAAAAATGAGCATGAGAGGAAAAGGATCTCCTCACATCCCTAAACTAACTTTCCAACTTCTCACACAAATCAATTAGTTTTGCTATCTTTTCCAAATGGACCCTACGTGTTTATTCTCCAATAGACAAAACCTACACTTATATTTACCCTAGTGTTTTTTCCTGTTTAGGCATTAACAGTTATACTTTGGTTGACTCAAGTATTGTTGGGTTTTTTTCTTGTCATTTGTTGATTGATATGTGTAATTTTTTTATTTTTATTTTTTGTAATTTTAGATATTTGCATGTTCAATTTTTATCTTATTTGATCTAGGAAGAACTGAAAAGGGCCCCAAACCAACCATTTGATATAATATATGGCAAAACAATATATATCATCACATTACTCTCAAGCAATATCTAACTCAAACAAATATATGAAAAACTAGAAAGAAATTACGAGTACCGGAACCAGAACTTACAATTTTACAAAACAGGTAGCCCTCAAATCTCATCTCAAGTATGGCATTCACTCGTATTCCACAACAAGCTGTTGAAATTTGCAGCAAATGCAAAGACGTGCTAAACCGTTTCAACCATAGAAGCAGTTGTCAATATCCCTTTGTCTTGTTGAGCTTTTATCCATTCGGGTGGGCTTCGAGACATACATATTGACCGAAGAAGGATCAGAACTGTCCATCGACTGCATGTAAACTCTGTTAGATGCATTTCTTCGCTTAGCTTTAGTTGATTGGGTCAGACTCATATAACTTGGCCTACTGATATTGCTCTCCCCCGTCTTATCCGAAGCCAAGATGGTGGAAACCGGAGTGGCGGATGTGCAAAATGAAGATGAAGGTGAGCTCTCGTCATATCGGAACTCGGAACTTGGGCTCGAAGACGAACGAGTGACTTGGCCTAATGGGGTGGTTTTGCCGAAATTCTTGTGGTGACATTGTTTCTTCTGACTTTGACCGAGCACAGTTCTGATGATTTTGAACGGTTCTTCTCCGTGAGGGAATCTACGCGGGTTTTAGAAGGTAGAAGCAGAGTTGTATCTGAGGTATCATTTTGAGATTGTTCCATTAGTCTATTTTCCCATGGCTTTGCCGCCATCCAACGCTCTAGCCAACTCCAGCCCCAGCTATTCTTGTCAAACTCTTTGTTTTTGAGAGCAGACCCCGTGGCATTGTTCGTTCTTGAGTCAAAACTTTGATTTGATCTCCATTGCTGCATTAAAAAGGGGGGAAAGTTGAAGAACCACTCTCTGTTTGGTGAAAGACATTAGATCAAATAATCATAATAATGATACATGTACCAGCTTATATGACCAAGTTTAGAGCCCAACGAATGTGCCAAAACATTGATTAGTGTTTCAAATAGAACCAATGTATTTTCTAACGCATCATTTGGGCTCTTAAATGTTTTTTTTGAGCTAGTATATCTTCACTCAATAATCAAATACCTTTTGAGCAAGAGAATATGCAAGTGCTCTTTCTCTCTTGAAGGCTCCCTCTTGTCTCATTTGTATCTTAGTTTTTACCTCTTCCAATGTTCCTCTACTATCACACCACCCTTCCTGAATTTTCAAAAAAAAAAAATAGTAAAATTTTCATAAAAGCCCAAGATTCCACAGTTTTCATCTTTAGCGGTGTTTCATTGAATAAATTCTTCAAGAAAGCAGATCTTGTTGTGACAACTTACCAAAGATGAACTGAAATGCTACAAGTGAGTGGATCCAGCTGCTCTAGAGTGATTGAAATCACTCTAGATTAGAGTAGTAAATCTAGACTTTTAGTTTAGAATTGGATGGCTTAGATTCTGATAGGTAGTATGTTTTGTCTAATTGCCTCTCTCGACGACTCATTTAGACAAAAACTACTTGTCAAAATATGAACCATCCAATTTTAAATTAACAGTTCAGATTTCTTCAATAAATATCAAAATTTGTACCTCGGCCTCCTTCAAAAGTTCAGCCTTGCTGCGGCGTTCATTCAGCATATTCTGCACAGCCTGTCCCTCCATAGACATACGCACTCGACGAGCTCTGACTCGGGCTTGTACTCGAACAAGAGCCTGCATGCACCTAAGGGTGACTGCAGCCTGCTTCCTCACCTGTCGGCCGCGAACTAGTGCTTGAATCCTCACTACTCCTTTCAAGGCCCTTAAAGCCCTTCTCGCCTATGATTATCAAATGATATTAATGATTTAACTATGAATAATAATTGCTGCATTGCTGCATTTCAAGAGTTAACATGGCATCAAAGCTCAAGTTCTGCAAGATGGGGTTCGAATCTTCCCACTTACATCTGTTTCGCCCTTTGTATTTGTGCACAAAATGAACATTTGGTTTGGGTTGTCTCGAGGGGGAGTGTTAAAGTTTGAAGTCCAAACAACATTTAAGCTTTTGAACAGCAAATAGCAAATTATCAAGGGCTTGTGAACGGAAGATGAAATAGTATGTAGTTCTTTCGTTTCAAATTAAGAGTTAAGTTTGACTTTTATACATTTTTGAAAAAACACTAATTTCAAACTAATGAATGGTTGAGAACTTGAATTGTATCGTGAGATTTGGTACAATAATTATGTATCAAAAAGGAAGTTGCATTTCTAATTTGGGATATCCCAAAAAAAAAAAAAAAAAACTCTTAACTTAAAACAAAGTGTCATACAATTGTTGAGGTTGAAATGCTACATATACCATAATTCATGACATGCAAGTGTTAGTTTATGATTTATGAGTTTTCTTGGGAACCCAAAATTGATAAGTTGTTAAGCACTTTAAGTTTACATATATAATTCTTAGATGTGAATTATTTGAACTTAGAGTATCTCCAATAGTATAATCAAAATAAGCATAAAAGCAGTCTCAATTGCTTTTAAGTTTATTTTTGTATTCAAGCCCAATATTTTAAGTTATTTCATTTTGATCCATTTTAAGTTTTAAATTTTACAAAAGCACTCCTTAAATTTTGGGTATGCATATTTTGTTACTTGAATGTTGAAAAATTAATGTTAATTTGAAAGATATATTATATTTTATTAGTATTATGTTATTTTGAAAACTATTTATGAGTATGAAAATGTTATTATATTTATTTAATTCTTGAATTTTCAAATTATGGGTTTGCCGATTAATCCCCGATTTTTTTCAATTTTTCCAAAAATGCTAAATCCCCACCTCACCGATCTAGGTCCGATTTACGATTTTTAGAACATTGATTTCATTATTGTGAAAAAGTAACCATTAGAAAAACTTTCATGGTTAACTTTAATAATTTATTAGATGGATAATAAAAAATTATTTTAATTATTCAATTTTAATTATCTCATCCGAGATGCACTTAGATGTTAATTTATTAATATAGGATTCTTAAAAAACACAAGAAGTACAACCAGAAGAGAAAGGAGTTGCAAAGCACTAATGCCACAGTACAATTGTACCATAAAGAGTGAGTACAATGATTTCAAGATCTAGGGTTTCTAAATTTTAAAAGTTCTATCTAATCTATGTTAAAGGTTAAAAACTAAAGTGACTCCTCACTAATACATTAGCTCATGATGAGAATACATTATTGCAGTTCCAATAATGAATTCGAGATTTCTCTTGAATTTGATTAGTTATGAGAGCTGCAATAAATTTGCCATCATTCTAAGGATCTATCCACCTAAATCTATGGAAAGAAAATGGGCCCAACCTAATTTAGGAAGTGTTTGATTGACAATGTACATGAAAATAATGTAATTTATTTTTAAAAATTATTTTTTATATTTTGATATAAATCAACTGCACATAAAAATTTAATGCATTACTACAGTTGATTTTCACCCTTTGCAATAAAACCAAACAAGCAAAATGCGGAGAAAATATTCAATACAGTGATTATAACATCACATGTTATTACAATTCAATCATATTACAGAAAAATGTGCATTTCTTTTTCTTCAATCACATAAAATATGGTTGGTTTTATGAGGTCCAGCTAGCAGAACATTAGCATTTATCCTTATAATTTATATCTCTTTAATTTATACTTGAAATCATTTCCTTGTTTCCACTCCCCAAATTTTATCAGTCCAAACAGGAAGGAAGACAGGAAAATAAAAGAGACCCAATTACCAAAACTCTTTAATTTATACCGAAAATCACTCTCCCATTTCCAAAATTTTCTTGGCATCCAAACAGTGAACAAGACAGGAAGAACAAAAGAGACCCAATTACCAAAAGTTTTTAATTTTTAGTTAAAATCACTTTCCTTCCCCTTTCTCAAGATTTCTCAGCGTCCAAACAGTGAAGAACACAGGACAAACAAAAGAGACCCAATTACCAAAATCTTTAACTTATACTTAAAAAATAAAAATCACTTTCTTTCCCATTTCCAAAACTTTCTGAGCAACCAAACAAAAAGGAAGACAGGAAAAACAAAGATAAGACCCACTTACCAAAAAGGCACGAAATGCAGTTTGGATCCGGATAGCAGCCCATTCTTGCCTGACAACCCTAAAATCTTTGGGAGGAGCTCTAACCACAGTGGCTACAGCAGCTGTATAAGCATCTGAATTCACAGATGAATTGTCATCAGAATATCCCTCTGATCCACCTCTAGGGTTTCCTTTAAAACCCTTCCAAGCTGAACCCAAATCCCCTGATGAACTCCTCCACAGCTTCCATTTCTTGCCCTTATTATTTCCTCCTTTCTCCTATATAGACAGAAACATATACATTGTAACAATATACATACATACAATCATAGTCAGACTCTAGAAAGAACAACATTTTTTAACTAAAGAACTAACTTTTCCTTTTTAAGTGAAGAGTTTTTGATGAGGTTCGACGGAGATGACCTCCATGATAAGTAGATCAATTCTACAAATTTCATCAAAAAAAATCAACTGACAAATGGGTGAACTAAAAATGCTATATATGTCAATTTTTTATTCACCCTATTGTCCTACAAAAAACAAAATAAAAACTAAATGATTGTATGTATTGGTGTAGATTATTAGTTAGAGCTTACATTGTCGGGTTTTTCAGATTTTTTGAGGCCGATTAATGTTTTGACCCATTTTCCTGAAGCACCCATTTGAGGCTAACCTCTTCAAGTAACAGATCTCAGCTTCAAAATCTTGAAAAATCTGATTTGGAAGAGCTTAAAGAATGTTAAGGAAAATGGAGCTCGGAAGAGTTGAAAGAAGGGTTGTGGTGAGTGAGATAAAAGTTAATAGTTCTAATTAATTGTAGAGAGATAAAGTAGAGAGAGTGGGGTGATGGTAATGGGGGTAAGTTGTGGTTCTTGGGTGGCGAGAGTCTAGCGCATTTGTGCTCTCTGTTCGATAACTTTGACAATTTGAAAATTTGAACCCAATCAACGGGAACTGCCCTCAGTCACTTGTTCCCGCTCATTCCCTACTGTTGCTATCTCACTATATGCCCTTGGCTTTTAGGGTATATTACCAAATACCCACGCTTAAATTATTTCTCGACACTGCAGCAAGACACTCGCGCCTGTGTATTTACGCCATCAAATCTAGGGGTCGGAAAAAATACCATTTGTACCGTACCAATCCGTACTAAACCGAACCAATATCGAATTGTACCAAAAATTTGGTAATTGTACCATTACCGAAATGCTTTGGTACGGCATTGATATTCATATTCATTACCGATAGTATACCGTACCGTACCGATTTTTTGGTACGGTATGATATACCATACCGTACCAATACCAAATGTGCCATTATGCCAAATATTAAATAAATAACAAATTACCAATATTTCACAATTAGATATAGATGAAGTTAGATGAACGGTCCATATTATCAACAATCCCATTTTTTCTTTAGATCCATTTCAACTCTAAATCGGATAACAATTCTCGTTCCATATAAATATTCCATTGAAACAAATTTTGTCGGTTCATTTTAATATTGTTTAGTTCATTTAAGTCGTTTCACTGAGTATGCACTCGAACTTTGACATATATAATATCTATCAATGATGAAAAGATGTTGGTTTTGTTTTCTTTCACAATAGGCAATGACAGTTTATAATTTCAACAGATGATGTCAAGTAAAAGAAATAAATTAGAGTATCATAAGTTTTATTTTGAATTTGGGAATCTAGTTGGTTGAGTAAGATTAAGATATATAAATTATAGATATGCATGGGTGAGGTTTCAATGGTTACTGCTTTTTTTACCCATGGATGGTTATTGTAATATTAACCATTTGATAAAAAATCAATGGTTGAGATCAAATGTGTAGTTGGCTAACATAATTAATGCACATGGGAGAATACAAAATATTAAATGCAAGGTTAAGTAGGTAACTTGTTAATACCTGATGACATGGCATTTTTTTTCTATTTAATTTTAAGGAATCATAAATTAGATATTCATTACATGATTTTGTAATTCCAATACATGATATCCCTATTCTTTACCCCTATAAAATGTATGATTTTATTTATATTGATATCTTGTAGTTAATCTACATTTTTAAGTTAATTAATATTGTTTCCTAAATTAATCCTTAAGTGTGGACAAACTAACAAAAAAATATTATTGATTTAATTTTATAAATATTATTTTATTAATAATTTAATATTAAAAAATAAAGTAGATTAATAGGTACATCTACGTTAATTAAATCAATAAAAATATGGGGATTCTTTTTAAAGTACAAATCAATTACTCCCATTCTAACAAAGGACATTCTATTTTTAGGATTAGTTTCAAGGACAACCTTTTAATCGATGACAAAATAAATTTTAATTTATTAAAAATAAAAGATAGTTATTTTCAAAACTACCCCTTATTAAAGATAACAACTACTAAAAAATAAAATAACAAAAAAATATAAATAACAAAAGCTCAAATTCAAACAAAACATCTCAAACAAATATTTTAAATTTGAACATGTAATCGAAATATTATCACAAAGGTCAACCAAGAACATAAATATTAAATATATATATTTTTTATTAATTCTGAAAACTCTAAATTTCAAATTAATTATCAAATGATAAGATGCTACAATTTTAAAAAAGAAAAAAAAATTATGTACAGCAAAAAAGAAAAATAAAAATACTTGAGAATGGTAATACTTTCCAAAAATAATTAAAATTTTGATGAATTTTTTTAGAATTGTTTGTAGGCTCATTTATTTCACATAAATTCATAAAAAATATTTTTTTTTGAAGTACAAAATAAATCTCAAAGGTTTATGGTATGTTGTTTACATAATTATCCTCTCACAAACCATTCTAGTGAAAGAAAATACTATTCGTATTATAAATTACAGTACCAAATGTCGTACTAACTAATTAATTACATGATCATGAATACTTTATATGATTATATATTGAAAATTTGATAAACATGAAATAAGTCTACTGTGATTGTCATTATAGAAGAATATGTATACTTGATTCTTAAATCTTAATTATTATTATTATTATTATTATTATTATTATTATTATTATTATTATTATTATTATTATTATTACTATGGGGTGGAAGTATTAATAACATAGTTAATTGAAAATATTTTTTAAATAAAACCCTATAAAATTCTTTAAGGGTGTGTTTGGAATGTAGATTTGAGAGAAGATTTTAACATAAGATTTGGATTTGGAATCTCAAATCTAAATGTTTTTGTTTGGTGTGAAATTATGATTTAAGATTTATAAATATATTCAAATAATGAGATTTGATACTTATCTTAAAGTTATAATTTTCAAATTTTAGAGATAGAGTTGCTCCTTAGAGATCCCAAACTTGCGAATTTGAAAATAATAATAATTAATTTTTAAACAAAATTATTATTTTTTGTTATTATAAATATACTGGTAATATTAATGATAATAATAATACGAAGGATGACAAAGGGTCATGTGTTGTCCAAACCCAACAATCTTATAAACACATCCTAGCCCGGTGCAGGTTTTATTTTTTTACATCTAAATCCATCGCGAATAGTGTACATATAAACCCACTCCCATCCCGTGGTAATTATGCTATATTATAAGAAATAAAATACTATAATAGGGGCGGGTCGAGTCAAACGAGTTAATTTTGTGTAAGCATGAGTTCCGCCACAGAGTTAAAAAATAAAAATAGCTTACTAATCAACTAAATATAAATTTTAGCGGAATAATATTTGGATTTAGAAATCAATTTCCTTATATTTGTTTAGCAAACACAAAATTTTAAGCTCTTGTGTTTCAAATATGTAATTTTTAAATCTTAGATTTATGAATTTTAAAGCTAAATTCAATTATATAATTCAAATGCACCTTAAAAGAAAATGGAAAATAAATTAAAATGGAAGTAGATTTCGATTAGGAATCTAAATGAAAATGTAATCTAAATTAGTACAATTATAAATTAATTTTAATTAGTGGATATATTTCTCAATTTTGAAAATGGTATAAAATTTATTTGTCAAACACAATACATTGATTATTGAACCAAATAATTAATTATTTAATACTAAATAAGATATATTTTAAGTGTTATTTAGGAAGTCGTGTGTTGATAAGTGCCTCAAATTGTTATTTAAACCTGTAAATAATATTTTGTTAGAATATAATTAATGCCTAAATTATGGAGGAATAATATTTATTTGTCTTTTTGTAGGAAAGAAGTAAATTGTGATAAAAAGGTGGAAGAAATATATTAAAGATCAGAAAGAAAGATAAAGAAGAAAGAATATTCTAATTTAATATTCTCTCATAATTAAAATACAACTCCTTATTCTTTCGTAATTAATTGAACTCATATTTGTTATTTCTTCTACAATTATAGTTTTCTAAACCTTTTAAACTTGTATCTATTATTACTAAATATAGACCTATTCTCTACACCTAAAATCATAGAAAAATGATAGAAAAAATAGAAAAAATCCTTCAAAAACTAGTTGTCGTGTGGCCGAAGTATTGAAGGTGAAGAAATGGACAGCGTAAAGCCATGCAGTACACGCCAGTTCGAGCATCATAAAGTGGGACGCTTTCTAACTTTTTAATTATCTATAGTTTGTATTCAAGCACTTTAATTTTAAATTTTAATGATGAATTATTATTTTGTTTTAATGTATTATTTATTTAATATAATTGGCTAAATTATCTCCCAAAATGGAGGGATGAACTGCAATGGATGTAATAGACTTATTTTAATTCTAATTGATTTTTAATTATTCGTCCCGAATTAAAATAGATTTTGAAATTACCATTATTATAACGTGTTTTCTTTCTAGTACTTTAATTGTTTTTAAAATAAATGATGGATCTCTTGTTATCACCATAAATGAGAATACAGGCGATGCCTATTTTTATTTACATTAGTTTTAAAAAAATAATTTTGGTAATTTTGAATTTGTTTATATAGTATGGATGAATATTAAAAATATAATTAGATACTTTTTTGTTTATATCCATGGTGGTGGATTCTCTTTCCTTGGGATTTTTTATTATTGATTACGTACTTGCTAGATTTAATTTAATTGGTTTAGTTTCTTAGTTAAAATAATTTCAAAAATCAAAATGTAAAAACTATTTTAATCTAAATTCCTAAAATATTGGATTTCGACAAACTTTCCCGCTTTTAAAGTATTAACTTGAATTTGTATTGACTCCTACTTATTCGTTATACTAATTTAATTATTTTATATAAAAGTAGTGTTTTATTGTATTTAAGCGCGGAATTAAAGTAACGACAAATTATTTATAAAATTTTTTCTTAAATCATGCGTATACTTCCATATCTGATCAAATTATAAAAAGTTGAGTTTGTTTGAAATACTTTAAATTAAGAAAATAAGTTTCTATTAATATTATTTTATGTTATTGTGTTAAAATTATTATTTAGTTGAACAGTGACTAATAAAACTAGTAGCACATGCAATATGAGATGCTTCAAATTAATTTTTGAGTTTTTATTATGATATAATTTGTCACGAATGATAATAAAATGATTAAATTGAAAGTGTTATTGAAATAGTACTTGAGTTGTATGTAATTTGTAAACCTGTTGTATAGAGATAAAAATTCAAAATCAAATATATTTTGAAAGTGTTATTTTCAATAAACTTATGTTATTAATTAACTATGAAATTGAAAAGACGAAAACACTCATAAACACTTATCCTAATTTGGAATTGGGTTATCCTAGGTTTATTTGGCAAATAAAACATTTAAGGAATCTTGTTTGGTTGAGATTTTAAAACATATTTTGAAAAGTGAATTTAATTTTTATTAAAGTTTTTTTCAACCAATTCAAAAAAACTCGTAAAAAAAATTTAAAAAAATAGTAACAATGGATCTTGTTTTATAGATCTCGATGATTAGGTTTCAAATATATATATATTTTTTTATCTAATTCCGATTTTTGAATTTAAAGTTATGGTATTTTAAAAATTTTATGAGAGAGAAAGTAAAGTAATTTGAGAAGTGTGAAGTAAATTTGACTTTTTGATAAAAATTTTAAAAACTTGATTTTAAAATCTCAATCAAACACCACCTAAACTTTAATTAAAAAATAAAAAAATAGAACATGTCACCTTACCTGCTATAACAGGTTAAAAGATTTGACACCTCACCAATGTGCATTAATTTGTCAGTACCTATCAATAGGTAGAGAGAGAAGGTAACCATTGAAAACTCATCCAGATATGCATGTATGTATATATTCTGCAATTCTGCTTAGTTGCAGATGTTCTAAGTTCTTCATCCTCCTTTTAATTCTACAAAAATTGTCCCAATTCATTTAATACATTTGAATTATAATGGCTCAATTTACTTAATCGGTTTGTATTACGATAAATATGAGCCATCATAATAATAACACATTCTTATCTATTTAGTGATTTAGTCTATTTTTTTAGGCAATAAAGTGTAAAGATGTAAATATTAACAAATCATGTCTAATTCTTTTTCAAAAAAATTTAGTTAAATTTAGGTTTGAGTTAAGTTAGCCTATGTTTTACGTTAATTAATAATAATCAATTATTTTGTAAATCAATTAAATTCAAAAAAATCATTTAAATTTTAAAAAAGTTTTTTTTATTTACATGATTGATTTTTTTGTAATGTACCGTACCAACCCGTACCATATCGATATTTCGGTATACCAAAATTCGGTATACCGAAAGTTTGGTATGGTAATGGTACTGAATTTTAGTGTACCAAAATTTCGGTATGGTACTCGGTATAATCGGTATGGTACGGTATTGTACCAAATCTACCCCTAATCAAATCTATCACAAATATATTTTTTAAAAATTTAATTAAAAATATATTTTAATATTTATTTATTTATTTATCACAAACATTTTCTTTTATTATTTGCTATTAGACTAGTGTTTAGTAATACACTTTCTCCATTTAAGGTGGTGAGTTACTTTTCATTAAGTAAGTTTTATTTGAAAAATATTACAACACTCAATTTCTTGATGTTAGGTGACTTGTTACTAATAAACTCTTCTTAAGTAGACACCATGTATGTGATAATAAATTTACCTTTAAGGGGTGTTTGTGATAAGGGGGTATTGTGACAAATATGGATAATGTAAATAACACCGCACATCTTTAATGGGCACTTAAAAGTATATTGTAAAAGTTGGTATTTAACTTTTCAATGTGTAGAAAACTGCATGAATGAGAAAGTAAAAAATGCATCTTGCGACACATGATATGTCGAGAAAAAAATAAAGGGATTTGTTCGGCATGTGATGTGTCAGCCAAAGCATAATGCCACACAACACATCATGTGTCATGGAAATGGTTATGAAATTTTCAAAGTTGCAACGGCTAAATTTTTAAAAAAATTTACCTTGGCACAACACATGATGCATTGCCCAAGTCTATGGCATCTCACATCACATGTGTTAGGAGAATTCAAAATTCTTTAATGACACAACACATCATGTGTCATGGAAGGGTGTCAATCCTATCCTGACATGTGATGTATTAGGTAGCGTAAAATTTTGTTGGTATATAATTTTAGTTTTGGTTTACCTTTTTGGCATATTTCATGGTGTGATGGGACAGCAAAAAGAAGTATTTACTCTATTAACTTATGGGGTGGAAATGGCCTAAGAGCATTAACAACGGGGAATTTGGTGGTATAGTAACTAGATATATTTAATTTAGGTGCTTTAATAGTAGTATGGTAGTGATATTGCTTGTCGAATCTACTAGAATACGATCTTACACAAAAAGAGATGAAACAAATATTATATAGTATTTTAAGAAAGTGTAGAAAGAGAAGGAAACAAAGAAGAGGATATAATATATAAATAGGAGAAAGAAACGCTCCAAAAGTCACATATTGTGCTTGAACGACACAATGTTTGTTGCATGGTATCAAACTTAACTCAACTTTACCGTTCTCGTATACTAAAGAAAAATATTTTACTTTATCTTCTATAACCATTGCATGCTCTCGTAGAGCAAATTTATCCTACTTACACTACCATATCATTGTGAATGTTCTAAGGGTGTGTTTGATTGGCAACATTTTTTATGAAAAATGAGCATTTTCTACTTGATTTGACAACTTAATGTGTTTGATTGCCTTTTTTTTTCTAGGCAATTCAATTCCCACTTTTGCCTCACACGTGCATTTTCAAGGCAATTGAGGAAAATGTTTTCTTTGGGAGGGAGGTAGTTTTTGTTTTCCATGCTTGGGCACGGTTCACGAGACAAATTTTTACCATTTTTTACATTAAAAATGCTAAAACTTAAAATATAAAATTCAAAATAATATAAAAATTTAATATTTAAAATCTACTAATCAAGATCAATTAAACAAAATCCATCATGACTATATACTTATGTAAAAAAAAATACCAATAATTTTTTCTACATTAAAAATGCCATAATACAATCAATATTTTCCGGGTAAAAAATTAAGGCAATCAAACACGCTGCATTACATTTTCCATGTAACTCAATTCTAGGCAATTCAAATGCATGTAACTTATTTTCTTTCCATACAAATTCCATATTTGCAATCAAACGCACCCTAAGAGTATTTTTACATAGGCCTAGCGTGGTATTGTAGTAGCAAACTTGTTTATGATAAATTTGTCTTAGACGTTTAATTGTCATAGTCACACGTGTAGCGTGACAGTCTATGTTATCATATTTTTAATTTTTTGGTCTTGAAAAAACTGCTCATGTGCCATATGGGTGTTTAACTCTCACACGTTTTACACGGCGATCACCAATCTTGCCACGTATCAAATCTCAGAGTTCACTTCTTCCCAGCCCTCTTTATCATTGCTTCTGCCCCGTTCATACCAAATAAGAAGATTCAAGCGCGAGCAAACACATATTGTACAAGGGAGGGGCTTGTGGGGCATTTATCCAATAGAAAACTAGTATCACACCCCTATTTTAAAAACATATTAGGGGTTAGGACAGCACTAATTGTGTTATTAGGATCACACCCCTCCTTTCAAATTGTTTCTTAAAATAGGGTTTCTGTAATTAATGCTTAGTTGTGAGTACTATTGGAGAAGACTATTATGCCCATGACGCCTTGTATGGAAACATTTTTGATTGAGAAATTATGCGATTTTTTGTTGCTGTATGTTTAATATGTTTTTCGAAAATAAATTAGCAATATTGAAATATGCGGAAAAAATTTGGGATTTTTTTTGTTTGTATGTACTTTTTGAAATTATATTTTGCGACCCTAGTATGTGTTATTTTAATTAATATGTTATATGTATGCATATCGTACACATTTATTTAATTTTCATTACATTTCTAAAAATTATGGGGTATAGAATACATTGTTCCATTAAATAGATTTTAATAATATTTTTCAAACATTATATTTTTATTAGTTTATGATATTTTATGCATATGTTCCTTATATATATTAAATTAGTATATAACTATTTTCCGTTTAATCCAAATAAATACTTGTAACTATTTACAATATATGTTTATTAGTTTACGAGATTTTATGCATTTGTTTCGAATTTATATTAAATTATTATATAACTATTTTTTGTTTATTCCAAATAATTACTTGTAACTGTTTACAATATATGTTTACTAGTTTACGAGATTTTATGCACCTCTTTCGAGTTTATATTAAATTATTATTTAACTATTTTCTGTTTTTTCCAAATAATTACTTGTAACTGTTTACAATATATTTTTCAAACATTATATGTTTATTAGTTTATGATATTTTATGCATATGTTCCTTATACATATTAAATTAGTATATAACTATTTTCCGTTTAATCCAAATAAATACTTGTAACTGTTTACAATATATGTTTACTAGTTTACGAGATTTTATGCATCTGTTTTGAATTTATATTAAATTATTATATAACTATTTTCTGTTTATTCCAAATAATTAATTGTAACTGGTTACAATATATGTTTACTAGTTTACGAGATTTTATGCATCTGTTTCGAATTTATATTAAATTATTATATAACTATTTTATGTTTTTTCCAAATAATTACTTGTAACTGTTTACAATATATGTTTACTAGTTTACGAGATTTTATGTATCTGTACGAGATTTTATGCATCTGTTTTGAATTTATATTAAATTTTTATATAACTATTTTCTGTTTTTTTCCAAATAATTACTTGTAACTGTTTACAATATATGTTTACTAGTTTACGAGATTTTATGCATCTGTTTCGAATTTATATTAAATTATTATATAACTATTTTTTGTTTTTTTCAAATAATTACTTGTATCTTTTTGTATAATATTTTTAGTTGTTTATAAATTACGTTTAATAATTTATGAAACTTTATGCATCTGTTCTGAAATATATCAAATTAGTATATAACTATTTTCTGTTTACTCCAATTAATTACTTGTATCTTTTTTGTGTAATATTTTTAGCTATTTATAATTTACGTTTATTAATTTATGAAACTTTATGCATCTGTTCTGAAATATATGAAATTAGTATATACATATTTTCTGTTTAATCCAATTAATTACTTGTAACTGTTATTTATAATATTTTGAAGTATTATATAACATGTTTATCTGTTTGGGTTAATTGTTAAATACTTTTCCTTATCTTGTATATGTTTTAAAATTGTGATATTGTTTCTGATTTATATTAAATTATTATATAATTAGATTACTATATAATATGTTTATATGTTTCAATTGTTTGGGAAATATAAATATTTCTCTGTTTAAATTGTTTATTTGATTTATATTCAATTGTTTGTATCTATTTTGAAGTATTATATAATATGTTTATCTATTTCAATTGTTAATTAAGTAAATTTGTTTGAAATTTGAGCATGCCGATGACATATGGAATAATATATTTGAAACAGATGCAAATATAACATGTGTTATATAATAATGATTTAAGAAATATTATATATGTTTGACATTTTCGTTAGATTATTATATTTAACGTGCAGATTCATGTTATGTGTACATATTTTTTTTCCTTTTGTACGTTTGATACAATAAATTTAACAATACATTAAACATGTTATTAATTTGTTTTAACTACTGCTATTAATGAATTACGGTGAATTTTTAAAAAAAAGATGTTATATTGATATACGTATGTCGTAATGCATTTAATCAATTCTTCCGTTAAGTACGTAATGTCGTAAAAAGGGGGATTGATTCCTAATATCTATATTTAACGTACAATATTAATTATATACGTATTTGCACGGAATTATGAGCTGTCAGTTGATCCGATTGTTAATGTGCCATTATTGTTGGAAATTTTGTATTATTATGATACTGTAAAACTTTTGGCTTTCCATAATAAATACAATATGATTACGTTAGAGTTTTGAGAGGGTAGTATGACAATATTTTTTAAGTAAAAAAATGTGATAACATGATTGATTACATACAACTTTTATTAAAAAGGAATAAATTATCATGTCAAAATAGTATATAAACATATAATATATACGAAATTTATTAATTTTTGTATAATATTCATGTTAATTTTAAAATTTAAAATAACATTTAGTTCAAAATAAAAAACAAAACGAGATATTTAAATTATTATTCATTTTATATGATGAACTTTTTGTGTACCTCAAAATCTTGTAATACATATAAATGTAAAGTTATATATATTTCCAAAAATAATTAGTATCGTACGTCGTAAAACATCTACAAATTTTTTAACAAATAACATATATTACTTATTATGATTTGTCAATATCATGGGTGTATCAATTAGTATAACTGTAATTGTTTGCTACATTAATTAATATACGAACATACTTATAAACATTAAAAAAGACAACTTTTTAAAAATTTGAAAAAACTTGTCTAAATCGACCACTTGTTTGGTTTTCACACATCGAGGTTTACGTTATATATAGTCTACGTCCTAATGGCCTTAATCATATCGGAGGAATTATATCTGTTATATATACAGTGTGTTCATTCCAGTAAAACTGTTAGATTGATCTCACTTTACCAGCTGTCTGCAAAAGTAAACCACTTGTTTGCTAATTCAACCTAAGGTGCCAACTTTTGTGGACTCATATTCATTATCAACTTGCTCTGTATACAGATGTTTTTTTATTATAATCACTGATACACTAAACCACATTCTCCACGGTGATGATAGAAAGATCACATTCATGTCAGACCGTAACAATGGACTGGTCAATTCCATTAGAGAATGATTTTCTGGGCATCCTCATGCATTTTGTTACCACCATCTAAAAAAATAATATAGAGGCTAAATTCCCTGGATCAAATAATAGAGACACCCGTGAAAAGGTCATTCAGCTTTTTACCAGTTGTGCGTACACATTATCAAATAAACGGTTTCACAAGAAGCTAGTAACCGTGAGCAATGGAGTAAGAGACTGACTGGTGATTGAAATCCGTCTGCTGATATAATTCTGTATCTGTCTAGACTAAAATTATTAGCAAGATTTTAGGCGACGAGCTGTTCGGTCGATTTATTTTGATTAGATGTGTAATTATTATTTCAATATCATAATCTTTTAATGTAAATATAGTTATAATTTGAATATCGGGCAGTTCAACGTCAAATAATCAGTAAACATGGAAACAATATAATATACAAACTTGGAACCGTACCGGGTACCATGGTGGACAATATATCCGGATTTTAGTAGCTTCTAAATAATTCGTTTTTTTATTTTATTATAATGTTCACAAGATATTCAAAATAATGTGCTTGTACCTAAAAAAATATTCAAAATTTGTCCGTTAATTTCAATTTTTTTTTGGTAGGGAGAATATCTTTGTATTAAATTGTTTTTACATCTAATATTTATAGTGTCACTATATTTGGTAGCGACAATCCTGAAATAATTGCACACATAAAAGCACCACGTAACGAAGTGATCACACGTTAGACAAGTATATATGTCAATGACATAATATAAATGTTGATCCAATTTAAAATAATAGAAATATGACATCAATATCATTTACATATACATAAATAACAATATATTGTCAATTCAAAATTCATATATAGGTTATATTGGTAGTAAACTATTTTATAAAACAAGGATTTTTTGCAATAAAATAATAAATCAATCAAATTTCACATATTAATTTATAATGGTGTTACACTTTTGGACCATTAGATCACTTTTATACTCACAATAAGATGTCAAATCAACTCAACATTTACTCACACACTAAACATATACATAAACATAACTCTTATGTATCTCTAATTTTCTACACCATTGTTCTCTCATAAATTTTTTAAAAAACTTTCAAATGCCATAACTTTAAATTTACAAATCTAACTTTAATAAAATTTATAAATTTGACATATGTTCATCATGATATGCAAAACAAGGTCCATTGTGATTATTAAATTATGTATAAAAAAAATTCAAGAAAACTTATAAAACATTACAACAATAATGGCATAAAACATTACAGTCAGATATGTTTCAATCCGAACTGAGCCAAGTTGGCGGAATTTTTTTATATTAGGGTCCGACCTATCTCAAATATAATATTTTTTTCTTTTAAATACACTCATAATACCATTACAATATAAAAGGGTCGAGACGATTTCAGGGCGAGAATTTTTTATATTACAATTCGATCTGCTTTGAATATAATATTTTTTTTTTCTTTTAAATACACTCATAACATCATTACATTATAAAACGGTCGAGGCGTTTTCAGGTCTAATTGGACATGTAAGACATGTATCGGGTGAAGACAACTATAATTTTAGTTGTACATGTTTTGTTTTTGCGATACCTTATATGTTTTTATCCCTAAGTAATATACAGTCATACACAACTTCAACCCTCACATTTTTCACGTAATTATATTTTATCTAATTATTATTTTTTATTCTTTTCATCGTGCCGAACGGCACGGGTATACCCTAGTGTATCTATATAACAAAATTCGGTACCATGATATTAGATGTATGCCATCTACATTGTTATGGCATATATACCACATATCATAAAAATGGTTAATAATTTGAATATACATGTAATTTGAAATTCAGTAACGGCGTATTACTATTTTATTCGGTATTTCATTATATATCACATTTATAAAAATAAAATGGTTAATACATAAACTAATAATTTGAATATACCTGTAATGATTTTCAAGATAATATTATCGCTCGACAGTTATAAGCAGCATGGTACTATTCTGTTCGGTCTTTCATTATATATCACATGTATAAAAATACAATGGTTAATACATAAACTATAAATTTTATTAGACACGTAATGTTTTTCAAGATAATATTACAGTTCGACAATTATACACAAATCTACATGAATACACATTAATAAATATAATATCACCCCTGTACCACGGCAACATGAATATTTTTTTTTCTACATATAAAATTACATAATAAGGTTTGTAGCAATCTCAAATTACTTCTTGACTTTTATAGATATATCAAACAAAATTCAGTTATATGTCATACTTAATGTTAACTATATATATATATATATATATATATGAGATATTACATTATGAAACGTACGTACATTTTATTAACCTAATTTATATACAGATATATTATAAGTTGATACATCAACTTGTATATATACTTATACTTATATATCAACTTGTATATATATTATACTTATATATTAACCTATTCTGATTTATATTAGTTATTTAACGTTTATATGATTCCATACGACAACTGTGATTCACTAGTCATAAAATATAGGTGTACGTTTTTCACGTTTGAAAAAGATACAGTTGATTTAATTTACATTATTTTTATTATAACGCAAAAAACAATTATTGCAAATGATTTAACATAGTATATTGCAAATAGAAAAACAGATTCAATATACAAATAATAAAGTAATACGATTTAATAGAAGATATAGTAAATCACACATATATTTATTTGAAATCACATCAACATTTAAAATCGTAAAAATATGCCAATTATAGATAATTAATAATTATATTTACATCAGTTAATATTATATCAAAGTTACCATTCTTAACAAAAAGATTAATTGTTCCTAAACAGAATAAAAAAAAATAAACAACAAAATTAATAAACCTTCGTCAACCAACACCAATCAATCACATGGGTAGGGATTTTCTAAGGAGGAGCCGTGTGCATAACCCTCGTCATCCTCTGAGTTGTTGCTACGTCCAAATACACCACCATCATCATACGATCTAGAGCTAGACGAATCAGTACCTCTTCATTCTCCTCCCTCTTAATATCTTTCATATCCTCCACCCATGGATCCTCCTCCATTTGAACCCTATCACCGGCTTCATCATTGTCATTGTCCGCATCGACTTCTCCATTGTCATCGTCGATCAACTGCTTGTTCTCCTCCATCTCCAAGGATTTCATAGTGGCCATCCATGGTTCCTTAGATACTTCATCATCACTTTCAACTTCGTCGTGGTTGTTGTTGTCCTCTTGGTCCCCTTCGTATTGCCCTTCTCCCTCATTGAAATTGTTAATATATTGGTATAGGGGTGGAGATGGGGTTTGATCTCTTATTATTTTTCGTTTGTTGGGTTCTAAAATTGTAGGGGACGAGTTGGAACGTTTTAAGTTTTTTTTTGGACTAGCCATTGATAAAAAAACCTATGTTTTGAACAGTTATTGACGATATAACTGTTTGCACTACATATATAGTAACTGATGCTTAAAACCTATCGGAATAGTCACCTATCAATTAATGAATGTTGCGGAATACAAGGGGCGTGCCAGTTGGTGATTCCGGTGAAAATCACAATTCTCCGTTGTATTTCAATGTATCGATCTGTTTCGACGCATGCAAACAGGTATATTCCAATTTACAAGATGAAAAATGTTTACTTATAGATATTACTTATATTTATAGCTAGTGTATTATTAGTTATTATCTGATTAATATAATATCTTAAAGTTAACAATTTTTCAAAGTGTTGCATGTTATTTAAATTACACTGATACATAAAACACACATGTTGTATATATCTGTAATATATATCCAAGTAATACACAGTTATACTAATTCTATTATTTAACTATTTCATGTTATTAAGTATGTCAGTTTTATCGTTTATATATATTACATGTAATATCATGTTACATGTATCATTCTAGTCATTTCATTTCATTTACATGTCTATTAAAAAATTTATATTTATATGTTTTAAATGTTTGTTCAAACAATTAAAAAATATAAAATTATATTGCTTGCTAAGTACATCTGTTTTGATGAGTGCATTTAGTTTACATCTATATATATATGTATATATATATACTTTATATACGGTAGTATTTGTTTAATATAATTAATTATAAATAAATATACAAATGGTAAGTTATATGGGAAATCCTACATTTATAGAAAGAAAAACTAATTGTAGTTTCCTTGTTTAATATATAGGGGTATTTTTGTCTTCTTAGAAGCACACTAATTATTGCGTATTGAATAATTAAGGTAAGAAGGACTAGAAACAAATATCTAGATCTTCCTTGTCCTTCCTACTAATTAATTTGGAATAGAGGGGGGTAATACTAATTGCCCCTTTATCCAATGACCAGCCTTTGTGTTCTTGACCATTTGACTAAAGAGATGTAACTAATCGGCCTTTAAGATCAATGACATCTAGATAGTGTAGACACCTTATTTTACAATCACTTACATATTTGTTTGACTTAATTACTTGCAATATGCTTGAAAGATTATCAAGAATTGTTTTCAGAATTCCCAGAGTCTCTAACACTAACCCTTTACTGCTTATTGAGTTATTGCACATCAGCAGACGACAGAATGAACCACGCTGCTCATTCTCTTCCGCCACTCTCCCCACCCCCTCCCCCTCCCCCCAACCCCCCAAAATACCAACATGAACCTCATGACTCATTTGTCGATTGATGGGATATAGATGTGACATTTGAAAGGACCATTGGCAAGTATTGTTTGTTGTCAAATCAAGATGGTAATTATGAAGAACACAAAAAATGGTAATGAAGAACACAAAATTGAGATGAAGAATCCATAAAAATTTATAAAGCAAGAATGCAGAGAGGGTTGAAGGTCAAAATTACAAAATAAAAGTGGATTGGGGCACTCTTTTATGTTAAAGTGAGCATTTTAATAAAATTAGTGAGACACTTTCTTTAGGCACTTTTATTTTTAACAGAGATCGAGTATATAATGTAAGATTAAAATTTTGATAGGGCAAGTGCCCTAACAAACAGTATATTACGTCCGCCTCTGTGCTTAGCAAGGAATCAAAGAAGGAACGTAAGCAATCGAGCAAGCACGCACGCATCTCCACCCCATCTAGACTCAAAGTGAATGTATATATAATTTCTCAATCATTTTTATTGCATGTCCATATTTACATATCTTCTTCACGTTTTGGTTTCGTCGAAAAACAAATGGCCTGCTTAAATTGGGTGGAATCCGGACTAGTCAATTCCTATTTTCAGAAGTTGGTTTCTCGGTTTCAGGTGATTTCAACGGTTTCGAAAGTTTGGGATCAAAATTGAAATTTAAAAACTCAAGAGTTAGATTGTAATTTTATGAACTATTAGTGCCAAGACACCAATTTTCCAAACCTAGTAGACTATTTAATGGGAAAATACAAAATTAAGCATTTTTGGGAAAGTTTGACTTTGGGTTGATCAATATCAGCCCAAATTATTTGAATGCTGCTCATATGCGTACTCAACTCAAAGTCAACTACATTACACCTTTATATAATCTATATTTTGTTTGGAGTTTGGGCCCGGTCTCGCCTGTATAGATGGGTGTTATTAATGTCCTAGTGGTTTAAGACTTTTGACAACATTCTAAGTTGTTTGTGACTTTCAAACAATTTCTTTTTTTTTCTTTTTTTAAATATAAATTAGGGTACTTTAAAGTCTTTGGTCTTTCCTACTTTTGTTCATACTTGACTTGTATCAAATTCAATTAAGACTAGGCTTAAAATTTAGCGGCCGAAAAGGTGAGTTTTGTGCTAGCTACTCAGCTCAATTGACACACATACTTCTAGTACCTTACTGATAAGTTCTCTAACTTGCTAGTGCAAAAGTTGATTATTTGTAATTAATATCTGTATTGCCCGTAGGTCATTCGAGCTGGGATCCCTCCGAGCTTCTTCCTGTGTCCTCTGCACTTCAAATTGCATATGAGTTCTTTCGTCTCGCCGGCGATTATCAATCGTCGAGCTAGTTTGTCACGTTTGTCCGACTGAGATTTTACCACGTTGGTGTTGGCCATACTTGTATGCTCTTTCTGACTAGGATCACGCTAGTTTTGCTTGAAAGTTGCATGTACTTTGTCAATTTTGAAAAGATAAAATGTATCCCCTCAATTTTATATTTTTCACTGTGACGAATGTAAGGTTAACAAAAATTACCCGCAATTAAATTGATAAACAAATACAACCTCACAAGAACACAAGGAATTTTTGTAAGGTTATTCCCATATCAATTGGTTTATGTCCATCCTCATTGTGTGTGGTTGATGATTTTATTTATTGTATGAAATGAGAGTACATGCTCTGAGTACAAGTATTATGAGAAACGGTGTATATGATTTTAGATCCCGTCTAATTGAACGTGCCCTTAGGTCTCATTTAGTTTACAGAAGAAAAATCAATTCTCTTAACTTTTGCATGGAGGTGAGAAACTAAAGTTCCTGTCAAGTTTTCTTTCTTGTGTTTGGTAAAGCATGGAAAGTTTTTAAGTAGGGGTATTGTTGTCCAAAAATTTTGTAATAAATGTTAGGAAATCACAAGGAAAAATCAATTCCATGGGTTTTAAGTTGTACTTATCAAATAAAGGAAATGAAAGGCTTTCCTTTCCCGAGAGCTCAAATATGTGAACCAAACAAGGTTTAAGAGTATCTCGAAGGGGTACGGTTCCTCTATAGTTTGGAAGCAAATTGCATGGGTGAAGCGAATAAATCTTGACCATTTATTTTAAATAAATGGGTTAGATTAATCCACATGATTTAACCACTTAAAAAGTAAGAAGACGATGTCGGTCTGGATTAATGTTCTTGTTAACATTGTCTATTATATTTTTGACCTTATTTACATAATTCAAGAGTAATTTTTGTAAGAGCATCCACATTGGGCAGGGTAAATTTATGCCCCTCTTCACAGTGGAAAAGGTAAACAGATGAAAATGAGGAAGGTATGGTAGAGAATTGGTAAACTTAACATATCACTAAATTTTAGTCGTACGATCGTCCTTCATTTGTATAAAATTTTATGCTTAAAAAAAATATATTAGAAAATGGTCATATGAGTAAGCCACACTCGTATGACCATTTTCTTATTATTTTTTTATTTTTTTTCAAAGCACAAAATTTCATGCGAATGAAGGACGATCATATGAGTATATTTTTACCATTTCCACTGTATACAAGACTGAAACTTAATTATTAATTAGTAAATTTAGCCTAATACTTATAATATCTGCTTTGCTCTGGATGCTCTAATAAGATTTTAAGTTACTTCCATAGGCTCTTCATATTTGATTAGTTTAATATTTTTCATCACTTTTAGTTTGAAGAGAAGAATACTTTCTACTTTGATGGGGCACATTAAATAAAATAATAAAAAGTAATATTTGAGCGCGATCAATGAAACCGCTTTTCATTCAGATCAAGTTGTTTCCTCGCTCAAGATTCCTTCGAATTCGGAGAGTATCAATTTCTGTTATTTCAAGAGATACAATCAAAAACTGCATTCTTTAATAATTTTACGACAAGACACCTTCGTACATTTAAAATTGTGGCTTTGTACGACCAATATTATTGCAATGTTATCATTTTCAAAAGGATATAATTCAAAACCAACTTTGTGAAAAAAAGGCAACTGTGTTTTCGCCATGAAAGGGAACAAAAAGGCACAGCAAATTCAAAGTTGAGAAAAAAAAATTCCATGATTAAAGTAGTGAGTACTGCAGTGAAGATGATGCATATATGTGTGGCGTTTTGCAACTCTACGCCATGGTTTCACAAATCTTGTATGATGTTATCCTTTTTTAATCTCTGGTGGGGACCACTCTCATTGGTCTTTGATAAAGTCACCATAGGAATTTTATTCTTATACGCCGTGTCTGTATCGTGGTGATTGCTAGAGATGGCAAAAAAATATGCGGGTTCGGATACCCAACTCGACAGAGGCGGGTATGGAGGGTAGTAATTAGGTTCGGGTTCGAGTATTTGAAAAGTCAACGGGGGCAGGGCGGGTACGGGGGTTCAAGTTCCCTACCCGAACTCGTACCCGACTTAATATATATTTATATATATATATATAATATGAAATTATAAATAATATATTATATATAATAATGTGCACGACTGCACATGGGCACATGCACGTATGGGAATTCTACAAATCAAATAAATTTGAATTTAGAAAGGAGTGGCAGAGTGGGTGCTAGCTAACTGCTAGCCTATTCTCCTTTTTTTTTTTTTTTTTTTTTTTAATCAAAAGTAAAAGTTAAAGAGTCAAGACAGTAGGTTAGGTTTTTCATGTGATCATCTCTTCATTCTTCACTTCTTCAGTTCTTTTATTCTTGTGTACTGTTGCGCCGTTCACCCGCTCGGCTGGTCTCCGATTTTCATCTTCTCTTTTTCTGTTGTTGCTCCGTCCGCTCGGCCTAAGGTACATATATTTAACCTTCTTAAATTATATATTTTATAATTTATACATTTAATGTAAATTGTTTAATGTTCATAAATTATTACCCCCCTACACCCATTATCTGAAAATTGTTGCAGCTCTAAATGAGTTTGTTTTTGGACTGTAAATTATTGGAATTAATTTAAGATGTTGTATGTTGTAGACTCATGTTAATTTTTGGATTATAAGTGTGCTTAAAATTGATTGAGAAATATATATTTTTTTAACATTCTTTTTGCTAGCTAGACTAGGTTTTTTTCTTTTTATATACTAAAAAAAAAACGAAAATCGGGTTCCCCGTGGATACCCGTTACCCGGCGGGGGCAGGGGCGGGGAATACCCGAAATATCTACACCGAGGATGGGGGCGGGGGCGGGGGACCCTATACCCGTCCCCGAACCAACCCGTTGCCATCCTTAGTGATTGCATATTAAGTTAAAATAATCTTTTATAGTATAAAACAAGAATACAATTCGATAGTTACGATTCTACAAAAAATTTCCGGTGCGGATCAGTTTGAATGAATTGGTCCTTTTTATAACGGTTTTAAGTTATAAAAAATACTTCTCAAATATTTTATGACATAAAATCGTCGTAAAAGAATCAGTATGTAAGGATTGATCCATACCAAAAACGAACCCTATAAATTGGTATTATATTTTCAATTTTCTTTTATTTTTTTTCTTTGTGGTCTTTTAATTTATTAAAAATAATTTTTATATAGTGTAAGCAACTTTGACCCTCAATCACTATATAAAATATTCATTTTTAATTTTTAAAAAAAATAATTTTACCTAAATCGTACACACATTATGTGTATACAAAACTTCAATAATACATATAATACCAAAAATAAAAGGTTGTGGTGCCCTTAGAATATTTGATAAGCATTAGAATTATTCTGGCAAATTGTAATTACAATGTCGTGCGTTCATGTTTGATGTTAACAAAGACAAGGTGCAGGAGTTGACATTTAAAAGTACTTTCTCAAATCTCAATCATAATTTTTTTCCCCTCAAAATGCTTCGGATTAAAAGTCTGATGTATTATATGAATTAAATTTTTATTAAAAATAAAATTATATTCCTAACCATTGACTTAGGGCTCGTTTGATTGTCTTTCAAATTGCGAATTAGATAATTTATAATTAAATAATTTAAAAAAATTTCATTTATTAATGTTTGATTGTGTAAATTGAACAATTGTAAATATAATAATTCAAGTTGATTCACAAAAACTCAAATTAAGTCATTTCAAGTAAAACTTGAAATTGCCTAATTCTAAAATTAGATAATTCATTCCAACTTTATTTTTTGAGAAGATCTAGTTTCTACCCGTGATGTTGATGCATCTAGACAAAATTTTAAATAACATAGAACAATAGAGAACATATTTTTATTCTAACAATCGGAATTTCTCGTCTAAGTTTTCCAAACACTACTTGAATTAGAATTGAATTATTCATAAATGACCAAATGCACAATTTTTCAATCGAAAATTAACTAATTCTAAAATTAGGTAATTTACGCAACCAAACGGACCCTTAAATAATTAAAAAGAATATCGCTATTGGCACTATATACGAGTATTTTAGCACTCTAAAACTTATTTTCAATGTATAAAAAAAAATCTTAAAAGATAAATATATATATATATATATATATATATATATGGGGAAGGATCTTAAGAGGACCAATCTTTTGGTCCTTAAATGCGGACTAATCAATTTGAGGGGGTAAACGGATGAATTTTTTGATAAAACTTGGTGAAAATGATCTCCATGATTATCACATCCACCAAATTTTATTGAAAAATTCAATCGGGAAGAGGGTTAATTAAAAAATTTATATATATGCACTTTTTTGGCCGTTAAAATTTAAGATGTTTAGCTTACCCACTTTCCGGTCGAATTGTTTAATAAAATTTGGTAGAGATGATCTAATAATCATGGAGATCATCTTCACCAAGTTTCATAAAAAAATTCATCAGTTTCCCCCCTTAAAATAATTGGTCCGCATTTAAGGACCAAATAAATGGTCCTCTTTAGATCCTTTCCCTATATATATATATATATAAAGTGTCATTAAAGATAATTTTAGAGTACTATAATATTTATGTAGAGTGCTAATATCAATTAATATTAAAAATAAGATTGCATTCCTAACAATTAACTATTGACATTAAAGATAATTTTAGAGCATTATAACACTTTTATAGAGAGCTAATATCAATTAATATTAAAAATAAGACTGCATTCCTAACAAATAACCATTGACTTAATCTGAATATATATATATACAGTCCGGATCTCATGCGGACTACTATTCACGGACCGTCCGTACGGAATGGCCCGTTTGGCACGCTTCCCGATGGAATTTTTTGATGAAATTTTGTGAGGATGTTCTTCATCGTGTGTAGAACATTTCCACCAAATTTCATCAAAACATTCAACCGGGAAGTAGGTTAACTACATGATTGAAAAATATTGGATTTTATATATCTATTTCTGGACCAGTTTTTTTCAATCATGTAGTTAACCTACTTCCCGGTTGAATTTTTTGATGAAATATGGTGGAAATGTTCTACACACGATGAAGAACATCCCCACAAAATTTCATCAAAAAAATCCATTGGGAAGCGTGCCAAACGGGCCAGTCCGTACGGACGATCCGTGAATAGTAGTCCGCATGAGATCCGGACTGTATATATATATATATTTTTTTTCAGTTATGTTTTAGAAAGAGTTTTCCTCTTTTAATTAAAGAACAACTCCTTATTTGAAGGGGTAAATGATTGAATTTTATGACAAATTTTATTATAAAATTCAATCATTTACCTTTACAAAAACGGGAGTCCATTCTTTAGTTAAAAAAATGAAACATTTTTTAGAATATGGCTAGTATATTGATCTTTTGGGACATTTTTTATGCATTAAAGACATTTTTTGAAGTGCTAGAGTATTCTTATGAAGTGCTAATATCATTATCCTAATTTAAATCTTAAAAAATAATATACTCTCCTTATTTTCTCTCCCCATCTATTTCTCTCTCCCCTAGTTCCTTTTAAATTCAGATTTTCAAATTGAAAAACTAACATATCTCTTCTACTCCTTAATATCCTTATCAAGTCTAATCTCATATCTTAATTGAGTAATGATATTAGCAGCCCATAAAAGTACTCATATCACTCCAAAATCATCTTTAGTGATTAGAAAGTATTCTAAAAGATCCATATAAATTGTCACTAAAGATTATTTTAAAGTGTTAGGATACTTTTGTAGGGTGCTGATATCATTACCTTATCCATAATTTGTATATCTAATTTTGAAAATTAAAATTGAAACAAGATTTTTTCACTTATTCTCCTATGTATCCTTAAGAAATATAATCTTTCATATCCATAATTTATATATATTGGGTGAAAATGAATGGGATATGAATCGTATACCACATTATCCATTATTGCGACGCCCCAAACCCTGTTAGGTATCTAGGGCCGATTAATCAAGGATGATGTGTGCCGATGCCATGCAATTATGTAATTTAATTTAAAATTCAAACCATATTTGTGTCAACATGAAACCGGCAACATTAGTGGATTATTGATTCAAATTCTTGAAGTATATCATTATATCTCATCATGGAGACTTTTATGATTATTATGATCTCATCTCGGTAAATTATGATTGTTGAATTCTCTATTTGAAATTCTCTTTGTGGCATCTCTATATGTTATATATATATATATATATATATATAATGATGATTGCAGAATTGGTGGATAGTTCTTGCCGAGTTGAAATAAGTAGGGTTTAGTGTATTTGGGTTAAAAATCCCTAAACTTTTGGAGGACATCAATGACATCGGTCATATAGAGCCACCAGCTATATGAGTAGCTCGAAAATCTAAACAACGGCAATGCACTACAATACTTGATGCATCTATTATGGACATAGTGATCGTATTTGATTATTGATCTCAATATACTTGATTGAAGCGGTTTAACTCCACGATATGATTTTTCATGGTATCCCTTTTTAAAGCGGGTTGGCTCCCTGATATGAATTTTATTAGCAAACTCGAACATCAATATTCTCAATGAAAAATATCAAAGGTATCATTGTTAGGGTTTGACACAAAACATGTGATATTGCATAAGCATGAGCATAAATTAATGTAACTTAGATTTTATTTTTCTAATAACATGTGCTAATATGTTATTTATGTATTAGTTTGATAATTATATGTTTCAAACCATATTATGTTTACTCCCTACTAAGCATTAGGCTCACCCCATTTTCCAATAAATGTAGGTACCAAGAAAAAGCGAATACCAAGGACGTGACGGGTTTTAGAACCTATGATACTGTATTTATGTTTGTGGGGAGTTTGTTGCACGACATATGGGCATATGTCGTGTGACAAATGGTTGAACTGTTGAGGATTGTCGCGCAATAAACCCTCCCAATACTATAAATATGCCTGCACCCCCTCCCCCCAGGGTTGAAGACAACACTCTGGAGCTAGAGAAAAACTCCATTATTTCTGAAGTTTTTTTATTTTCATGTAATCTCAAGTCCAATTGATATATTTGTTTAATTTCTAAGGAATTCCCGAGTCCGCGTCTTAACACTCGAAATGTTATATTCTGGATTCAAATTCTCAAAAACATCTAAAGAAAAAAAGTTAGTATTCGTCGAAATCTCTGTTGTCGTATTATATTCTTTCTCTTTTATTCTTATATATCTCATCGGGAAGGTAACTAGGACCTCTTCTAGTAATTCAATTATATATTTGTGTACATGTTTTATCTTAATTGTTTAACTTAAGTTATTTATAATGTAGACTTTTTATATTTATTGTTCTGTCCACTTTCTAGTTAGATAAACTTATTATCAAGTTACTGCTATTCTATTATTTTCAAACAAAACATCTTTTCAAAATTTTGATAAAATTATTTGTAAAAACAAAAGAAGTAAGTCCATTATCGTCCGACTAAATCAAACTTTCAAAACCCAGACTGATAGTTTATTACTTATGAATTGAACTCGGATGTATTATGTCTTCTATATAGGCTGTAATATATCTGATACACTTTCTTCAAAAGTTCAATTCCATATTAAATTAATTCCGATAAAGATCAGATATTTTCTAAATTAACCAAACGAGATAATTGATAATGTTATATGAGGAAACAATATCGAATTGTTCTCATAATTTTAAAACAGATAAACTTTTACCACTAGTAATAAGACTTTGACAAAACTAAACATCGGATCATGGAATACAAGGTTTTTATTCCTTTTTCCATTTTCCCCAGAATCAGGTTTTCATAAGAAGATTCCAAAAAATAGAAGAATATTAGTAAAAGCATCCAAGTTTTTTAACATAGAATAAATATATAAGACCACTAGAGAGCGAAAGGGCGGAACGGGTGCTTAACACCTTCCCAATCCGTAATATAGTTCTCGAACCTTATAGAATCTTATTTTCGTAGACAAACGTGTAAAGAAAAGGCTTATCTTTAGCCTTTCCCCTTACACAACTTTTTTATCCATTTTCTCATAAAAACTATTGGCAACTCTAAACAAATCCTCCTACATCTAGAATAAAATAAAGGGACACATGATATGAATTATCAACACGTAAAAGCAAATGAAATGATGAAATTCCTTCCAATGTTTCAAACCCCCAAACAAGAGGTTGAGACCCGGGAGTCGTATTTGCGGATTCTCATAATGTTTTGTTGTATAGATATAATTAACATGGCTACCCAAGGCTTGCTTGGTGATGTATAATATTTTAGTTTATTAGTTTAAAGTTGCACGACTCATGTATAATTATTTGGTTTTCGGTTTGTACGTATATTTATGCATGGATTTTCATTTGTCATTTGTTAGAAGTCATCCATGTGTAAACTTAAGGAATTTAATTACGTAAGTATTGGATTAACGAAAATGCATGACTATATAATATATATACATATGTATGAAGTTAATTTTATATGAGTATTCTGAATTAAGTATATGGATTATTTTTTTTGGATATTCATGTTTATTATTCTATAAATATTCCTATCTTAACTAGTCTAAGAAAAATTAGTAGTGCACCAGCGCTCTTGGGTCATAATTGTATGGTTAATTTGGCTAATTAAGACCGGGGCGTTACAAGTATATAATGTTTTAAAAAGTTCAAAATCCAAATGCTTTTCTTCTCTCTTTTGTGCGAGGGGGCCATTATTGCTACTAGTATTTTAGAATTTATGAATTTAAAATCTCATGATTAGAAAATCAATTTGTAGTACACAAAAACTGAATCAGAACTTTATTCCAATGATGATAGAATATACAATATCCGTCTTTATCTCCAATGTTGGGATATGTTGTGCAAAGAACCACTTTAAATAAAAGCCACATAACTCATAAATCTATACAATGCTAAGATCATCTCCAATAGGCATATGTAAAGTAAAATTTACACATTGTGTATAATTTTTGATGCTTCAGTGATGTTGTGTAAAACATACCACATCATCTTTTGTGTAAAATGGGTGTGTATTCTACGCATCCACCTCATCATTTTCTCTCTTCAACTTTTTACAAAAACTTCAAAATAGTATAATTAAAAAATAAAAATATATTTTGTAATAAAACTTGCATATTTGAATTCTACTCATCAAGATCTTTAAATCAATACCCACTTTGACTATTTAATTATAAATAAAAAAATATTTATTAAAAATGTTGAATATTATATATTCCATATGTTTCCATATAGTTGGTGCATCATAATTTTACACAAGATTATAAGTATAAACCATTGGGGCGTGATCTTTGTGGGATTTTTTATTCAATGACAGCTGTTCACCTTCAATCAAGACAGATTACCAATCAACTAGGTATGATACGATTTCAAACCCATTACTCTCTCGAATCATTCCTTAAAATAACAAAAACTCTAGCATATATAAATATATACCCCAAATCATAGAAGTTCAACACTGTTACACTCAAATCAGCCGGAGATTCATCGCTAAACGGAGAACTAAGGGAGAAGTATTCACTAATATCGAATCAAAATTGTTGACTTAGAAGGTCTTAATCTTTTTTTGATAATGACAAAAAGTTAATCATGTGTATTTTACATGTATTTTAAATGTATATGGTTTAAACCGATTTTACAAGCTGCATTATTTTTTCCAAAGTATCCCGAGAACTAAAACCGAAACCTTATCAAATGTATCACCACTCCACGAGATTCTTTCTACTCTCACATGAACTCATGCAATTCATGAATATCAAAGATCAAAGGAATAGATGAAAAAGTTTCAAGGCAAATGATGCAAGTGAAGATCATATTGAAGAAACAAATCAGAGCATCCGAAGATTCGTTAATTCGATAATTGAGTGAGTGCTTAGGATTTATGTTAAGTTTCTTGATTAGTAAATCTCTATAGCTCAAATGTATTCATGCATCTTTTAAATATTGATTCAAACAAGCTTGAAATTGAATTTCTTTGAAAAACATCATTTTACAAAGACTGAGTTTCAAAATAAATTTATATTAATTTTAATTGATCATATTTAAAGCTCTCATAAAAATAGGTATCTTAGAAACATATCTTTGAGGTTCACAAATCATTAAAATTGTATTTGGAACAAAATTGCTAAATTGCAAAAATATTTTTATTTTACATTTAAAATTTGCTCAATTTTCGCATAGCTTTGATCTAACTGTCTGATGGAGTCCTTCCCAGACTCCGATCACTTTGAAATTTTTACAGTAGTTAGTCAACATCGCTTAGCACTTATGACCAAAATTTGAATATGATCCAACAATCAGATTAGGAGATATGATCAAAACAAATTAAATAAAATTTGAATTTTTGGTCAACAAAACTAGTCGTTGGAAAGTTTGAAAATGTCTACTTTTGACCCAAAACCTTTCTTAATCACCCCCAACGGCCATATACTTTTGCAAGCTATATATATGAGGTCATAGACATGTTTTAACATACTTCAATCCATTTTAATACTTCATATTCATCATCTACTAGGATTGAAGAGATTCAAATCATTCATTAATCATATTTATCATTTTGAGCTATATTGTCTTGATCAATTTTGATAACTCTAGTGTGAGCTTCAATTTTATCTTGTAAACACTTGAGAGTTATTGTTCATTTGTGTGAATCACCAAACAATCTTTATTCATCAATTGTGAGATGTTTATCTCATAGAAAAGTAAGAAGGTTAATTATTGTGTTGAGTGTGGTGATTAGAATCACCCTTTTTGGGCATCAGCTATTTTGCAACATAGTGGTGATGAATCAATTAAACAGAGTAATTGATATCAATATAAGTATATAAGAACTAAGGGGTTCTACACCATATAATTACCTCACTATAATTCGGAAATCATATCTTTTTTTTAACATAACAACATACCTTATGATTTTTGTTGGTCGGAAAATAACCCTAGAGGGGGGGGTGATTTTTAATGCCCAAAAAGGGTGCGACTTTGTTTATTATGTGATTAACCTATAGCTGATGCCCTTATTAAAATGGTGATTTGTAATCCCCAAAAAATATATATCAATAATTAGACAAATTGTGTACATGTTAATGCAAAACAAACAATTTACGAAAATTGATAGCAACGGAGAAAATGTGTAACCCATCGGTTGTTTCAATTATAAATATATGTAAAATTGTAATTAAGCTATTTAATTACAAGCAAACAATTATCATAAAACATTAAGTCCAGAACAGTAAAAATTGAAATAATTTTTAAAAAATAGTGTATTTATTAAAATATTTTTTTTAAATAGTAAAATATAAAAATTATTCAGATATTTTTGTACTAATTTTAATACAACATAAATGGAATATTAAAAATAATTGATATAATTTCCAAGTAATCATTTTGGTAATACAATGTAAACAACTTTCCAAATTCTAAAATCCATAATTGCATGAATCACTATTTTCATTAAATAGGTGTAGTTTGGTCCAACAAAAATATGCTATAATTGGAACCGTTAAGTAATTAAGGTAAGAGGGACAAAATCTTTTAAATACATCTTGCAGTGGACTAAATCTTACAAATTCAAAATAATGGGGATACAATAATAAAATCCCCTATGATATTGGCTATAAGGAACGACTATCAACAATCAAACCTTGTCATGCCTAAGTTTCAGGGCTACCCACGACAAGCTCTAGATAACCCTCTTTAATGCCCTCCAGAGGTTTAAATATTTTCAACTCAAGGGCACCAAGTTTTATCTATTTTAACGACAAGGACGTACTCTTCAATATCATGATAGGATCATCGTCAAAATACACATATATACTCATACGGCCATCATGAAGCATCTCGAACTCAATTGTGATACTGCTACTTTTCCAAGATGGAGGATCAAAAATTTCATATACTTGAGGTGGTTTCTCCACTATAGTTGTAGAATTTGACGAAAGATAGTATCTGGCTTCGAGTTGACACATGAATACTTGTTCATGCATGCCATGTACCAAGAAATGCAACAATATATGTAAGAATTACTTAAGTCTTTGTAATTTATGCAAGAATTACTTAAGTGATGAAGAGAATTATATATACAAAAATATTCTTTATTTAATAATTTAAAATTGAAAGATCTTGACAAGTAAGCATCTGCATGAGAACTATATGCTTCCTCTTCACATCACTTAAGTTTTATGAGTTAATTTCCATAATTGTCAAGTGGGTCAACAAATCAACTTGATTAATTCAAGAATCAACATAATTATACAAAACCATCAATTAATATCACGTGCATGGCTAGATCTATTCCTAATTTCTCAAATCTAGACAATCTTTACAAGTTGATGGGTATATAAACTAATTTTTAAAACATAATTGGTAAATAAGTCCTTATTTTAAAATGATACTAACATCTAGGCCCTTATTTCCTGATGGTTTCATTTAGGATGTCATTTCATTTTATCTTTTATGGGTAATTGAGGAAAATGACTTTCTTTATAACCAACTTCAAGAAAAATGGTCCTTTGCAACGAGTGAAAAACCATTACAAAAGGTTAAAATCCATCACAAAAAACCATTTGTGATAGCTTTACGACGATTCTTAAGCATTACAAGGTAAGGTGGTCGCAAAAACTCAGCGACGACAAAATCCCGTCACAAATATTTTCTGTGACAGATTTGTAATGGTTTTTTAGTGTTACAAAAAAGTTATTGTCTTTTTCAATCTATTGTCACGGATTATTTGTAACGACTTGAAACGCTACTTATATTGTTATTGTGAGGAGAATAACCGTTACAAATACACCACTTTGTTCGTCATAAATACAAGTATTTGTGACAACTAGTTCTTATTACAAATAAACATGTTCTCTATTTGTGACAGCTCATACTAGCCATCACAAAATATATTTAGCAGCTTCATGGCTCTAACTGATATTTGAAGCTTATTATTATTAAAATTTCATTAAACAGGAGTAAAACAAAATTGAATAGCGTCAACTAAATAATCTCCATCACATAGTTTACCATAGTCTCAACAAAACCAAAATAAAATATCCAAAAGTATTATCCACCAAGGAACCTATCATATTGTTCAATAACAATAAAAAATTACAAAATGGTGCATACAACATTAGTCTAAAGCTAACAAAACCATTGTCTATATCTTCTAAACATTTTAATCCAAAAAGAAGCCCCTTGTAATAATCTTGCTCGCACAACCATCATTAAGGATCTATTCAATCCTAAAAAAATTAAAAATAATAATAAAAAAGGAATATCAAGCATTAAATAGCTTAAAAATATTTTTGCAACATTAAATTCTTGAAAAAAAAATTACATCGATCCCCGTTCACCAATTATGCACTTCATTGGATCCTACCAAGTTATCAAATATCATTAGGGGGACTTTGGACATTTATAATATTCTTGTGAAATTGTGCGAAAATATTGAAAAATAAGTTAATAAATAATATTCCTTGTAGTACATTTCAAGTGTATGTATATATTTTCAAGTCTACTCTTTGAATTAGAAAATACACTAACCTCGTGAGAAAAACTTTTGTGGAAGTCAAGATCTGGGCAGTGAACACTTGTTGATGTAGGAAATTACGCGTATACAATTTGGTTTATCAAAAACCAATACTAAATATAAATACTTTGAATGTAAAATATAGTTGATATGTGACATAAATAAAATTACATTAGTAATGCTAGATGGGTCGTTTCAATCACACAAGTCCGCTAGAACTTCATCCTAAATGGAAGCTCACATAGCCTCTTCAATTCTTCGATTGATCTCTGCATTAAGCTTTCTAGTTACTTGATCAAGCTTTGCAAATGCAGCTATATAACCTTACTAGAAAATCCAAATCAAACACAAATATAGCACCAAATTCAGCATAAAAAATCCTAAAAAACAATCCCAAGAACATAGTAAAACAAGCCCGAATGCAACCAATGAATATTCTAATAAGAGCAGCAAAAACCAGTGAATATATAATACCAAATGAAGTCCTAAAACAGCCCATAAATGTGTCATAACCATCCCCAATTTCAGTCCTTAAATTCAGTCATAAAATTTAATTCAAAACACAGTACTACACTAGAACCAGTGATTTGTGAGGGCCAAAAACAGTCATCAAGGCCATTTGTAAGGATTTGGCTCCTCTAAAGTGAGGATTACCACTGTACCGGTGAAGTTGAAGAAATCTCAGCCATAAATTTTTAATTGATGGCTAAAATTTTGACACCTCATTATTTAATTAAAATTTCAATAAACCTACATCGTTTAAGTAAACGGAACATTGACACCTCATGTGACAACACTACTCTGTAGAACCGACAACTCTTGTCATCACCGATTACTTCCAACCAACTCCCTTATGCTCTTACGACCACAGCCTAATGCACCCAAATCATCATGAATGCTATATTTGTGGAATTTTCAAAGCATGCTGAAGGATTAAACTCAAGAACTTAGTAATCATAAACATCTCAGGCATCAAGTACCCACCACTTGCGGCAGCGCAGGTTGCCCCTCGAGGAACTCGGCGGTGGTTAGTGCAGGTACTGGATTTAAGCGTTTCTGGGGCCAGCGGCATACACATTCCGTTTGTTCTTAATTTTCTTATCTCCTCATTTCAATCGAACCCCAAAATTTAAATACAGCTTCAGATTGATCCAATAATAAATTCAACTGTTAATTCAAATTTCCTTGAAAATTTAAAGCAAAATTGGAATGGCTACACATACATAAGTACAGATATATACTCAATTTGCCAAATGAATAGTGTATCTTTTGGAACAAATGGGAGACATAAAATTATAAAATTTTCAATTGTATGGGTTTTGGTTTTTTGTAGAAATTGAAGTGGAAGGGAAGGACAGCGGTCACAGCGCCAATAGTTTTGATTGATTGACGAAACGACTGCGTTCCTTCTCATTTTAAGTAATCAAATGATGTGTCTTATTTATGGCCATTTATTTGGTTTGGACGGCTTGGATTCTTCCAACATTATTGGTATAACGGCAATCATCACTTTAGAGGAGCCAAATCCCATTTGTAACTGTTTTTGACGCAATAGACTTCAAATATCTAACGACTAAAATTATCAAATTTGACATTAAAAAGGAAAAAAAAGTTTTAGAATGGGACATGTAAGCTGGTTGAGCAAATAACTATGTTCCAATACTCAATTTCTCATGATAACTTCCTACAATTAAGAGCCTATATTTTAAAGTTCCTAATCAATTTCTCACTATAGCTTTGCACAATAAGGGTGCGTTTGATTGCAAGCATGGAATTTGCATGGAAAGAAAATAAGTTCCAGACAATTGAATTGCCTAGAATTGAGTTGCATGAAAAATGTCAATTAAATGTGTTTGATTGTCTTAATTTTCTACCCGGAAAATATTAGTTGTTTTATGGTATTTTTAATGTAAAAGTAATTTTTTTTTACATAATTCTATAGTCATGATGGATCTTGTTTAATTGAGCTTGATTAGTAGATTTTAAATATTAAATTTTGAATTTTTTATTTTAAGCTATGGCATTTTTAACGTTGAAAATGGGTAAAACTTTGTCTCGGAAAATGTATCAATTGCCTAAAAAATAAAAACCAAGCCCCCCCACCCCAAGAAAATGTTTTCAAGCTTTACATGGAAAAGTACATGAATAGTGACAAAAGATGGAATTTGACTGCCTGGAAAATTTTGTCAATCAAACAGCACAAAAGTGACAACTTGGGTGGAAAACTCCTATTTTCCATGGAAAATAAAGGCAATCAAACACACCCAAAAGTCTATTTTCTGACTTTCACATTTCTAAAATCAAATTACTTAGAACTAGATTAATAGCTCAGCGACCAAGTTATTCAACAGTAAAACAGAGAGAATAACTTTGAATCGAGCAAATGGGCTAGCCTGGATGGTATGCCCACCAAGCCCGGGAGATCTAAGCCGCCTAGAGTTGGGTTGGGGATTTTGTTATTGTAGTATAAGGAAAAAACTTAAAACACTTAGAGTTGCACAAAAAGCAACAGCAACAACAATGCTTTAATTTAGTACGTACGTAAAGAAGAATAGTGGACTCTCAACTTGTGGATGATACACGAACTACTATTTACAAAAATTGAATGGAAAAAAAAATACTATTTTACTTGGTCAGCTACTAGAAACAATAAATACATGTTATGCCAAAAATAGGTTCCTGAGTATTCTCCCAGCATTTCCAATTGGAGGATCAAACCATTTCGTTGAAACATAAAAATATATGAAACAAAAGCAACTAAATTCAAGTATCAACTATTTCCATCCCATTCTTTTCCTAATTCAAACTTCAAAGGAAAGAGTTCAATGCAAGAAAATAATAATCTAGAATTTACTAGGCCACATAATTCATAATACTACTACTAGCAAGATGCTTAGTTCCAGCTGGAAGTAAACAAAAAGAAGCAAATGGTCAAGTACGTCCAATTTAAAAATAGGCATATAGACTTCACAAATAAATCATGGGCAACAATAAAAACAATTAAGAAAAGCTTGGTACTAAAGTTGGTATAAAAAAAATTGGAAACTATTGGTACAAACATGGACTTTTAATTGGGAACGGAGGGACTATCCATGAAGTATGGGCATTATGTATCCGGCATGGATACTTCTCATGTGCACAAATATATGTGCTTCTTAGCAAATATTCAGCTTTTAGTTCATGTACTCCCTCCAATCTTCCCACATTTAATAGTCACACATGGAGTCATATCTCTATAATTAATGTATCAAATTGCTCAATATTTGATTACGTATTAATCTTAATCATCGATTACTCAAAATTTAGTGTTTTCTTAAGAAATTTTTTGATAAGCATACCAGTAAAAAGGAAGGCTCTGCGACCGTAGTACTCAGGTCCTGATTACAGTAATTTTGCATAGGACTCATTTCTTTGTTGTAGCAATGCAGCATAAACCCCGCACCAAAAGTCCTCCCGTTGCCACTCCATACCCACCTGCATGCCATTATTTTTATCAGTAGCATTCACCATTATCATCCTGTGTCTTCATACATATGAAAGCAAGCAAAAAATGTAGTAAATGAGTCAACTTGTATAAGAAAATTGGACTAAATTGAGGCACTGAAGCGATAACTCTGTGGAGCAAAGAGTCAAAATAGAGCTTAAAACAAATATGTTGCTTAAGAACAGAACATGTTTTCTCAGTCCACAAACGATGAAATCCATCAAAACTGAAAGCCGAGATTTATCCTTACAGTTTTCATCATCTTCTGATCTACCAAACACGGTCGAAAACCCCATGAAAATAGTATCAAACACACTCAATTTATCACTAAATAAACCCATAACTCTCTGTTTGACTGCAAAGAAAAGGAACCCAACTCCATCAATGGCATATTAGTCAGTCCCTAAACAATTAAAACAAACAAATTTGAAAAACCCAGATTTATTTTCTACCTTCTCATCAACCACACACAAACTGACAACTAAAAATCAGAAACATATTTGTTTTGACTTTCTTGGAAGAAAGTTTTCAAATTTGATTTAGTGTACAAACTCAAAACAAGAGGAAATTGATTGATACTTTACCCATTTATTGATTTTTTTTCTCAATGGATTAAGTTGTTTTTACTTCCCCTTTTCCTTTTGTCAATGCACTTAATTCATTTTGGGCTAGTTTTGTTGCGTAAATTATTTCATTTAAAACTTTTTCATTGTAAACTAACAAATTGTCAATTGTTTCATTTCAACAAAAACAAAAAAAAAATTGTGATGTGATTTTTTCCGCGTTAACTTGCATGATAGTTATAGTTATGTAATTTCAACTACATCTCCACCTGTTCTTATTTAATATATTAGGTATTAACTTAAGTTTATAACTTGATACACTAGTTCATTTTTGCAACCAAATGCTCAAATTAGAGTAAGGAAGGGGCAAGTTCTTAAAAGAATTCAAGAGATTGATGATGGGGAGTCAAGGGGGCCAATTGGGGTGGAAGTGGTGGAGGAGAGAAGAAAATTAAAGGAGGAGTTGGATGAAATTCTGTTAAAGGAGGAAATCTCTTAGAATCAAAAGGCGAAGGTTAATGGGGTGAAAGAGTGGGATGCAAATTCTAAATTATTTCATCGGGTTGTCAATCAGAAAAGGTTAATAAATTAATTTGCACGCTGGAAAAGGAGGACGGGGTAATGGTGGTGGATGAGGCTGAAATAGAGGGAGAGTTGGTGAACTTCTTCTCAAAATTATACTCAAAGGAGAGGAGGTCCTGCGTGGGATTTGAGGATTTAGATTGGTCTCTGATTGATGCCGTGCAACGGGAATGGTTAGAAAGACCGTTTGAGGAGAAAGAGGTTAGGGAGGCCATAGATGCGTGTGAGGGTAACAAAGCGCCTGGCCTAGATGGATATGCAATGGAAGTGTTCAAATAAGGCTGGAAAATTATCAAAGGAGATGTGATGAAGGTGTTTAAGGAATTATATGAGAATGGGGTGGACAATGCGCGCACTAATGCGACATACATTTGCCTTATTCTGAAAAAGATTGCTTCACTTAAGCTTAAGGATTATAGACCGATAAGCCTTGTCACTAGTCTTTATAAGTTACTGGCCAAGGTCTTATCTATAAGGTTAAGGGGGGTGCTGGCTGAGACGGTGGGGGAGGCACAAGGAACTTTTGTTAAGGGTCGACAAATTCTAGACTTAGTGTTGATCGCCAATGAAAGGGTGGAGGAGTATCGGGTAAGGAAAGAGGAGGGGGTGGTGTTGAAAATCAATTTCGAAAAGGTATATGATCGTGTAGAGTGGGATTTTATCGATCATGTGCTCGATAAGAAAGGGTTCGGGGGGAGATGGAGGAGATGGATCATGGGTTGCTTGTCTTTGGTCAACTTCTCGGTTATAATGAATGGCAAGCCAAAGGTCAATTTCAAGGTGTCTCGGGGATTGAGGCAAGGAGATCCGCTTTTACCATTCCTTTTTGTAATGGCAGCGGACGTCCTACATAGGTTGGTTGAAAGGGCAAAAGTACAGAGCTTAATGGAAGGGTTTCACATTGGGAGGGATGGAGTAAGCCTCTCGCATTTACAATTTGCCGACGATACAATTTTCTTCTTATCTAATAATATGGGGAAAATCCGTATTCTTATGGGCATTTTGGATATATTGGGTTATGCTTCAAGGCTGAAAATTAAGTTTACTAAAACTGAAGTGGTGGGTATCAACATGGAGGAGGAAGAGATGAGGCATATAGGTTTTGAGATCAGGTGTGAGGTTGGCGCATGACCCTTATTATACTTGGGTCTTCCATTGGGTGATAATTCGAGATCAAATGGGTTTTGGAGTCCAGTGGTGGAAAAAATTATTAAGCGGCTAAACGGTTGGTGGAAGGGATGTCTTTCTAGAGGTGGGAAACAGACACTTATTCATTTGGTTCTTGAAAGCATCCCCATCTATTATCTTTCTCTTTTCATAATCCCGGTGGCGGTGGCAAAAATTATAAAGAAGGTGATTAGGAATTTTCTATGGGAAGGCTTTGACAAAAAGAAAAGTAATCACTTGGTGAGGTGGGAGAATGTGTGTAAGAGCAAGAGGAGAGGTGGTTTGGGAATCGGGAACATTGTTAATAAGAATGATGCTCTTTTGGGTAAATGGATTTGGAGGTTTCCTAGGGAGCCGAACGTGTTTTAGCATTTGATTATAAAAAGTAAATATTGCATTCAAGATAATGGATGGGATACTAACATGGTGGAAAGAGGTACACACAAGAGTCCGTGGAAGGCTATCTCGCAAGACATCAGAGGCTTTGTTAGAAATACTAGATATAAGGTAGGGGGATGGGGCTAGAACTCGGTTTTGGGGGGATCGATGGGTGAGTAACACATCTTTGGCAGCCCTATTTCCAAGATTATATAGAATTTCTAGTTCTCCAAATGCTACAGTTCGGGCCAATGTGTTGTGGGGGGGCTAATTCCTCTTGTACATGGGATATCACTTTTTATAAAAATTTCAATGAAATCAAAATGAATGAGTTCATGGACTTGACAGGGTTATTGAATAATTGGAGGTTAGATAGGTTTGAGTTCGATTCTAGGTTGTGGGTGGGCAAAAAGAATGGTGCTTTCTCAACTAAATCGTTTTTTGATATCATCTCGGATTCCCAGGGGGTTGATTTCAGGCCTTATAGCATGGTTTGGAAAGGTTGCATACCTCAAAAAGTGAAGGTTCTAGCGTGGCTGACTGTATGGAATAGGGTTAACACGGCGGATGTTTTACAATAACAAAAACTGTTCATTCAGATATTGCCCGCTTGGTGTGCAATGTACAAAAGGGGAGGAGAGACGGTGGATCATTTGTTGTTACATTGTCCAATTGTGCAGTATATTTTGGGCTAGTGTTCGAAGGGAGTTGGGGCTAATTACAGCTTTTCCATAAATATGGCAGAGTGTACTTTCGATCAATTGGTATATCAAGGGAAGCCGAAAGAAGGCTAAAATTTTATGGAGATGTTGTTGTTTGGCGGTGATGTGGTGCATATAGAAGGAAATAAATTCAAGAATTTTCGAGGACAAGGAAGCAACTGAAGATGAGCTGTGGAGTAGAGTTAAGGTGTTAGCATCATTATGGGCTTTTTCGTCCAATGCCTTTGGAGCGTATTCAATTACAGATATTTCACAGGACTGGGCGGCGGTTTTGGGATAGTTTTTTATTGTGGGATTGGTCCTATTGATACAAGGAGCTTAGGATTAGTAGTGTGTCATGCGTATTGATATTTTGATGTTCTTTTTGTGCTTTTGTCTTGCTGTCTTCAGTGGTCTCCTCGACCTCTATTGACTGCTTTATTTCTTGTATTGATTTTTCTTATCAATATAAGTTTTCGTTTCTGATCAAAAGAAAAATGATCTAATTCGTAAAATGGAGGACAATCAAACGGGTGCAAGTTATTTTCTATTGTGTTTGATGCATTGATTATATGTGTTCCAAATAGGAAAGCAGAACTATTTTCATTAATTGCGCGCCTTTAATAATTCACTTATATTATGACATTACTTTAGATATAGTCATTTACTCATTTCAACTGTGAGCACAACATTAGTGAGCTATCATTAGCAAAGTATCACATATATTGCATTGCTGCATAATATGGAATTGCTTTTATTTTCATTTTCTCCCTTGGCCAATTTTTATTTAGCAACCCAAGGTCTTCGAGTTCAAGGTCAAAGCTTCTGTGTTTCTAGCTCTCTAAAGAAGAAATCTGACACATTGCATTTGGCTTCATTATGTGTTTTTTTCTTTGCTGTAGTTTGCTTCTTGGTTTCTTTAAACAAGTTGCTTAAATTTGAACTCGTTTCGCCCCCATCATTAAGGCCGCGCGAGTAGCTTAATTTGTCATTCGTAATCATATATATACTAATATATACAAAAATAAATATTTTGAAAAATTAATGTATCCCATTTTTATTGCAATGACATTATATATTTTTAAAATTTTAATTACAAATAGATGGTACCATTGGTAGTAACACAGATTTACAAAAGTATTGTGCTTTTTTAAAAAAAAAAAGGGGGGGGGGGGGGGGGAAGAGTTAAAATTTTCACTACGGCATTAATTTTAATTTTTAATCTTAACCAAAATTAAAAAATATAATTGTATGCTTATAATTCAAATAGTAATAAAATAAATTAAGTCCGTTTAATTGCAATTTTGTTACACTTAGGAATTGGAAATGGCCTGATTTGACGAGTGTTCGACTAAGCAAATCCTAATATAGGGCGAACTCTTTATTTTTCCTTTATAATCAAGAAAAGTATGAGTTCAAATGGTTCAAGTTCGAGTTCACATAAATTTTATACATTTGACTCGACTCTACTACAATATAACATTTTTCTTTAAATACATTTGTGATACAATATAATTACAACATGTGGGGAGGGAAAAGGTGAGTTGAGCTTTATACATATAGTATAGTAAACATGGCATTTTTGTTTTAAGAAATATGTTTTTAGTCAAATTTAGTTTCATGTAATTATATTTTTAGATATATCGAGTTCGAATTTAGTAAAACCGTAAACTCAACTATTGCCTCCTTTTAAATAATGGTAATCTCGACATGATCCATTTATATATATGTCCATTAGTACTTACAAGGTATTGCCCGTGCCGTCTGACACGGTGAAATAAAAAAATATTAAATACAAATAAAGAGACCCTTAGGTATTGCCCGTGCCGAACGGGACGCCGAATTAAAAAAAATTAAAAGTTAGATTGAGCAAAAAATATATAATACCTAAATAGCGTGCAAACCAAAACATATATTAAGAAAAGTGTATACACAGCCTGTATAACTGTCAAGCGCGGGAGTGGGGGGAGGATATATTTGACCCAACCAGATTTAAGTGGTTTTTAATTGAAAAACAAGAAGTGCCTCCGTTTATGATATGCTTAAATTTGAATCCGTTTTACCAATTCATTAAGGTCGGGATGGGTTAATAATTATTCACCAATATATACAAAAATTAATATCCCATTATTATTACAATGACGTTATAAATTTATAAAATTTTGTTTATTCATTACGTTTTTTTTAAATAAAATAAAATAAACTATTAGTAGTAACCCTAGTTTACAAAAGTAGTAACCCTGGTTTACAAAAGTAATATGTTTTTTTTAAATAAAATAAAACAAACTATTTAAGTTTGTAAAAGATTAAATAAAACATATATCTTTTTTATATTTTTAAACTAAAGGAAGAATTAGATTTGAATGTAAGTATATGAAGAAAAAATATATTTAAAGAGAGAAAAGTTGGTTACAATAAGTATGGATTTTATTTTATAGGTATAGATTAATAAATTTTAAATATGAATATTTTAATAATTTTTAGTTTTTGTATTTAAAGTTAATTTTTTTAAATTTTTTTAAAAAAAATAATAAGAGAGAAAAGTGGGGGAGATAGTAGATTGATAGAATATAAGAGATAAAAAATGCTGAATTTTTTTATTTGATATCAATCATGAATTTCTATATGAACTAAGTAAGGGAGCTCTGGTATTCTCTCTTCTATAAGCTTAAAACTATTGGAAATCTCTCAAATAAATGGGGATACACAGGATATGAGGAAAACAAAGTCTCTCTCCCTCAAAACCTGGTTGGTGTGTCCTTAAAAAAGGAAACGTGTTGAAAAAGTTTTTAGAGCAATTCTTAAGCCATTCCTAATCATCACGAACTCTGATGTTGCTTTTGGTATCCTGGTGCACTTAATGCAGATAGTGTATATTTAATGAAGGTGAGAGGAAGTTTTATCGTGATGGTAGAGTCGATGGCAGTCGCCCATGCTGTGTGTACCTACTCTCACATAATGGTTGGCTCGAGACCTCCAGAGCACATTGAAAGAGCCCTGGGTTTTCAGCTCTGAATTCTGGTATGCGAAAACAGTGTCTAGATCGAATGAGTATAACGTTGGGAGCTCTTGCTCCGCATGGTGTTTAAGTCAAAGCTCTTAGGCTCTCTTTGTCATAGTGGATTTGACTTCTGATGTGGGTAGTCACGTGACCTTTTGCGAATGGCTTCAGAGTAAGTTATTATCTTGTCCTATCAATAATGTATTTTATTTTATAGGGATCGAGAAGTAAATTTCAAATATGCAAATTAAAAGTCAATGTGCTTTAAATTTTAAATAAAAGTTAGTGAGAAAAAAGTGTGAGAGAGAACAGATTGATGGAAAAAGAGAAAAACAAAATTGGTTGACTTTTTGATTTGATGTTTTGAAAACACATGTAATTTATATGAGAAGTTCAAAAAAAAATTATGTAATTTAGTGAGATGTTCTCTATCAAATTTTTTTCTTTTATTTTTATGATTTTTTTTTCATCCACCGCACACTTAATTGTTTATTCAATCATTTTCTATAACTTTACAACTAGACTCACCCTAGTGTTAACACCCCCCCCCCCCCCCCCACCCCCACCCCAAAGTACAGCTTCAATTCATGGCTCTACCATTGGTATTTAGCGACATGTTGGAGATATTCTTCTTTTTATCAATGGTAAGGTATCCGCACTTACTATGGCTCAAACTTCCCACTTGACTAACAATTAAGGGTTTCGTTTCAAGTTCATTTCAATGGTCTTCAAATTTATAGTTATTGTTTTCCCATAAAGCATGCTTACTGGCCCAATCGGTAGACTGTCTTTCACTTAAAAACAAGATCCAAATATATATGGCCACAAAATATATTTATCCGGCAAAAAAAGACACCCACAATTCTCAATGGGTCTATATCCTGATAAGCAAAATACAAAGCAGTTTTACAGCAACTTGATATGCAAAACTGTAAACCCCAAACTCGCAAAATTGTTACCTACGAATATATTGAAATTTCAAAAAGAAAAATCAATTAAAAGTGTAGGACTAATTCCAAAGCATAGCAGCTTCTACCAAAGAAGTGGACAACCACAAAAGCAGCAGGTATGCCTGATTAATACTTCACATGCTTTGGCAGAAACGATTCTTGCTTTGGCAAATACCAGTGTTTCGGTATGGCTTTTTTTCTAGTTTGGAATAGCAGCTAGTTTAGTCAGTCAATCTAATCTCTCATGCCTATTCATACATTGTAAATCATTTTGATATGATTACAGCTTCGGTAGTTGTGTTGTTCAATACATCATCAGCAGCACTGCTCTCAGTTTCGGTCTTTGCGGCTTCTCAACCTACGGTTTTGGCTTCAAGATCCTCTTTTTGCTTGCAACCTGCAGTATATGTCTATGTATGTCATTGAATTTTGTAAAGAGAAGAGAAGAGAAGAGAGTTTTATTTCATCTATCATACATAAATTACAACTGAATTTAAAGCCAAACTAAAACAAAGAAAATATGGAAAGAAACCTTGATTGATTGAATCAATCCAATGATTATTACAATCAAGTAGATCACATCAATCAAAGAGATCTTACACCTAAACTTAAATAGTAAATAATATAATCAACCCCGTAATCTCCGCATATATAAATAGTACATAGTAAATAATATAATCAACCACAAAAGTGGCGAATGGTTGAGGTGCATTTACACTTGCTTTTGGGACCAGTGGATTACTAAGGGTGATAAAAACACCCGATATTTCCATTTATCCAACCATCATTAGGAGAAAAGGAAATAAAATTAAGAGACTTAAAATCAATGGTGAATGGAATAATGATCCGTATGTCATATCTAACCACATGTGAGAACTTTCGTATGCTTTTTACTAAAGATAACAATATTGACTGCTCGCATGTTGTTTTCCCTCCTACTCCTGTTTTGAATGATATTGACAATAATCTGATTAATAGACTTGTTACTATCATGGATATCACAACATTCGGTGAAAATAAAAGTAGATAGAAATGAGGAAATTACTTGTTCTCCTCCAACCATTTGAACAACATATCCAACATCTTCAAATTACATTGTCAGTACTTCAACAACACCAATTGTATGCAAAAAGGTCTAAATGTGTTTTTGGTCAAAAAAAAAGTGGAGTATTTAGGTCATATTATTTCAGGTGAAGGGGTGGCTACTGATCCAAATAAGGTGGAGGCTATGCTCTCTTGGCCACTACCCAAAGGAATTAAAGCATTACGTGGATTCTTGGGTTTAACCGGCTATTATAGAAAGTTTGTCAAGTCCTATGGTGATATTAGTAGGCCTTTAACCAACCTTTTGAAGAAAAATCAGTTTTGTTGGGATGAGGAAGCTACTAAAGCTTTTGAGCAATTGAAGGTAGCTATGGCAACTACACCGGTTTTGGCCTTACCTAATTTTTCCAAACCTTTTGTGGTGGAGACAGATGCCTCTCAATCAGGTATTGGTGCAGTTTTGATGCAAGACCAGAAACCTATTGCTTATATCAGTAAAGCATTACCCATCAGTAAACAATGTTTTTCTACCTATGAAAAGGAGTTGTAGGCGTTGGTTTATGCTATCAACAAATGGAGGGCTTATCTTTTAGGCCATCATTTCACTATCAAGACTGATCATCAGAGTCTTAAGTGTTTGGTAGAACAGAGGGTTACTACCTTGTTGCAACAGAAATGTTTATCAAGGCTACTAGGCTATGATTACGAGATTGTTTACAAGAAGGGAGTCGAGAATAAAGTGGCAGATGGTCTTTCCCGGGTACATGAAGAGGAGGGTCATTGTTTTACCATAGTTCAAGTGCAGCCTAAGTGGGTGGTTGAGTTACAGAGTAGTTGGGAAGGTGATTCTCAAGCAACAAGTCTAATTGCTCAACTGCTTATAGACCCCAGTAGTCTACCAGATTACTCCTATCAAAATCAGTTATTAAGACATCAAGGCAAGCTTTATGTGGGCAGTAATGGAGTTTTAAGGAGTAAAATACTTAAAGAAATGCATGGTACAAGGGTAGGTGGTATTCTGGTGTGAGAGCCACTTTTAAAAGGGTGGAGAGGTACTTCTATTGGCCTGGACTAATTGGTGATGTGACTAAATTAGTGGCTGAATGTGCCATTTGCCAGCAATTTAAGGGTGAGCATGTTCATTCTCCGGGGTTGTTGCAACCATTGCCTATTCCCAATACTCCTTGGGAGGATATAAGTTTGGACTTCATTTAAGGTCTCCCTCAATTGGCGGGGAAAGATTATATTATCGTGGTGGTAGATAGATTGACTAAATATAGTCATTTTATTGCTCTAGCACATCCAATTTCTGCTGCTATGGTGGCTCAGTTGTTTTTTGAAAATATTTTCAAGTATCATGGCCTTTCTAAATCACCATTGCCTATTCCCAATACTCCTCTCTCTCTCTCTCTTCTCTCTTTCTAAATCACCATTTCCATTATTTCAAATCAGACTATCTTAAAAATCCTAAGGAGTCCAAACAAAGGAAACCAAATAATGCTCACTAACCAAGATCAACTACCAAAGCAAAATGCCAAGGGAATGAAACACGATCACGTAGGGATATATGGAATTATTATATACTAAACGAGACACAAATAAACGCATTAAAACCCTAAAAGGAAAAGAAATCTACCTTTGTTACGATTGGAAATAAAAAATTCAGCCAATTTCTGCCAAATGATCCCCGAGAAATTTTTCCGGCTCGCCTCCTCCCACTTCTTTTCACCCTCGGTTGGTTTCTCCGCTGTTTGACTTCTCTTCAAGCGGCGGTTGACGAACTTTACCCTATTTTTTCTAGTTTCCTCAATGCTAAGATTTGGGAATTGCATTAGTTGAATTTGTTGTAATTTCACAAGATTTGGTCCGTTCTTGTACCGGTCCGACTGATATTGCAGTAAACTCGATCGCCGTCGGCATTCACCGACGACATTAGGAGGACGGAGAGGAGCCGACCCCTCCGGGTAAGAGACCATGTGCGAAGATGGAACCAATCCCATTATTATACATTCTTTTTTTTTCTTCTTCTTTACTATATTAAAAAGAAAATGCAAAAGCAACTAACTAAGTTCTTCTAGCTTAAGTGGCACTACTTACAGGCGCGTTTGTTGAGTGGCGTGCGCTGTTTGAATCCCCGCACGTGCTTTTCATTTTTTCGGGTTCTAATTTTTTTCTTGTTCTAAGTGGTGCGTTAGCATTTGGTTGGGAGGGCAAAAATACGCGTGAGGTTTCGATCTGACTGGAGCGGATATGGGGACAAGTAATCGGGGGAAACTTTGTGCTCGGGTATGGGTGTCTCCAACCCTGTACCCGCCCCAATATACTTAATTTTATAATTTTTTTTTGCTTATATATATATATATATATATAATTTGTTCATTATTAATTTGTAAATATATAATTTAATCTATATATGTATATATAGATATTATATGTTTGTGTACATATATGTATATAAAATTAGTTCGTTATTGATCGTGTAAATATATAATTTAATCTACATATGTATATATATTATATAACATTATATTATTTCTAACAGCATTCTTCTTTTTCTTCTTCTTCTTCTTTCTTCTTCTTCTTCTTCTTCTTCTTCTTCTTCTTCTTCTTCTGCTTTTGCTTTTTTTTTTTTAAATAAATTGTTGGGGAATACTAGTGAGGCCTTGTTACTTAATGGGGACGGGGATGAGAATTACCCGATACCCCGAATCTAGGATAGAGGCGGCGATGGGGATGGTTTTTGGTAGCGGAAGAGGGGATGGAAATTGCAAACCCGACTCGTTACCATTCTTAGTATTGTTGTGCTAAGATACCGCTAGAATAAGCCTTAACACAAGCGTAGGATCGACTGGATAATTATGCGTACAATAATTAAAGAAACAAGCACCACTTATATTCAAGTAATACGAAAAATAATAAATTAGGGAAGGAAACAACTAACCAAGCACGCAATTAATTATGTGGTATCGGCAAAACCGCCGATAGCTATTATTGATGAGACCAATTCTGAGTGCAACGCGCAAAGTAAACTCTAGTCACCAATTAGAGCCACAATACTATCTCTCAAATATACTCTCTAATCTAGCTAGTAAATAATATAATACAACTTATTAAATAAAACTCATGATAATGGGTCTATTTATAGGGTATAAATCATATGGATTTAAGATTGCATAAAGTCAAAACCTACTAGAAATTGGATATTATAAATCCAACTAGGATTTGGACAATATAAAGCCAATTAAGAATTGGACAATATAAAACCTAATAGGAATATGATCCTTATACAGAGCCAAATCTTCAATTCTCCACCTTGGCAGTGTTCTACAAGACCTCAATGCACTCCTGATTAAGCCAAAATATTGCATTTTTATACATATTTAGATGGCTTAATATGCATAAATTTGATTCTAATTATCCTAAATTGTTAAGAATTGAGTTTTAATCATGAAATAGGATAATATATTTGTTTGTAGTGCATTTTATCCTTTTTATAGGTTAAAAATGAACAAGAACGAATCCAGAAGCAAATTCTTCAAAAATTAGTCATTGCCGGTCAAATTCTGAGCTAAATTGAGTTTAAGAAGTGAACCGGAAGCAAAATCCAAGCTCAAGCATGAAGGGAGTAGATGGAAGAGAATCCGATAAATCATCCCAAGCGAAGAAAAAGTCATTTGAATCAATTTGAAAAAATTTTGGTTGAAGGAGAGATCCACCGCGCTCAATGTCTCTGTTCTGGCGATTTTTGGTATTGATCCATACAGAATTTGAAGAAAACTCCTAAGATAAAAGTTGTAGAGATCTGAGATAGCTACGCGTGGGCAAAAATCTTGTATCAATCGGAGTTCGGAGCGTAAAGTTATGGCCGAAATACAAACAGTGTGCAGAAGAAACAGATTCTAGCGCGAATGAATAAAATAATTGAAGGTGTAAGAAATTATCAAAAGTGATCCTTGCCTAGATGGTTTGAGTGAGAAGTTTCTTCCATATGGTCTTGAGTTGTTGTAATTTATTTTTGATCAATTTTCAAGCCTCAAATTGAGCCAAGGCTATGATCCATTACCACACCAAAGTAAATTAGGTTTATAATATATATTATATATAGAAATGAATCATCATTATCACAGCAGCCGTGCAACACCAACAACCAGCCGTCCCTCTCTCTCCATTGATTTCTTCATTCTTTTTTCTCTATCTCCATTATTTCTTTATTCAATTTTTCTTCTACACATTAAGGACTTGATTGTATCGCTTTCATTATTTTTCTTTAGTGTTAATTGGAAGTTAGAGACGAAGGATTTTAGTACATTATTGAAGATTAATTTCAAAATTTATTATTGATCTACGCTCGTACTTCAATTTCAGGTTCTTAATTTATTTACTACTTTATTAATTCTTATTATAAATTTTACATGCTTATGATTTTAATTGCTTTTCAATTTGTAAATTCATATACGCTGTTTTATTTGATTATTTTGTCGAGTATGAATTTATTAGATATGTTTGGCTAGTTCGTTAATTAGGAGTCCGTAAGGAACGAATATGCCGACGCGATAATTTTTCGGTCCCGAATTCAATTCTAATTAATTTTCTATAGGTTAATAGGTCATTATAAATTTGATTTTTATTAAATTATTATCCTAGTATGCTAATCACATATTTTTATAATAAATTTAATAAAATATTTTCGATAAAAGAACCAAACTAGTTTGAATCATTATTTTTGCGCTAAACCCTAACTAGTTGACTTAGAGAGCGGTCTATACTCTTTAAATTAATTGATTATGTATTTTTTTAGATTTTAAACTTAAGTGCGCTATTTTCGGTAGTATTTTTAGTCCTTACTTTTTGATACCGAAATTGTCAATTTTGTGTTTTCACCGCCCGTTTTAGTTCAAATTTGATTTTAATCACTTTTAACCTATTTGAATTAAATTATGGCTTTTACTTAATATTTCTAAACTCACTTTTAATAAAAAAAATTGTAGTGTCAAGAACTAATTCACTTTAATAAACAAGTATTTTTGGTAAAATTAAGTAATACGAATTTATTTCATAATTAGTATTGGTACGTATAGTTCATATCAGGCATGAATTATTGCGAAAAATACAAGTTTATGAGATTAATTAGTTTGTGGATAGTTGGCTAATTTTTAAAGAACAATTAATTATAAAAGGATTCATGTTCCACTGAATTGCCCGTTGTGTTGCCCGGAACTTTAGAATACACCTAGCACTTTTTATTCTTAATTTTAGTTAAAGTTTTTCACGGATTTAATTAATTTAGATCGCTGTTTTTATTATTTATTTTATTTAGCTTTATTCCATGTTTTTCTTATGTTAATTTAGTTTCCGTTAGTATAGTAATGTTTTGCTACCTTTAGGTTTAGTTTCATTTATATGTTTTATTTAGTTATATTGCCTTTAATTAGTTTAGTTATTGATTCTCATTCCATTCCCTCCATATTTCATCTTTTCTATATTTTCTCATCTTCCCCCTAAAAGAAACTTTCCTAACACAAAGAATTACCCTCCTCCCCATAGATCGACCTCGGACTTACCGAGTATTTATTACTTGACTGACCTCCTACACTTGGGTTTAATAACTCGCGTTGTTTTTGCCGAGTCAAGTTTTTTGGCGCCGTTGCCAATGAGGATGTTTGTTAATTTTTAATTTAGGAAAGTTTATTTTTCTTTCTTTTCCTTGGAATCTACACTAGGTTCCTGCCTAGTGTATGAAACCTTGGATTCGTAATCCACCTTTTCACTTTCATCCGGCAAGTTCCACCTTTACTAGTTCCCTTCACACCGAAGTGACTAGTTTTTCTCAATCCATAAGCATGACTAGTTAGATTTGAGAATGAATGAGAAGAAGTAAACCTGCTTCTAACTCAGTCATGGAGAATCAAAATCGAAGTCTTCGTGAGCTACTACAGCCAACACAGAATGCCAATCCATCATGTATTGTATGTCCACCTAATGCTGGAGCTTTTCACTTCATGAATGGAATGATTCAACTCTTACCCGTGTTTCATGGATTACAGAATGAACAGCCTTACCTCCACATTAGAGAATTTGAAGAAGTTTGTGATACTTTCAATAAACAAGCATGTACTGAAGAATTAATTAGACTTAAGCTTTTCCCTTTCTCCCTAAAGGATAAAGCTAAGGCGTGGCTTCTCTCGTTTCGCCCAAGGTCTATTACAACATGGATTAACATGCAGCAACAATTTCTCAAAAAGTTCTTCCCATATCACCTCACCAATCATTTTAAGAAGCAGTTAATGTCTTTCTCTCAAAAGGAAGGAGAAATATTTTACCAATGTTGGGAAAGATTCAAAGAACTTCAAAACTCTTGCCTGCATCATAATTTTGAAAAGTGCTGCTTGATAGGTTTCTTCTATGAAGGTTTATCCTCTAAAATGTGTCAATTTGTTGAGATGTTGTGTAATGGAGAATTTTTCAACAAGAATCTTGATGAAGCTGAGACCTACTTAGACTGGTTAGCTGAAAATGCCCAGCAATGGGAGACGCCTCAATCAGTTGATCGATCCTTTAAAGATACAACTAGTTAAGTCTAAGAAGTGTGCCACATCGAAAAGCAAGAAGATCTTAGTGCACAAATTTCTCAATTAACAACAAAGGTCGAAGCTTTTGAAAGAAGAAATGTTGAAATTTCGAGGCAAAACCGTGTGGAAGAATCTTATAGAATTTGGGAAGTTTGAGAGCAACCTACCAAAAAATGTCCTACGATCCCTGCTTTCAAAGAAGTACTCCATGCAGAGGAAAATTCCATAAGTAGTTTTTCCATGCCACTCAATGCTTCCAATGAGCTGAAGAATGACGAATGTCATTTCCCATCATTATTTATCCTTAATTCCATTCTTCACCCCAATTCCTTTATGTATCCCAATTGCAATTTCATCATTTACATATTCCTCCATCTCAGCCATAGTTTCAGCATCAGTAATTCAATATTTCATCATCGCCACCTTATTTTAATCCTAGAGTTAGTGTGCCCCAATAATCGAAAGGTCAAGAAGAGGTGATGCATGACATGTTTTCGCAAATGTTGCAAGTGATGAGTCAACTGAAGAGCTCTATTGATAGACTCACTACCCACAACAAGGCTCTAAAAGAAAGAATGTTCCTTGTGCAATCTGAAGCCAAACCCATTGAGCAACTTTTCATAGGCTGTAATCCCACTCCATCTTTTAGTGATGTTAAAAAAGCTAGATCCATCACCACTCTTTGTAGTGGAAAACTTATTCAAAAGGATACTCCAGTGACTTTTTCAGAACCTTAAAAAATTCTTTTCATTGCAAATTCTAGTGATGATCTTCCTGAAGACGTTGAGTTCGAGGCTATGCCAAAATCTTAAATCCCTGCTCATTATCCTCAAAAATTGGAAAAACCTCAAAAAAACGATAGAAACCAAGAGATTATGGAAACATTCAAGTAAGTCAAGATAAATATCCCTTGTTTGGATGCTATCAAGCAAGTTCTATCGTATGCTAAGTTTCTCAAAGACTTGTGCACTGTGAAAATGAGAGTTTCAGTTCAGAAGAATGCTTTTCTAGACAATCAAGTGAGTTATGTTATCCAACATAACATGCCTGCAAAATACAAGGATCCTAGTTGTCCTACCATTTCTTATATCATTAGTGATCAAAGAATTAAGCATGCTTTGCTAGATTTAGGTTCAAGTGTGAATTTACTTCATTTTTTAGTGTACCAACAATTGGGTCTAGGTGAGCTAAAACATACCAAGATCACAATTTAGTTAGCTGACCGCTCTATCAAGATTCCTAAAGGAGTGATTAAGGACATATTAGTTAGGGTTGATAATTTCATTTATCCGGTCGACTTTGTTGTTTTGGATACTCAGCCTATGACTAATATTTTGACTCAAATTTTTATCATTTTGGGTCGTCCATTCTTATCTACTGCAAATGCCTTCGTCAATTGTGGGAATGGTATGATGCAGCTAACATTTGGGAACATGAAGCTTGAACTCAATAGTTTTTCCATTCCAAAGAAGTTTGTCGAGATTATGGAGACAGAGAGGAGGAAATTCGAGAGAGAAATCTTATGGGCCTCTTAGATCTTAATTTTGATCAAACGGGTGTGAGAACCTGCGTCCTTGACGCCCGGGGATCCTCGTGGGCGGCGATTCCGTTGTTACTTTAAAAATCGGTTTTGAAAAGAATAAGAGTTGCCAATTTGTTTTACTAAACAAACAAAAGATTTGTGTAAAAGAAACGTATTTAAGGACTAAATATCCCCTTATACATAATATATGCGAAACCAGTTGATTCGAAGGTTCGGGGATTAAGTTACAAATCGAGAAGGTGTAAGGCACCCAATTCGCCCTTTCGGTCTCTTGAGTAGGAT